>JAZKJV010004438.1:0-76327 GCA_037367405.1 Ottelia alismoides | reverse complement strand
TATCACACGGCATTCGTCGCGACGCTTCACTGCCTGGCCGGCTGTGCCCTCGGCGAAGTCGCCGGTCTCGTGATCGGGACGGCCCTGGGGTGGAGCAACGGCGCAACGATCGCGCTCGCCGTCGGCCTCGCCTTCCTGTCCGGCTTCGGTCTCACGATGCTTCCGCTGCTGCGGCAGGGCTTTTCTCATCGCGCGGCGGTGCGCCTCGCCCTGGCTGCGGACACCGTGTCGATCGCCGTCATGGAGTTCGTGGACAACGGCGCCATGCTGCTGATCCCGGGCGCCATGGCGGCGCCGGTCGCGTCTGTACACTTCTGGGTCAGCATGACGGCGTCGCTGGTGCTCGCGGGCGCGGTGGCCTTTCCGGTCAACCGCTGGCTGATCGCCCGCGGACGCGGACACGCGGTCGTGCACGCGCACCACTGAGGAGGATCCCCTCGTGAACATCGGCGAAGCGGCCGCGGCATCGGGTGTGTCGGCCAAGATGATCCGTCACTACGAAGCGAAGGGGCTGCTGCCCCGTCCGCGCCGTTCCGCCGCCGGATACCGCGTCTACGGCGACGCCGACGTGCGCACGCTGCGCTTCATCCGCCGCGCACGGGATGCCGGTCTGGGACTCGCGGACATCGCGAGGCTCGTCTCGCTGTGGCAGGACCGCGCCCGCCCGGCCCGCGAGGTGAAGGCGCTGGTGGCCCGGCATCTGGAGACCCTGGCGCATCGGCGCGCGGAACTCGCCGCGATCGAATCGGCGCTGTCGCATCTGGTCGCGCACTGTCACGGCGATGACCGGCCCGAGTGCCCCATCCTCGAGGCGTTCGGCGCGCAGCCCGGCAGCCCCGCCGCCACGCGAGAACCTCCACGACCGATGCCGGTGAACGCACCGCCGCGACAGCCGCGTACAGCCAGGGCGCGACCCCGATGACCGTCGCCGGGACGGTGGGACTGTACGTCCTCACGGCCATCGCCGAGATCGTCGGCTGCTACCTGCCCTGGCTCTGGCTGAAGAAGGGCGCATCCGCCTGGGTGCTCCTGCCGGCCGCATGCTCGCTCGCGCTGTTCGCGTGGCTGCTCACCCTGCACCCCGCGGCCTCGGGCCGGGTCTATGCGGCGTACGGCGGCGTGTACGTTGCGGTGGCGATCGGCTGGCTGTGGATCATCGACGGCGTGCGGCCGACCGCGTGGGACCTGCTCGGGTCTGCCGTGGCCCTGACGGGCATGGCCATCATCGCGTTCGCGCCGAGGGCGGGCTGAGGCCCGCCCCCGGTCACGCCGTCACTGGTACAGGAACTTCGGCAGCCACATGCCGATGGCCGGGAACAGCACCAGCAGCACCATCGCCCCGATCTGCAGCAGCATGAACGGCACCATCCCGCGGAAGATCTCCGCGAGGGTGACCTGCGGCGGCGCCACGCCCTTGAGGTAGTAGGCAGCCATGGCCATGGGCGGCGAGAGGAACGCCGTCTGCAGGTTGAGCGCCGTGAGCAACCCGAAGAACAGCGGGTCGATGCCGAAGTGCGGCAGCATGGGCAGGAAGATCGGCACGAAGATGATGATGATTACCGTCCAGTCGAGCGGCCAGCCCAGCAGGAAGATGAGCACCTGCGACAGCAGCAGGAAGCCGGTCGGCGACATGTCGAGCGACAGCACCCACTGCTCCAGGATGCGCTGCCCGCCCAGCACCGCGAACGTGGACGAGAACACCCACGACCCCACGAGCAGCCAGCACACCATCGCGGTGGTCCGGCTGGTGAGGTAGACGGAGTCCTTGAACCGCTCCCAGGGCAGGCGGCGGTACGCGAGCGCGAGAACGATCGCGCCGATGGCGCCCAGCGCGGCCGCCTCGCTCGCCGTCGCCCAGCCCCCGACGATGCTGCCGAGCACCGCGCCGATGAGCAGGAACAGCGGCAGGAACGATGTGGCGAGCATGCGCAGGATCTGCAGCGCCGGCACGTTGCGCTCCTCCATCGGCAGCGGCGGTGCCATCTTCGGGTTCAGCTTGGCGCGGATCATCACGTAGCCGATGTACATCAGCGCGAGCATCACACCCGGGCCGAAGGCCCCCGCGTAGAGCTGCACCACCGACACGCCAGCAGTCGCCCCGTAGAGGATCAGCATCACCGACGGCGGGATCAGGATGCCGAGACAGCCGCCGGCCGCGATGGCACCCGCAGCCATCCGCACGTCGTAGCCCGCCTTCAGCATCGGCTGCAGCACCAGCAGACCCATCAGCGTGACCACCGCGCCCACGATGCCCGTGGCCGCCGCGAACACCGCGCAGGTCGCGATGGTCGCCACGGCCAGTGCAGCCGGCACGCGCGCCATCGCGAGTTCCAGGCTCTTGAACAGGCGGTCGATGATCCCCGAGCGCTCGACGATGTAGCCATGAAGATGAACAGCGGCACCGGAGATGATGATGTCGTTGGTCATCACCCCGTAGGTGCGCAGCACCATGGAATCGAAGATGGGGTTCTCGGTGAAGGGCACGCCCGGTCGCCACAGGGCCGCGAAGCCGAACAGGATGCCCAGCCCCATCAGCGTGAACGCGATGGGGAAGCCGAGCAGGATCGCGACGATGATGAGCCCGAGCATCACCATCCCCAGGTGCGGGTTGTAGAAGCGCGACGGGGGCGGCAGGAACAGGATGTACAGCGTCACCAGCACGGCAAGGAAGCCGAAACCGATCGTCCGGGTGTCGAGGCGCAGCTTCATTTCGTCACCCCTTTCACCTCGGCCGCCTGCACGATGGCCTTCAGCTGCTCCACGTCCGCCTCTTCCACGTCCTGCAGCCGCTCCGGCCAGCGGCCCGTGCGGATGCAGATGAGCGCGCGCACGATTTCCGCGAAGGCCTGCATCAGCAGGAGCAGCCCGGCGATCGGAATGAACATCTTCACCGGGTAGACGGGCAGCCCGCTGCCGGTGACGCTGGAGGCCTCGCGGATCGACAGCGACTTGCCGGCGAACTCCCAGCCTGCGTAGACGAGGGCTGCGATGCCGGGCAGGAAGAACGCGAAGTACAGCACCAGGTCCAGCGTCGCCTGGGTCCGCGGCGAGAGCGTGCGGTACAGCAGGTCCGCGCGCACGTGCCCGTTGCGCGAGAGCGTGTAGGCGCCGGCCATCATGAACAGCACGGCGTACACCATGAGGGAGAGGTCGAAGGCCCAGTGCGTGGGCGCCCCGAGCTTGCGCATGATCACGTCGTAGCCGACGATGACCGTGAGCAGCACGATGAGCCACGCGAAGGCCTTCCCCGCGACCGCGCTGATGCGGTCGATGGTCAGCAGGAGGCTGTTCATGGGTCAGCCCTTGCCGTAGTGGTGCTCGTACGCGAGCCGGGGATCGTTGTTGAACTTGACCTGGTAGCCCACGGCGCGCCGCAGGAAGGTCTTCTGCGATTCGAGGACCTTCGCGAAGAACGCGTTCTCCTTCGCCTTCTTCGCGATGACCTTGTCCCAGGCCTCGAGCTGCGCCTTGAGAAGGTCGGCGGGCGTCTCGACGAACTTCACGCCGCGCTTGTCGCGCATCTCCTCGTAGGCCTGCGAGTACCGGTCGAGGGTCCGCCAGGTCATCTCGGTGCAGGCGGCCTTGGCGGCGTAGTGCAGCACGTTGCGGTAGGCCTCGGGCAGGCCTTCGAAGACGCGCTTGCTCACGAGCAGTTCCAGGATTTCGCTGGGCTGGTGATAGCTCTTCACCATGCACACCTTGGCGACGTCCGGGAAGCCCAGCGCTGCGTCGCTCTCGGGGTTGTTGTACTCGGCGGCGTCGATCACGCCGCGCTCCAGCGCGGGGATGATTTCGCCGCCGGGCATGGCCACGACCGAGGCGCCCATCTCGGTGAAAAGATCGATCGACAGGCCCACCGTGCGGTACTTGAGTCCCTTGAGGTCCTCGCGCGAGCGGATCTCGCGCTTGAACCAGCCGAAGGGCTGAGTCGTCATCGGGCCCCAGAGGAAGCCCACGACGTCGAGCTTGAGGATGTCGCGGTACAGCTCGTCATAGAGGGCTTTGCCGCCGCCGTAGGCCATCCAGGCGAGCAGCGTGCTGGCGTCCTGGCCCAAGGCGGGACCGGTGCCGAACAGGGACAGCGCGTTGTCCTTGCCGTACCAGAAGGCGGGCACGGCCACGCAGCCGTCGAGAATCCCCTTGTGCACGGCGTCGGCCATGTCGAAGGCGCCGACAACCGCCCCGGCGGGCAGCAGCTCGATCTTGAACTGACCGCCCGTGAGGTCCGAGACGGTCTTCATGAACATCTGCGACAGGTCGAAGAACGGGTCCTTCTGGGAGAACCCCGCCTGGAACTTGAGATTGACGGCCTGCCCCGCGCCGACGCCTGCGGCACCCGGGGCACCGGCCGGCTGTTCCGGCCCGCTGCCGAGCCCGCACCCCGCGGTGGTGGCGATGGCTGCGGCGCCGCCTGCCGCCGCGGCGCCGAGCAAGCGCCGCCGTCCGACTTGTTTCGAATTCATACAACCCCTCCTTGTTTTTTGTGGCACGCATGGACAAGCAGCGGTTTGTCCACACGCGCAGGCAGGGGTTCCGGCGCGCAGCGATTTCACCCGCGCCGGACGGGTCTCACTCGGCGCGCACCGGCTCCACGAGGATCTCGACACGGCGATTCGCCCGGCGGCCCGCGTCGGTGTCGTTGCTCGCCACGGGCTCGGTCTCGCCCCGGCCTTCGGCGTCGAGGCGGGCGGCGTTCACGTTCTTGCCCTGGAGGTAGTCGGCGACGGCGGCGGCCCGGCGGCGCGAAAGCTCCATGTTGCTGTCGTGTGCGCCCTGGGCGTCGGTGTGCCCGATGATGGTGAGCGACGTCTTCTGGTAGCGGATGATCACATCGGCCAACTTGTCGAGCGTGGTGCGGAACCCGGGCTTGATGTCGGCCTGGCCCACGTCGAACGCGGTCTGGCTGGTCATGGTGATCTTCACGACGTCGCCCGGGAGCTTCTGCACGGACACGTTGCCCGCGTCGCGCTCGGACTTGAGGTTCTTCTCCAGGTCCTGCTTCTGGCGGTCCATGTAGTTGCCCACGGCCGCACCCGCGAGACCGCCGCCCACCGCCCCGATGAGCGCACCCTTCGCGCGCTTCTTGGTGACGGCGGCACCCACCACGGCGCCGCCGACGGCGCCGATGATGGCGCCCGTCTCGGTGTTGGTCATGGGCCGCTTGCCGTCGGCGCTGCCGGTGGAGGTGCAGCCGGCCGCCACGAGCGAGGTGGCGAGAAGGGTGACGAGGATCTTGTGCATCGGTGAATCGACTCCGTGTGGAAAGGGGATTGCAGGCCGTGCCATCGCACGATCCGGATATCGGTCAGGACGCCGGCGGCTTGACGGTCTCGTTCCAGGGCGCCACCTTCCACAGGAGCGCCATGCCCGGGAGCGCCAGGATCAGGCACACCCAGAAGAACGTGAACCAGCCCAGGCTTTCCACGAGCGAACCCGTGATCGCGTTGACGAAGGTGCGGGGGACCGCCGCGAGGCTCGTGAACAGGGCGAACTGAGTGGCGGTGTAGGCCGGGTTCGTCGTCCGCGCGATGAAGGCGACGAAGGCCGCCGTGCCCAGCCCGACGCCGAGGGCCTCGCCGCCGATGACCAGCGCCAGCGCGGCCCGTTCGTAGGTGCCGATCTGCGGAAACGGCCCCTGGTGCGCGAGCCACGCGAAGCCGAGGATGGTCACGACCTGCACGACGCCGAACACCCACAGCCCGCGATTGATGCCGAGTTTCACCATCCACAATCCGCCCAGCAGTCCCCCGATCACGCTGGGCCACAGCCCCGCGTTCTTCGCGATGAGCCCGATGTCGGACTTGGAATAGCCCATGTCCAGGTAGAACGGCGTCGCGAGCGCCGTGCACATGCTGTCGCCCAGCTTGTAGAGAAAGATGAAGCCGAGGATCAGGGCGGCCCCGCGCCACCCCGTGCGGTCGCGGAACTCCCGGAACGGCTCCACCACCGCCTCGCGCAGCGTCTTCGGCATCGTGCCGACCACCGCGGGCTCCCGCACCGCGAGCGTCATCAGCATGCCGGGCACCATGAACGCCGCGGTGACCAGGAACACCGCGCTCCACGGCAGGTGGTCCGCGAGGATCAGCGAGAGCGACCCGGGCACGAGGCCGGCGATGCGGTACGCGTTCACATGCACCGAGTTGCCGAGCCCCAGTTCGGTCTCCGCGAGCAGTTCGCGGCGGTAGGCGTCGAGCGCGATGTCCTGCGTCGCGCTCAGGAAGGCGACCCCCGTGGCCGCGTACACGACCCACGCGAGGTCCTGCGTGGGCGACAGGGTGCCGAGCCAGGCGATGAGCGCGAACAGCGCGACCTGCGTCACGATCATCCAGCCGCGGCGTCGCCCGAGCCACGGCAGCACGTAGCGGTCGAGCGCCGGCGCCCAGAGGAACTTCCACGTGTACGGGAACTGGATCAGCGCGAAGGCGCCGATGGCCTTGAGGCTGATGCCCTCGGTGCGCAGCCACGCAGGCACGAGATTGAGCAGCAGGTACAGCGGCAGCCCCGAACTGAAGCCCGTGAAGATGCAGATGAGCATCCGGCGCGTGAGCAGCGCCGACCAGACGGACCGGGGAGCGTCGGCCAAGGCGTCAGGCGCTGACGGGAGCCGCCCCGTGCGCCAGATCGAGCCGGTAGACCGCGAGCGCGCCCAGGAGGTTGGGCGCGAAGGACACCCGCTGGCCGCCGGTGAGCACCGCGCGGTCGAGCACGCGCAAGCGATGCGCGCGGCAGAAGATCTCGAAGTCCTCGATGGTGAAGAGGTGGATGTTGGGGGTGTCGTACCACTGGTAGGGCAGTTCGCGCGAGACCGGCATGGTGCCGGCCATCACCTGCAGACGAGCCCGCCAGAAGCCGAAGTTCGGGAAGCTGACGATGCCCTCGCGCCCGACGCGCAGCATCTCGCGCAGCAGCCGCTCGGTGTGCTTCATGGCCTGCAGCGTCTGCGAGAGGATCACGTAGTCGAAGGACCCGGACTCGAAGCCGGACAGGCCGGCCTCCAGGTCGCTCTGGATCACGTTCACGCCGTTCGTCACGCAGGCGAGCACGTTGTCGTCGGAGATGTCGACGCCGTAACCGGTGACGCCGCGCGTGTCCTTCAGCGTGCGCAGCAGTGAACCGTCGCCGCAGCCGAGGTCCAGCACGCGCGCGCCGGGCTTCACCCACTGCACGATGGTCTCGAAGTCGGAACGCGCGGGCCGTCCGTTGCCGTTGCCGGGGACGCTCATAGCGGAATGTTGTGCATGTAGGCGCGGATCACGCCGTGGTAGCGGGGGTCGTCCATGAGGAACGCGTCGTGCCCGTGGGGCGCGTCGATCTCGGCGTAGCTGACGTCGTGGCGGTTGTCGAGCAGCGCCTTGACGATCTCGCGTGACCGCCCCGGCGAGAACCGCCAGTCGGACGTGAACGACACCACGAGGAAGCGCGCCTTCGCGCCCGCGAGCGCCGCGGCGAGGTTGCCCCCGTGGGCCATGGCCGGATCGAAATAGTCCAGCGCCTTCGTGATGCGCAGGTAGGTGTTCGCGTCGAAGTACGTGGAGAACTTGTCGCCCTGGTAGCGCAGGTACGACTCGATTTCGAACTCCACGTCGAAGCCGAACTTGAAGCCGCCCTCGCGCAGCCCGCGGCCGAATTTCTCGGCCATGGCGTCGTCGGACAGATAGGTGATGTGCCCCAGCATGCGCGCCACGCGCAGACCGCGGCGCGGCACCACGCCGTGCGCGTAGTAGTTGCCGCCGTGGAAATCGGGATCGGTGGTGATGGCCTGCCGCGCGACCTCGTTGAAGGCGATGTTCTGCGCGGAGAGCTTCGGTGCGGCGGCGATCACGAGCGAATGGCGCACCCGGTCCGGAAAGCTGATGGTCCACTGCAGGGCCTGCATGGCACCGAGGCTGCCGCCGATCACGGCCGCGAACTGCCCGATGCCCAGCCGGTCCGCGAGGCGGGCCTGCACCTGCACCCAGTCCTCGACGGTCACCACGGGGAAGTCCGCACCCCACGGCCGGCCGGTCGCGGGGTTCGTGCTCGCTGGTCCGGTGGAACCGTGACAGCCCCCGAGATTGTTGATGCCGATCACGAAGAACCGGTCGGTGTCGACGGGCTTGCCGGGACCGATGAGGTTGTCCCACCAGCCCAGGTTCTTGGGGTCGTCCGCATACCAGCCGGCCACGTGGTGGGACGCGTTGAGCGCGTGGCAGACGAGCACCGCGTTGGACTTGTCGGCGTTCAGCGTGCCATACGTCTCGTAGCGAATGCTGTACGACGGCATGACGGCCCCGCTCTTCAGCGGCAGCGGCTCGTCGAAGGCCATGTCCTGCGGCGTGACGGCGCCCACCGAGCCCGGCACCGTGTTCGGAGCGTTCATCAGGCCGGCTCCTCGCTCATCGCACGGATGGCCTGGATGCGCCGGAGCACCTGCTGCACGGCGTCGGTCTGCATCTCACGGAACAGCATCTGGGCTTCGCCTTCCTTCGCGAGGATCTGCGTGTCGTCGTAGGTCATGTCGCGCTGGACCACGATCTCGGTGGGGTCCAGCCAGTTGCGGCCCTTGGGGTCCGCCACCTTGAACCTGACACGGTAGCGCAGCTGCAGCTCCCGCACCCGGCCGCCGGCCGACACGGCGAGAATGCCGCGCTCCTGCGTCTCGTTCAGCAGGCTGACGATGGCCTGCGCGCCTTCGGGCTGCTCCGCGACTGTCGTGCCGTTGGACTGGATGCCGCGCTTCAGCTGGCCGTTCAGCGTGGAGTAGGGAAGTCCGTCCACGTACACCGTCTGGAACGGCAGCGTGACCTGCCCGCGCAGCTGGAACCCGCACGCGGCCAGCGGCAGCGCAGCGAGGCAGGCGAGCAGAGCGCGGCGGCAGGGCATCGTCGCGCCGCTCAGACCACGATGTTGACGAGACGGCCGGGCACGATGATGACCTTGCGCGGCGGCCTGCCTTCGGTGAACTTCAGCACATTCGGATTGGCGAGCGCGAGGCGCTCGATCTCCGCCTTGTCGGCAGCCTGCGCAACGCGCAGGCTGCCTCGCAGCTTGCCGTTCACCTGCACGACCAGCTCGATCTCGTCCTGCGCCAGGGCTTCGGCCAGCGGCTCGGGCCACGGCGCGGACAGGATGTCCGTGCCGAAACCGAGGGCCTGCCAGAGGAAGTGGCACAGGTGCGGCGTGACGGGCGACTGCACGCGGAGCAGGATGGCCAGCCCCTCCGCCGCGACGGCGGCGTGGGCCGCGGCGTCCTCGGCAGGCGCGCGCTCGAGCGCGTTCAGCATCTTCATGCACGCGGAGGCCACGGTGTTGAACTGCTGCCGCTGCATGTCGAAGCTGGCCTGCTCCAGATTGCGGTGGATCTCGCGGCGGGCATCGGCGAGCGCCTCGGACAGCGCGGGCATCGCGGCGGGCACGTGCGGGCGGATCGATTCGTGGAAACGGTGCGCGAAGGCCCACACGCGCTTCATGAAGCGGTAGGAGCCCTCCACGCCGGAGTCCGACCACTCGAGCGTCTGCTCGGGCGGGCTGGTGAACATCATGAAGAACCGCGCGGTGTCCGCACCGTACTTCTCGATGAGCGCCTGCGGGTCCACGCCGTTGTTCTTGGACTTCGACATGGTGCCGATGCCGCTCGACTCCACGGGCTGGCCGTCGCTGCGCAGGATCGCGCCGGTGCGCACGCCCTTGTCGTCGGTCTGGATGTCGACGTCCGCCGGATTGAAGTACTGGATGCGCCCGGCGCCGCCCTTCCGGAAGAAGATCTCGTTCAGCACCATGCCCTGCGTGAGCAGGTTGGCGAAGGGCTCGTCGAGCTTCACCAGCCCCAGGTCGCGCATGACCTTCGTCCAGAAGCGCGAGTACAGCAGGTGCAGGATCGCGTGCTCGATGCCGCCGATGTACTGGTCCACGGGCAGCCAGTAGCCCACGCGCTCGTCGACCATCGCGGTGGCGTTGTCGGGGCAGGCGTAGCGCAGGTAGTACCAGGACGAATCCACGAACGTGTCCATGGTGTCCGTCTCGCGGCGCGCAGGCTTGCCGCACTTCGGGCAATCGACGCGGAGAAAGTCCTCGCGCTTGTTCAGCGGGTTGCCCGAGCCGTCCGGCACGCAGTCCTCCGGCAGCACCACGGGCAGGTCCTGGTCCGGCACGGGCACGGTGCCGCAGCTGTCGCAGTGGATGAGCGGGATGGGCGTGCCCCAGTAGCGCTGGCGGGAGATGCCCCAGTCGCGCAGGCGCCACGTGGTCTGCTTGTCGCCGAGGCCCTTCGCGCGGAGATCCGCCGCGATGGCGTCGACGGCCTCGCGGTAGGCAAGACCGTCGTACCTGCCCGAGTTGATGCAGCGCCCGGCGGTCTTGTCGGCGTACCACTCGGCCCAGGTCTCGGTGCTGAAGGGCTGCCCGCCCACGTCCACCACCTGCACGATGGGCAGGCCGTACTTGCGGGCGAAGTGGAAGTCACGTTCGTCGTGACCGGGCACGGCCATCACCGCGCCTTCGCCGTAGCCCATGAGCACGTAGTTGCCGACCCACACCTCCACGGGCTGCCCGGTGAGCGGGTGCCGCACATGGATGCCCGTGGGCATGCCCTTCTTCTCCATGGTGGCGAGGTCCGCCTCCATGACCGAGCCCTGCTTGCACTCCTCGATGAAGGCGGCGAGCGCGGGGTTGTCCTGCGCGGCGCGTGTGGCGAGCGGATGCTCCGCGGCGACGGCGCAGAAGGTGACGCCCATGATGGTGTCGACGCGGGTGGTGAACACCCAAAGCTTCTCTTCCCGCCCGTCGAGTTCGTAGGGGAAGGCGAAGCGCACGCCCTGGCTCTTGCCGATCCAGTTGGCCTGCATGAGCTTCACGCGTTCGGGCCAGCCCTGCATGCCGTCGAGCGCGCCGAGCAGTTCGTCGGCGTAGCCGGTGATCCGCATGTAGTACATGGGGATCTCGCGCTTCTCGACCACCGCGCCGGTGCGCCAGCCGCGACCGTCGATCACCTGCTCGTTGGCGAGCACGGTCTGGTCCACGGGGTCCCAGTTCACCACGCCGGTCTTCTGGTAGACGATGCCCTTCTCCAGCATGCGCAGGAACAGCCACTGGTTCCAGCGGTAGTAGTCGGGCTTGCAGGTGGCGAGTTCACGGTCCCAGTCGATGGCGAAGCCCAGCGACTTCAACTGCTTCTTCATGTACGCGATGTTGTCGTACGTCCACCTGGCAGGCGGCACGCCGTTGGCCATGGCGGCATTCTCGGCGGGCAGACCGAAGGCATCCCAGCCCATGGGCTGCAGCACGTTGAAGCCGCGCATGCGGTGGTAGCGCGTGAGGACGTCCCCGATGGTGTAGTTGCGCACGTGGCCCATGTGCAGCTTCCCCGAGGGGTAGGGGAACATGGACAGGCAGTAGTACTTGGGCTTCGACGGGTCCTCGATCGCGCGGAAGGCGTGGGCCGCGTTCCAGGCATCCTGGGCGCTGCGTTCCACTTCGGCAGGGCGGTAATGGGCATCCATGGCTGAGCAACGTTCCGGGGGGGGCGACCGTCGGGGAAAAGCCCCGGATTATAGAGAAGGGCGCCGTTTCCGGCCCGGCTTTCGGGGTGCCGGGTGCATCCGCGGAGCCGTCCGTCCCGTATCCGCAAGGGATTCCGGCCGCATCCGCTATCCTTGACCATCCCCCTTCCGCCTCCTGCCCCATGCGCCTCCTCGCCCTGCTCGCCGTCCTCTCCGCTCTTCTCGCGGGCGCCCCGGCCCTCGCGACCGAAACCACCCGCGTGGAGGCGGTGACCTCGCCGGCCTGGGTGGTCCGCAACGGCGTGCGGGGGCCCATGGCGCCGGGCCAGCCTCTGGACACCGGCGCCACGGTCGTCACCGGTCCCGAGGCCCGGGTGGTCCTGCGCCTGGGCGACGGCAGCACGGTCAAGCTGGGCGAAAACGCCCGGTTCTTTGTGGCCGAGGCATCGCGCGAGAAGGCGGGAGGCGTGTTCCGGGCCACATTGCGCGTCCTGGCCGGCGCCTTCCGCTTCACCACGGCCGCCGTGGCCAAGGCGACGGGCAAGCGCGACGTCACCATCCGGCTGCCCACCGTCACGGCTGGTATCCGGGGCACGGACCTCTGGGGCAAGGCCACCGACGAGCGGGAGTTCATCGCGCTCATCGAGGGACGCATCGGCGTGAAGCGCGACGGCGGCGAGGAAGTGGTGCTGGATCAGCCGCTCAGCCTGTTCGACGCGCCCCGAGGCGCCCCGACACCGCCGGTCGGCACGCTGGAGGCCACGCTCCTGGCCCGCTACGCGCAGGAAACCGAGGTGCAGAAGAACTCCGGCGCGCTGACGGGCGGACGCTGGAAGGTGGAGGTCCTCGCCACAGCGGACGAGCGTGAAGCCCTCGCCGCCTACGATCGCCTTCGCGAAGCCGGATACCCGGCCAGCATCGATCCGCGGGGTCGCGGCGCCTCGCTGCTCTACCGGGTCCGCATCGCAGGCCTGGAGGACAGCGCCGAAGCGGGCGTGCTCGCGCTTCGGCTCGGCAAGAACCTTGGTTTCCCCGGCGTCAGCGTGACCCGGTGACCGTGCCCGCGGGCCCTGACGCGATCCATACGCAGGCCGTGGTACATCACGGCACCATGTCCGGCCCGCCCGCCCCCTCGCCCCCGTCACCGCGGTCCGCCTGGCGTCTCGCCCTGTGCGTCTGGGGCGGCGGCGCAGCGGCCTTGGTGGCGCTCGACGGCATCCTCGACGTCGCGAACGAGGCGCTGCTGCTGGTCCTTACCGCCGCGGTAGCCTCGGTCTGGCTCCCGCCCGCGGCATCGGTCGTGACCTGCGCGGCCGCCGTGATCGCGTTCGACGTGGGCTTCGTGCCGCCGCGCGGCCGGTTCTCGGTGGACCTGACGCATCACGCGCTGCTGCTGGCAACGACACTGGGCGTGAGCTGGATCGTCTCGCTGCTGATGGCGCGCCAGCGTGCCGCAGCCGCGGAAGCGACCCTGCTCGCGGCCCGTGCCGACGAGCGGCGGCGCTTCGGCGACGCCGTGCGCGCGGCCGGCGATCCGCGCGACGCCGGCGAGCCCATCCGCCGCGCACTCGAAGCGCTGCACGGCGCGCCGGTCGCGGCGATCCTCGCCCCTCCTCCCGGCGCCGACGGACCGCCGCTCCGCCTGGGCACAGCCGGTGACGACGAATGGAGCGGACTGCGCGTCTGCCGGGCGGAAGGCCGGGCCCAGGGCGCCGGCACCGGCCGCTACGAAGCCCAGCCTGGCCGGTATGTGCCGCTTCGCGGCGGACGGTCCGTCCCGGGGGCCGTGTTCTTCGCGCCCGTGCCGGGCAGGAACGAAGCGCCGCTGGATCACCTCCAGACGCTGTGCGACCAGTGGGGCGCCGCCATCGAGCGGGAGGATGCCGGGCGCGCCGCCGAAGATGCTCGCCGCGCCGCCGAGCTCCAGTCGGTCCGCAGCACGCTGCTGACGGCCATCGCCCATGATCACCGCACGCCCCTTGCGGCGATCCTCGGCGCGGCGTCGTCACTGCACGATCAGGACGACCGGCTGACGCCGGACCGGCGCCGGCGGCTCGCCGCGACCATCATGGACGAGGCGGCCCAGCTGACGCGGCTGACCGAGAACACGCTGCAGCTGGCGCGGCTCGGCGCGCCGGGAGTGACCCCCGCGCGGGACTGGGAGTCCGCCGAGGAGATCGTCGGCACCGTCGTCAGGCGCGCGCGACAGCGCGACCCGGCAGTCCGCATCCGCGTGCGGGTGTCCTCCCCGATGCCGCTGCTGTACTGCGACGCCGTGCTGATGGTGCAGCTGCTGGACAACCTCGTGGACAACGCCCTTCGCCATGGCGCGAACGACGGCGCCGTGGAAGTCGTCGCGCGTCGCCTCGGCGGGTTCGTGATGCTCGGTGTGCGCGATCGCGGCCCCGGCCTCCCGCCGGAGGAACGCGAGGCGGCATTCGATCTCTTCCGTCGTGACGTGTCCGTCCGCGGGCCGGGTACGGACAGCGCACGCAGCGGCATGGGCATCGGGCTCGCGGTCGCCCGCGTGATCGCGCGGGTCCACGGCGGCGAACTCCGATACCGGGCGCGACGGGGCGGCGGAGCCGCGTTCGAGTGCTGGATGCCCGTCGCCGCGCTTCCGGACGCCCCCCCGCCGGACCCCGCCGCATGAGCCTGTCGGTGCTGGTGGTCGAGGACGATCGCGAACTGCGCGCGATGCTGCGGGACGCCCTGTCCGTCGAGGGCTACCGCGTACTCGCGGCCGCGAGTCTCGCCGACGCCTCCGCGCAGTTCCGTCACGCGGTGGCGCAGGGCCAGCCCGTGGATCTGGTGCTGCTCGATCTCGGACTGCCCGACGGCGAGGGTGCCGGGTTCCTCGCCGAGGTGCGTCACCGGCATGGAACCCCCGTCCTCGTGATCTCCGCCCGCGACGGCGAAGGCGGCAAGGTCCGCCTGCTGGACGCGGGAGCCGACGACTACCTGGTGAAGCCCTTCGTCCTCGGGGAACTGCTCGCACGCATGCGCGTGGCCTTGCGCCACCGCGGCACGGCCCTCGCGCCCGCGACCACCCGCTACGAGCACGGCGACCTCGTCGTGGACCTCCACCGCCGCCACGTGCTCCGTGGCGACACCGAGGTGCATCTCACGCCCACGGAATTCGCGCTGCTCGCGCGTCTCGTCCGCAGCGCGGGTCAGGTGGTCACCCACCGCCAGTTGCTCGCCGACGTGTGGGGGCCGGAGCACGTGGAACACACCCACTACCTGCGCCTCTACATGGGCCAGCTCCGCGCGAAGCTCGAGGCGGAGCCCGCCGATCCGCGCCGGCTCGTCACCGAGCCCGGCGTGGGCTACCGCCTGGCCGAGCCCGCCGACTGACCGCCGGAGAGCAGCCCTCCCTTATGCGTTCCTGATGCGCCCGGCGCGACGCTGCTCTCCGTCGCCAATCCGCCCGGAGTCCGCATGGGAACCGCCTCGCCCCCCGTCGCAGTCGAGACCACCGAAACCACGCCCCGCCGACAGGGACTCGCGGCGCTCACCCTGGGCGCGATCGGCGTCGTGTATGGGGACATCGGCACGAGTCCGCTCTACACCGTGCGGGAGATCTTCGCGCCGGCCACCGGCGTGCCGCTCGATGCCGCGCATCTGACCGGAGCGCTGTCGGTAATCGTTTGGGCGCTCATGGTCGTGGTCACGCTGAAGTACGTGGTCCTCGTGCTGCGCGCCGACAACCGCGGCGAAGGCGGCACCCTCGCGCTGGCAGCGCTGGCGGCCGCGACCGTCAGCCACCGGCCCCGGCTGCGCGCCGGACTCCTGGCGCTGGGTGTCATCGGCGCCACCCTGTTCTACGGCGACAGCGTGATCACGCCGGCCATCTCGGTTCTCGGCGCGATGGAGGGGCTGAAGGTCGTGACACCGGAACTGGAGGCGTGGGTGGTGCCGCTCAGCATCGCGATCCTCACAGGGCTGTTCCTCGTGCAGAGCCGCGGCACGGGCGCGGTCGGACGATTCTTCGGCCCCGTCATCGTCGTCTGGTTCATCACGCTCGCCGTCACGGGTGTCGCCCAGATCGTGCAGCACCCGGAAGTGCTCGCGGCGCTGAATCCGTTGCGGGGGGTCGCATTCCTCGCGGACCGCGGCTGGCACGTGTTCGCCGCCGTAGGTGCCATCGTGCTGGCGCTCACCGGCGCGGAGGCGCTGTACGCGGACCTGGGCCACTTCGGGCGACAGCCCATCCGGCTCGCGTGGACCGTATTCGTCTACCCGGCGCTCGCGCTCAACTACCTGGGTCAGGGCGCGCTGCTCATGGGCGATCCGGGCGCGCTGGAAAACCCCTTCTTCCGGCTCTTTTCCGAAGCCTGGCAGATACCCGCACTGGCTCTCGCGACCGCCGCGGCCATCATCGCGTCGCAGGCGGTGATCTCGGGGGCATACTCGGTCACGCGTCAGGCCATCCAGCTCGGCTACCTGCCACGCATGGTGGTGCAGCACACCTCCGCGCGCGAGGCGGGGCAGATCTACCTGCCGGCCGTGAACCGGATCCTGCTGGCAGGCGTCATCGGAGCCGTGCTCGTGTTCGGCAGCTCATCCGCGCTCGCCGGTGCCTACGGCATCGCCGTCACGCTCACCATGCTCATCACGACGGTGCTCGCGTTCTTCGTGATCCGGGCGCGCTGGCGGGTGCCGGCCGCCGCGGCCACGGCAGGGTTCGCCCTGTTTCTCGCCGTGGACGTGACGCTCGCCGCGAGCTGTGCGGTGAAGATCCTGGACGGCGGCTGGATGCCCGTCGCGCTCGGAGTCATCCTCTTCTCGCTGATGCGCACGTGGGCCGGCGGCCGTGCGGTGCTCGCCGCGAGCATGCAGCGTCTCGGAGTGTCCCTGGAGGACTTCGTACGCGGCCTCGACCCGAAGTCGCTGCCCCGCGCCGAACGGACGGCGGTGTTCCTCACATCGGACCCCGAGAGCGTGCCGCTCGCGCTGCTGCACAACCTCAAGCACAACAACGTCCTCCACCGGCGCAACGTCGTGGCCACGGTGGTCTTCGGCGAAGTGCCCTTCGTGCCCGCGGCCGAGCGCGTGACGGTGGAAGACCTGGGTCACGACTTCTGGCGCGTCACGCTCACGTTCGGCTTCATGGACGCGGCCGATGTCCCGAAGGCCCTGTCCCTCGCTGCCGCGCAGGGGCTCCCGGTGCCGCCGTTCGAGACGAGCTTCTTCCTGAGCCGCGAGACCATCGTCCCGGGCGACGGGGGCGGATGGCGCCGCTGGCGCGACCGGGGTTTCTCGGTCATGAGCCGGAACGCCGCCGGAGTGGTCGACTATTTCTGCCTGCCGGGCAATGCCGTGGTAGAGCTGGGCGCCCGGATACCGCTGCGTCTGTGATGCGTACCGCTCGCAGCCATGCGGGGCACCCCCTTTTCCCGCTCGGCGCCCCCGCGGCCCTCCGTGGCAATCAGTAAGGGTGGTCGTAGTCGATCGTGAGCGGCGCGTGATCCGAGAAGCGCTCGTCCTTGTAGATGGCGATGCGCTTCGCGGTCCCCGCCAGCGTCGGGGTGGCGAGCTGGTAGTCCAGCCGCCACCCTACGTTCTTCTCCCAGGCCCGGCCGCGGTTCGACCACCACGTGTAGTGGCCGCCCCCGGGCTCCACGCGGCGGAACACGTCCACGAACCCCAGGACGTCGATGACGCCGTCGACCCACGCGCGCTCCTCCGGCAGGAAGCCCGGGTTCTTCTGGTTCGAGCGCCAGTTCTCGAGATCGATGGGCTTGTGCGCGATGTTCCAGTCGCCGCAGATCACCACGTCGCGGCCGGACCGCGCGAGTTCCGTCAGCCGGGGAATGAAGCGCTCCATGAAACTGAACTTGGCCGCGAGGCGCTCCTCCGAGCTGGACCCGGAAGGCAGGTACAGCGAGATCACGGAGAGGTTGCCGAAGTCCGCCTGCAGATAGCGGCCCTCGGCGTCGATGTCCGGGATGCCCAGCCCGGCGACGAGGCGGTCGGGCGGGCGCCGGAGGTACAGGCCCACGCCGCTGTAGCCCTTGCGCTCCGCGCAGTGGAAATGGCCGGTGAGATCCCCGCACACGCGCATCTCGTCAACCAGGTCCCCGTCCTGCGCCTTGAGTTCCTGGACGCAGACCACGTCGGCGTCCTGACGCGCGAGCCAGGGGAGCAACCCTTTCCTCGTCGCCGAGCGGATGCCGTTAAGATTGAGGGTCACTATGCGCAGCATGACGTCATGACGAAAGAGTCCATCGAGTCGTACCGGGAAGAGTTCATCGAGTTCGCGCTCGCCAAGGGCGTGCTGCTGTTCGGCGAGTTCAAGACCAAGGCCGGGCGGCTGTCGCCCTATTTCTTCAACGCAGGGCTGTTCAACGACGGGGAGTCGCTGCGCCAGCTCGGCCGATTCTACGCGATGACCCTGGAATCCTCGGGGGTGGACTTCGACATGCTGTTCGGCCCTGCGTACAAGGGCATCCCGCTCGTGGCGGCCACCTCCGTGGCGCTGGCCGAGCGCGGCCGCAACGTCCCCTTCGCGTTCAACCGCAAGGAGGCCAAGGACCACGGCGAGGGCGGGGTCGTGGTGGGCTCAGCCCTCAAGGGAAGGGTCATCGTGGTCGATGACGTGATCTCGGCAGGGACGTCCGTGCGCGAGTCCGTGGAGATCATCCGCGGCAGCGGCGCGGCGCTGGGCGGGGTGCTCATCGCACTCGACCGCCAGGAGCGCGGCACCGGCACGCTGTCGGCCGTGCAGGAGGTCCGCGAGACCACGGGCGCGCCGGTGCTCAGCATCTGCCGGCTCGCCGATCTCGTCGCCTATCTCGGGCGCCGGCCGGGGATGGCCGCCGAACTGAGGGCGGTCGAGAGTTATCGGGAACGTTACGGGGTACACGAATCATGAACACACTGCACACGCTGGTGGCCGTCTCGGCCCTCGCCACCGCGCTCGGCACCTCCGCGGTCCAGGCGGGCAAACTCTACAAGTGGACCGACGAGAAGGGCGTCGTCCACTACTCGGAAACCCTGCCGACCGACGCCAAGGACCGCAGCAACACCGAGATCGACAAGAAGGGGCGCGAGCTGCGCAAGAACGACGCTGCGCTTTCACCCGCGCAAATCAAGGCCCTCGAGGATGACAAGGAACGCCGCAAGACCGAGGAGAAGCAGCTCGCCGAGCAGAAGCGGCGGGACAACGCGCTCCTGAACACCTACACGACGGAGGCCGAGATCGACGGTGCGCGCGACCGCGCGATCGCCGGCGCCACGCAGTCCATGCAGGCCATCGATGCACGGCTCAAATCGACGCGCGGCAAGATCGACTCGCTGCGCAAGCAGGCCGCCGACTGGAAGGCGAAGGCCAAGCCCGTGCCGGAGTCCCTGAAGGAGGAATTGGCTGCGGCCGAACGCGACGAGACGAAGGTCGCGGCGGACCTCAAGGCCAAGGAATCCGAGTTGCAGACGCTGCGGCAGAAGTACGAGTACGACAAGACCCGCTTTCGGGAACTCCTCGCCGCCCAGAAGAAGTGACGCCCCCGGAGCCCGCCGCCGTCACTTCTTTGGGCAGTCCCCGATCCGCTTGGCGGTGAGCACCTCGGAAGTCTTGACGGGCTGACCGCCCATCGTGCCTTCCGACTCGATCATCACCGTGTGCGCGCTGTCGCTCTCGCGCATCAGCACGCTTCGCGTGACGGTCTTCCCGGCACCCGATGAGCACACAGCCGAGAACTTGAAGGTCTTCCCGCTCTGTTTGGGCGGCACGATCTTGCAGCCCTGCTTCTGCATCTTCTCGGCCTGTTCCCGCATGGTGCGGCCCGGATCCTCGCATTCGCGCATGGTGAACTTCCGGGCGCCCGGCGGCGCGTCCACGCTGCTGCGGGTGTACTCCCACAGGCCGGGACGGAACGTGGGGTAGCCGTCGTTCTCCGCCGCTCCCGCCGGCGCCGTCTGCTGCACGGTACCGAGAAACACTGCGCACAGGGCGCACGACCGGAAGAATGCATGCATCACCGAACTCCTGAGAATCATCGTGCCGCGGCTGCGGGCTCCGTCCCAGCCGGACCTGGAGACGCCGGGGCCGCTTTCGCCATTTCCTCGACCAGTGCGACCAGATTGTCGTACTGGTAGGTGGCAACCGTGAAGACCTGGTTCGCCCCCATCTCCAGCACATAGCGGCTGACGCCGTCCGGCGCCAGATCCCCGAAGGCGAACTGCGACGCGGGCTGCACCTCGCCCTTGCGGTACACCAGCAGCAGTGTGCCCGGATTGGCGAGTCCGTAGTCCTGGGTCTTGGGATCGTAGGGGAGCGATCGCTCCCGGCGGGCGCGCGCGATGCCCACCACACGGTTGCGGATGGCATCCGCGAGCGCCGGGTCCGCCTGATGGCCGTGTTCTCCGGGCTGGGGCGCGTGAGCGCCGTGATGGAGCCACACGCCTTCGGCATCGCGTTCGAAACGGTTCAGCGCACCGGCGTGGGCCACCTCCAGCGCGCCGACCTGCTCGAGCGGGACGGGGATCACGTAGCGGTCCCGGTCCTCGCCGCGCGATGCGATCTCGGCCTGGGCCTGTTCCTCCCGGTCGTCCCGGCGGTCGACCGCGTAGATGATCCCGACGAGCACCGCCAGGACGCCCCAGACGAGGATCAGCCTGCCCTTGCGGCGGCCGGCACTCATCGCTGCTTCCACCAGACGATGGTACCCACCAGGAGCAGCACGGCAGGAATGAGGATGACGGACAGGAAGAAGGTGCCCTTCATCTGCCGGTTGGTGAGGTTCACGCGCGGCGTGTCGAACGAGCGGGGCTCCACGCCGATCAGGTTCTCCTGCGCGGCCAGGAAGTTGATCACGTTCAGGAACAGCTTCCCGTTGCCCATGATGTTGAAGAACGAGTTGGTGGCGAAGTCCGAGTCCCCCGCGATCACGATGCGCGACCGGGACTTGTCGCCGCTCTTCTTGCGCTGCTCGCGCTGCTTCTCCAGTTCCGCCGAGAGCTGGTCGATGGTCTTCTGCTGGCCGGGGGGGCCGGAATCCAGTTCGTGCGCATCGAGTCGGCGGGTGACGACGGCCATGATCGTGAGCGGGCCCTGGAGATCCCGGCCCTCCGTGAACTCGGCGCGGTCCTGGGTCGTCTCGCCGTAGCTGCTCTTGGACGAGTTCGCGAGCGGCATCGCCGTCGTCCGAGGCACCCGCTCCTCGGTGGGCGAGAGCGACCGGGCGCCGGGGAAGAACGCGAGCGGGAGGTCCTGGGTGATCTGGTGCCGGTTGTAGTCCGTCACGGCGGGCGCGGACGGATCGGCCCAGAAGTGGCTCGCCTCGTCGATCACGATGTCGTCGTCGACCACCACGCCGAGGGCGCGCGCCACGGGCTCCAGGCCGGTCTGCACGAACGGATCGAGCAGGAAGAACGCGTTGCCGCCCGCGTCCAGGTAGGCCTGGATGGTCGCCACTTCCTGCGGCAGCAGGGGCGATCTCGGCCCGACGACGACGAGTACCGTGCACCGGTCGAGCGTCGTGGCGGACCGCATGAGGCTCACCTTCTCGACGATGTAGTTCATCGCCTCGAGTGAATTGCGCGCCTTCGCCATGCCGTGCCGCTCGTGGATGACGAGCTTGCCGCTGCCCAGACCGTGGGAGTGCCCGCTGTCCCCCTCCATGTGGTCGTGCGACTCGATGCTGAACGGATCGGGCTCGCCGTGGCCTTCGAGGAAGCACACCACCTGGGTCGCGGCCCGCGACACACGGAGGATCCCGTTGGCGATGTCCGTTTCGGTGGGGCTGTTGACCACCACCTTGCGGTTCTCGCTCTGCAGGACCGCCGTGCCCGCGAACTGGACGCCCATCAGGCGCGCCTGGGCCGGGTTGACCATCGGGTCGAAGAACTCGACGGTGACCTTGGGCGTGCGGGCCGCCATCAGTTCGTACAGTTCGACCGTCTCGCGCATCATCGGGTCGTGGAAGAACGTGATGTGGACGGGCTTCTCCAGCCTGTCCAGCATGGTCGCCGTCTGCGGCGACAGGGAGAACAGCCCCTCCTCGGTCATGTCGATGCGCATCGGAAACCGCAGGGACAGCGCGGCAACCGCGAGCAGCACGCCCACGGTGCCGACGGTGGCCAGAGCGATCTCGCCGCGGCGGCGCTGGAGGAAGCTGCCGATGTCGGCACGCAGGGCGAACGCGCCGCTCGCAGCCATGGCGAGCCCGACGGCGAAGACGGCCCATGTCCAGAGGCCGGGGTCGACGAGAATCGCGCGGATGGCGAGCGCGGTGGCGACGACGGCGATGCCGATGAAGAGCAGCAGGCCGGAGCGGAAGGATCGGTCCATGGTGGCAGGTCAGGGGCGGGTCAGCGTTTCCACTGGAGATAGGCAGCGTTGAGCGTCAACGCGATGCCCACCACGACCAGGTAGAACACGACACCTTCGCTGCGGATGAGGCCGCGCACGAAGTCGCCGAAGTGGAGCGCGAACGAGAGGTAGCCGAACAGCCCCCGCAGCGCCTCGGTGTTCTGGAAGCCCTGCAGATGGCCGATGAACCAGAAACCCAGCAGCACGCACACGGTGATGAGGGCCGCCACGATCTGGTTCTGCGTGAGCGCGGAGAACAGCTGACCCACGGCAAGGCAGGCCATGCCCAGCAGGAAGAACCCCACATACCCGGAGATGATGGTCATCGTCTGGGGCGCGCCGTACAGGTACAGCGGAATCAGGTCGACCATCGTGCCGAGCGTCATGAGCAGAAGAATCGTCGCGGCCCCGAGAAACTTCCCGAGCACCACCGTCCAGGTGCTCAGGGGGAGCGTCATGAGCAGTTCCATCGTCTTCCCGTTGTACTCGGCCGAGAAAAGGCGCATGGACAGCAGCGGCAGCAGCGTGACGAGCAGGATGCTCATGTTCCGGAACGTCTCGGTCATGGTGGCCGTGCCGGTCAGGAACACGTTGTAGGCGAAGAAGTAGCCTGCACCCACGAGGTACACCGCGACCACGAAGTACGCGATCGGCGACCGGAAGTAGGTCAGCATCTCCTTCCTGTAGAGCGCGCCGAGGCCGTTCATGCCTGGCCTCCTTCCACGTATCGCAGGAAGATGTTCTCCAGCGTCGGCAGTTCGCGCTGCAGGCGGTGCAGCGACCACCGGGCGGCGACCACCCGGGCGATGTCCGCCTCGACCCCGTCCTGCACGTCGGTCCGGCATTCGATCGACTGCTGCCCGCCTGTGCCGAGGCCCACGACGTGCACTTCGCGCACGCCCGGGATCGCGGCGATCGCCTCGCGAAGCGCGTCCGCCGGGCCGGTGGCCACGAGCGTGACGCGGTTGGTCTGTTCCGACGCACGCTGCAGTCCCTCGGGCGAGTCGATTGCGAGCAGCCGGCCGCCGTTGATGATGGCGACGCGACGGCAGATGAGGGTCACCTCCGGCAGGATGTGCGTGCTGAGCAGCACCGCGTGGTCCTTGCCGAAATTGCGGATGACTTCACGCGTCTCCTGGATCTGTCCGGGATCGAGACCCGCGGTCGGTTCGTCGAGCAGCAGGACCTCGGGGTCGCCGAGCAGTGCCTGGGCGAGGCCCACGCGCTGGCGGTAGCCCTTGGAGAGCTTGTAGATCTCGCGCGTCGTCACCGCCTCCAGACGGCACGCCGTGATCACGCGGTCGAGGTCGGACGCGATGCGGGCACGCGGAACCCCTTTCACGGACGCGACGAAGCGGAGATAACTGCTGACGTCGAGCACGTCGTAAAGCGGCGGGGTCTCGGGCAGGTAGCCGAGGCGGCGGGCCGCCTCGGCGTTCTCCGTCGCCATGTCGAACCCGGCGATGCGCACCGTGCCGCTCGTCGCCGTCGTGAAGCCGGCGATCATGCGCATGGTGGTGGTCTTGCCGGCCCCGTTGGGACCCAGGAAGCCGACGATCTCGCCCTTCTCCACCGAGAAGGAGATGCCGTGAATGATGGTGCGGGAGCCGTACCGCTTGGTCACGGACTCCAGGGAAATGGCGGGTACCACGGGAATGGAAACTCGGAAACGGCTGGCAGAGAAACAGAAGGCCCCCGCGAACGGGGGCCTTCCAGGACCGGAAAGGCAGCCGGTGACTTACTTGTACCAGCGGTTGCCCTTGGCCTTGTACTGGTCGCCGTCGTGGGCCATGAAGAGGTCCGCGCCTTCGAGGTCGCGCATCATCTTCAGGCGGTTGACGGAGTCGGTGTAGTCCTTCACCGAGTAGTTCAGGCCCGCGGGGTATCCGTCGAGGTTTTCCTGCATCCAGATGGCGTCCTGGGTGATGATGATGGTCTGACCGGAACCGGTCTTCACCTTCATCGACTGGTGGCCCAGGGTGTGGCCGGGGGTGCTGAGAATCTGCACCGTGCCGTCGCCAAACAGATCGTAGTCGCCGTTGAGCTCGAGGTAGTTGAACTCACGCGCGTTGTCGATATCGGCCATCACGAAGCTGCCGGGGGAGGTGCGGCCCTGGAACTTCTCGGGGAACCACGCCTGGTACAGCTCCTTCTTCTGGATGACGTGGATCGCGTTCGGGAACATCTCGATGTTGCCGATGTGGTCCAGGTGGGAGTGCGAAGACACTACGGCCTTCACCTTGTCGACGGAGTAGCCCAGCTTCTTCAGCTGCATGTCGATGGTGTCTTCACGCTTCTGGGAGGGCTTCAGGAAGTCGCAGTTGCCCGGCGCCCAGTAGGCCTTGCAGTTCTCGGTGATGGCCACGTTGTTGCCCG
The DNA here is from genome assembly GCA_037367405.1 of Ottelia alismoides. Classification (NCBI taxonomy): domain Eukaryota; kingdom Viridiplantae; phylum Streptophyta; class Magnoliopsida; order Alismatales; family Hydrocharitaceae; genus Ottelia; species Ottelia alismoides. The sequence continues at coordinate 52,159 of JAZKJV010004438.1, read as the reverse complement.
TGTCGAACACGACCACGCCCTTCGGGTGATCGATGACCCACATGGACACCGGGATGGTGATCTGGCGGGACTTGTCGGCCGGCAGCGCGGGGATGAGGCCGCGAATGTCGAACGGACCGAACATGCCGCTCGTCGTCCAGTAAACCTTGACCTGGGCGAAGGCGGAGGAGGCGGCCACTGCGCACAGGGCGCCGGCCAGCACTTTCAGGATGCTGGAAGTCTTCATATTGATGCTCTCTCCATTTGTGGTCTTACGTTCTTACGTGCGCGACCCATTGTTATCCACCCGGCAGACCGTACGCGACCGATATCCTGGCCTCGGCAGTGCTCTCGCGGCTGAGGAGACCCTCCCGGATACAACGAATCTTCGGTGCGAGTGCCGCGCAACCACTCCGCGTCTCGCGCCTGCAACGTAGCCCGACGGGTCATATGCAACTCATACCCTATGCGAGCGCAGGCCGAGAATAGGAGAACAGTCCCGCCGTTGTAAAGGGATTTCTCGACGGCAAGTGTCTGTCCGGTAATACTGTTTTCGCGTTCGTATGACAAACGGTCGCCACCGGGGGCCACAGGCCTGCGCTGCGGTGCAATCAATCGATCCCGAAAACTCCCCGTGCAACCGTCCGCACCCGCCCGCCGACCTCGATGCAACCATCGGCCGACACTCGCAAATGAAGCCGGCATGCGCGCCCGAGGTGATCACCCTGGTGCACGACGAGCACCTGCGGCAACGCAACATCGGACGCGATGAGCCACCCCCCGAGGTTCGCGCAGGCGGAGCCGGTCCCCGGGTCTTCGATGATCACGCCCGGCTGCTTCTGGAAGAAGAAACGGGCAGGTATGCGACCGTCAGCGCCCGGCACGAAGCAGTACACCTTCACCATGCCCGCGCCGTTCGGCCACCGCGCGAGGGCTTCGGGAACGGGCGACGCGCGGCGCAGGGCATCGTCGCCGGACAGTGGCACGAGCAACTGTTCCATGCCCGTGCTGACCCAGCGGGCGCCGGGCGCCACGTCGGACGGCGTCAGCGACAGCATCTCGGCCAGGGCCTCGGGTGCCGCCCCGGCATCGCGCCATGTGGGAGCGCCGGCAGTCAGCGTGTAGTGGTCGTCCTCCGCGTGCACGCCGATGATCCCGGCAAGCATCTCCAGGGACAGCGCAGGACCAGCGCCGAGGCGATCCCGCACGACCGCGGCCGTGCCGAGCGTCGGGTGACCGGCGAACGGAAACTCGCCCCCGGGAGAGAAGATGCGCACGCGCGCCGTGGCACGTTCGGTCGGCAGGACGAACGTGGTCTCCGAGAGATTGAACTGCACGGCGATCGCCTGCATGGTGGCGTCGTCCATGCCCCGGGCGTCCTCGAAGACGCAGAGCGGATTGCCGGAGAACGCGTCGCCGGTCCCGAAGACGTTGACGATCCGGAACGCGTACTCAGTCACCTGCGAGACGCTCCAGGATCTTTCCGTGCACGCCCCCGAAGCCGCCGTTGCTCATCACCAGCACGTGATCGCCCTCCCGCGCCTCGCGGACGATGGCGGCCACCATCGCGTCCAGGTTGTCGTGGGCGGTCGCCTTCGGCCCGAGGGGCGCGAGCGCCTCCGCGGCGTCCCACCCCAGCCCGCCGGTGAAGCAGAAGACGCGGTCGGCGTCGGTGAGGCTGGCGGGGAGCTGCGCCTTCATCACGCCGAGCTTCATCGTGTTGGACCTCGGTTCGAGGACCGCGAGAATGCGTGCAGCCGAGCCCACCTTGCGGCGCAGGCCCTCGACCGTCGTGGCGATCGCGGTCGGGTGGTGCGCGAAGTCGTCGTACACGGTGACGCCGCGCCGCGCGCCTCGGATCTCCATGCGGCGCCGCACGTTGCGGAATCGCGAAAGCGCGTCGATGGACACCTCCGTCGGCACGCCCGCATGGCGCGTGGCGGCGATGGCGGCGAGCGCGTTCATCCGGTTGTGATGCCCGAGCAGGTCCCAGCGCACGCGCCCGTGCAGCCGGTCGCCGCGGAACACGTCGAACGCGCCGTCGGCATCGGCGTCGCCGGCGTGCCAGCCGGACGGCACGCCGAAGCGCTCGACCGGCGTCCAGCAGCCCCGCGCGAGTACACGGTCGAGGGACGCCTCCGCGCCGTTGCTCACGATCAGCCCGTTGCCCGGCACCGTGCGCACGAGATGGTGGAACTGGGTCTCGATGGCGTCGAGGTCGGGGAAGATGTCCGCGTGGTCGAACTCCAGGTTGTTGAGGATGGCCGTGCGCGGCCGGTAGTGGACGAACTTCGAGCGCTTGTCGAAGAACGCCGTGTCGTACTCGTCGGCCTCGATGGCGAAGAAGGGCGAGTCGGTGAGGCGGGCCGAGATGCCGAAGTTCATCGGCACGCCGCCGATCAGGAAGCCCGGGTCGAGCTTCGCATCCTGCAGGATCCACGCGGCCATGGAGCTGGTCGTGGTCTTTCCGTGCGTGCCCGCGACCGCCAGCACCCACTTGCCGCGCAGCACGTTCTCGGCGAGCCACTGCGGACCCGACACGTAGGGCAGGCCCAGTTCCAGGATGCGTTCCATCAGCGGGTTGCCGCGCGACACCACGTTGCCGATGACGAACAGGTCGGGCGCGAGCGCGACCTGTCCCGGGTCCCAGCCTTCCGTGAGCGCGATGCCCTGCGCCTCGAGCTGGGTGCTCATCGGGGGGTAGACGTTCGCGTCGCAGCCGGTCACGCGATGGCCCGCCTGCTGGGCGATCACCGCGATGCCGCCCATGAAGGTGCCGCAGATGCCGAGAATGTGGATGTGCATTGGAAACGGAGGGAGGAAGACGGAAGGAACCTACGCGGAACGGCGCATCGCGCCGACGGTGCGGCCTTCGAGCGCGCCGCCGCGGCTCACGGGTTCGGAGAGGGCGGGCGGGGCAGGCAGTTCGAGCAGCTCGTACAGGCGCGCGAGGTTGGCGCGGTACACGGCATCGATGTCCGCCACGGACTCCGGCGGGTTGTAGTCCCCGAACCACCAGCACCAGTCGGAACCTTCGCACACGCCGAGCTGGCGGGACGCCTGCTCCATGCGGGCCGCGTCGAGGCGTCCGCTGGCGGTGACGAGGTCGTAACTGCGCTTGGCCTCGCAGAGAAGGTCCCACGCGCGGTTCTTGTCGCGGTCGCCGATCCACGTGGCGAGATTGCCGTACACCCAGCTGCCCGCGACCAGACGCTCCAGACGTCCGAATCTCCGGGCGGGGTCGCTCGCGACCTCCGCGTAGGTGGTGGTGCGGACGGCGGGATGGTCCTCGAGCAGGTCGTACAGGTCGTCGAGGAAGAAGAATCCGTTGTACGGGTAGTACTCCCAGGCGTTCTCCCCGTCGAGGATCACCGACACGAGCGGCGTGCGGTCGGGCGGCCCCTCGGCCGCGATGCGTTCGATCTCGCCGACGAAATGCGCCGCCGCGTCGCGGCCGTGCCAGCGCGAGTACTCGAAGCCGATCAGGTCCGACAGGTGATCGTCGCGGAAGAAGCACACGGCGCCGCCGTCGCCGATGCGGTAGCCGTCGTACAGGTACTCGCCGCGCGGACGACCCTGGGTCCCCTCGTGAAGCGAGTGACGCAGCACGCCCTCCCCGCTGGCGGTCCAGCGGATGCCCGCCTCGCCCAGCATCGCCACGAACGCGGTGGACAGCGCGCCCTCGGCGGCCCAGAACCCGGCGGGAGCCTGGCCGAAGCGCCGCGCGTGGCTCTCACGGGCCCAGTCGATCTGCGTGGCGAGCCGCTGACGGCCGCCGGGGTAGCTGCCCGCGGCGGGAAGCGCGGCGTCGGGCTGCGTCTCCCGGGCCACCGCGAAATCGAGAATGAGGGGGCCGATCGGATGGAAGTGCGGCGTCGACGAGATCTCGATCTGCCCCGAGGCGGCGAGGCGCTGCCAGCGGGGGACGATGCCCCGCACGACCTCGGAGATGACGTCGAGCAGCGCACGCCGGTCGGCGAGGTCGAACCCTTCCGCCTTCGCCATCAGCCGCGCCAGCGTCGCATGGGATCGCCGCACGGTCTCGCCGGCCCACGAGAGGTGGTACCAGGTGACGAGGTCGGCGAAGTACTGTCCGGACAGGTAACCCGCGCCCGGCTCGCCCTGCGAGTCGGCGAAATCGAAGAACGCCTTCAGCCGCCGGTACGCCGGGAAGGGCGTGACCATCTTCTCGTGGTTGGCGCGAAAGCAGCGGTCGAGCAGGAAGGCGCGGTCCGCATCGGTCAGGTCCTCGAAGCGCTCGCGCGCGAGGAACCGCAGGAGGGGGTCACGCAGGCGGCCGGTGGCGAACTGGTCGGCGTAGTCCTCGAGCTGGTCGAGCAGCACGGGCACGAAATTGACCACGGCGCGCATGCGCGGATGCCGCTCGAGGTGCGCGGCCATGTCGCTGTAGTCCTTGAAGGCGTGCAGATACACCCAGGGCAGCCGGAACTCGCCGGTGAGGCAGTCGCGGAAATCCGGCTGGTGCATGTGCCAGAGGAGCACCACGTCCACGGGGCGGGCCCCGCTCATTCGGGGTCGGTTCCGTGCTCGCGCGGGCGGTTGCGGCGCTGCCCCAGCATGTCGGGCGTGATCAGCGTGATGCCGCTGCGCGTGACGTGAAAGCGCTTCTCGTCGGCATCGCGGTCGAAACCCACCTCCAGGCCCTCGGGCAGGTCGCACGCCTTGTCGACGACGCAGCGGCGCAGGCGGACGCGCCGGTTCACGGTGACGTCCGGGAGGATCACGCAGTCCTCGATGTGGCCGTAGCTGTGCACGCGGACGTTCGAGAACAGCACCGAGCCGCTCACCCGCGAGCCGCTCACGATGCAGCCCCCCGACACGAGGGAATCCACGGCGTAGCCGCGTCGGCCCTCCTCGTCGAACACGAACTTGGCCGGCGGCAGCTGCTCCTGGTGGGTCCAGATGGGCCAGGAGTCGTCGTAGAGGTTCAGTTCCGGGTCGATGCGCGCGAGGTCCAGGTTGGCCTCCCAGTACGCGTCCACCTCGCCGACGTCGCGCCAGTAGGGCACGCCGTTCTTCACGCCGACGCAGCTCGCGCCGAAGCTGTGGGCCCGCACGTGCGCGTTCTGCACGAGGTAGGGAATGATGTCCTTGCCGAAGTCGTGGCTCGAGGATTCCAGGTGCGTGTCGCGTTCCAGCTGGTCGTAGAGGTACTGCGCCGTGAAGGCGTAGATGCCCATGCTCGCGAGCGCGACGTCCGGGCGTCCCGGGATGCTCTTGGGCTGCGCGGGCTTCTCGGCGAATTCGACGACGCGCCAGTCGGCGTCGACCCCCATGACGCCGAACGCGCGCGCCTCGGCGATGGGCACCTCGATGCACGCGACCGTGGCGTCGGCGCCGCTCAGCACATGGTCGGACAGCAGCTTGCCGTAGTCCATCTTGTAGATGTGATCCCCGCCGAGCACCAGCACGTACTCGGGCCCGTAGGAGCGCAGGATGTCGATGTTCTGGTACACGGCGTCGGCGGTGCCGAGATACCAGTTCTCCTCGTCCACGCGCTGCGAGGCGGGCAGGACGTCCACGAACTCCTTGAACCGGCCGTCGAGGAAGCTCCACCCGCGCTGGATGTGGCGGATCAGGCTGTGCGCCTTGTACTGCGTGGCCACGCCGATCTGGCGGATGCCGGAATTCACGCAGTTGGAGAGCACGAAGTCGACGATGCGGAACTTGCCGCCGAAGGGCACCGCGGGCTTGGCGCGCCAGTCGGTGAGGTGCCGCAGCCGGCTGCCGCGACCGCCGGCCAGGATGAGCGCGTAGGTGTTCTTCGTGAGCCGGCTGACGAAACGCGGATCGTTCTGCATGTGCGGCCTGCGGCGTGGCAGTGGAACGGAGTCCGGGGCGGCCCGGGTCGCGCGGGCCGCCCGCCCGGGCCGGATGCCCCGACCGAGCCGACCGGCCTGACGCACCCTCCGGACACGTGCGACCGATCCGGTCGGCGCGGCGAGCCCGTCCCTATAATACCTGCCGAGTCGCGACCGCGCGTCTCGCCATGAGACCCCGATGAACGATGCGACGCTCCAGAGACTGATCGAAGGCCGACTGCACGACCCACACGCCGTGCTCGGCGTCCACCCCGCCGCCGCGGGCTGTGTCATCCGGCATGTGGATCCGGCCGCGAAGGCCGTGAGTGTCCGCGTCGGGAGCGAGCATCTGCCCCTGCGCCGCACGACGGGGCCCCTGTTCGAACTGACGTTGCCCCTCCCGGTCCCGGGTCCCCTGACCCTTGCGGTCACCGACGGCCTCGACCGCACCCGCGAGATCGCCAGTCCGTGGGCGTTTCGGCCCGAGATCGGCGACCAGGATCTCTACCTGTTCAACGAAGGCCGGCTCACCCGGGGTTGGCAGGTGCTGGGCGCGGTGCCCCGCGTGCGCGACGGCGTCGCCGGCACCCGATTCGCCTGCTGGGCACCCAGCGCCGAGCGGGTGAGTGTCGTCGGCGACTTCAACGGCTGGGACGGCCGCGCGCACCCCATGACCAGCCGCGGCGCGAGCGGCGTGTGGGAACTGTTCGTGCCGGGGATCGCGCCGGGCGCGCTGTACAAGTTCGAGATCCGCAACCGGGCCACGGGCGCGGTGTTCGTGAAGGCGGACCCCTACGCCCGCTTCGCCGAGTTGCGGCCGGGCACGGCGTCCTGCGTGGAAGGCCCGGGCCGCCACACCTGGCAGGATGCCCGCTGGCTCGACGCGCGGGCGAAGCGCGACTGGCTGCACGCCCCGCTCAATGCCTACGAGGTGCACATCGGTTCCTGGCGCCGGCACCCCGACGGGCGCTTCTACACCTACCGCGAGCTCGCCGAGCACCTCGTCCCCTACGCGGTGGACATGGGGTACACGCACATCGAACTGCTCCCGGTGTCCGAGCATCCGCTCGACGAATCCTGGGGGTACCAGACCACGGGCTACTTCGCGGCGACGCGGCGCTTCGGCACGCCGGACGATCTGCGCGCGTTTGTCGACGCGTGCCACGCCGCCGGACTGGGCGTGATCCTCGACTGGGTGCCGGGACACTTCCCGCGCGACGCCTGGGCGCTCGCCGCATACGACGGCTCCGCCCTGTACGAGCACGAGGACCCGCGCATGGGGCTCCACCAGGAATGGGGCACCCACGTCTTCAACTACGGCCGCAGCGAGGTGCGCAGCTTCCTGCTGTCCTCCGCGGCGTTCTGGCTGTCCGAGTTCCACTTCGATGGTTTACGGGTCGATGCCGTGGCCTCGATGCTTTACCTGGACTACTCCCGCAAGGCGGGCGAGTGGATTCCCAACCGCTACGGCGGACGGGAGAACCTGGACGCCATCTCCTTCCTGCGCGAACTGAACGAGATGGTGCACCGCGACTTCCCCGGCGCGCTGACCCTGGCGGAGGAGTCCACCGCGTGGCCCATGGTGTCCCGCCCCACCTATCTCGGCGGGCTCGGCTTCTCGATGAAGTGGAACATGGGCTGGATGAACGACACCCTCGCCTACTTCGCCCACGACCCGGTGCACCGCCGCTATCACCACGACAAGCTCACCTTCGGCCAGATCTACGCCTACAGCGAGAACTTCATGCTGCCGCTGTCCCACGACGAGGTGGTGCACGGCAAGCGCTCCCTGCTCGACAAGATGCCCGGCGACGCCTGGCAGAAGTTCGCCGGGCTGCGGCTGCTGCTGGGTTACCAGGCCACCATGCCGGGCAAGAAGCTGCTCTTCATGGGCGGCGAATTCGGCCAGGGTCGGGAATGGCGGGACCACGCGGAACTCGACTGGGGCCTGCTGTCGGAAAACTGGCATCGCGGCGTCCAGGCCTGCGCGCGCGACCTGAACCGTCTGTACCGCGACATTCCGGCCCTGCACGAGCGCGACTTCGAATCCGAAGGCTTTCACTGGGTCGACTGCCACGACGCCGAGCAGTCGGTGATCAGCTGGCTGCGGTTCGACCGCCACGGCGGCTTCGTCGTCGTAGTGGCCAACTTCACGCCCGTGCCGCGACATGGCTACCGGCTCGGAGTGCCCCGGCCCGGAACGTACCGGGAACTGTGCAACACCGACTCCGAGTTCTACGGGGGCGCGAACGTCGGCAACGGTCCCGGCCTGGCGGCAGGGACACCGGGCTGGATGGGCTTCGAGCACTCCGTCGTGCTGACGGTCCCGCCGCTCGCCGTGGTGGTTCTCGCCCCCGCATGACCGCCGTTCTCTTCGCAACCTCGGAAGCCGTCCCGCTGCTGAAGACCGGCGGGCTGGCGGACGTGAGCGGCGCTCTGCCTCAGGCGCTGCGGGCCGCAGGACAGGACGTGCGCGTGCTGCTCCCCGGCTACCGTGAAGTGCTGCAAGCCCTGCCACAGATGCCAGTGCTCGCTCACATCGATCTGCCGCCCTATCCGCCGGCGCGACTGCTGGCCGGTGAGCTGCCCGGTGCAGTCCCGCTGCTGGTCCTGGACTGCCCGCCCTATTTCGACCGCGCCGGCGGGCCGTATCAGCAGCCCAACCGCGATGACTGGCCTGACAACGCGGTGCGCTTCGGCCTGCTCTCCCGGGTCGCCGCGCTGCTGGCGGGCGAGTACTCGCCCCTGGCCTGGCGACCCGACGTGCTCCACTGCAACGACTGGCAGACCGGTCTCGGACCGGTCTATGCCTCCGTCGCCGGCGGCCGGCACGCGGCCTCCCTCGTCACGATCCACAACCTCGCCTACCAGGGCATCTTCCCCGCCGACACGCTTCCGGCACTGGGTCTGCCCTGGCATCTGTTCCGCGTGGACGGCATCGAGTACTACGGCAACATCTCGTTCCTCAAGGGTGGCATCCAGTTCGCGCAGCGCATCAGCACGGTGAGCCCGACCTACGCGCGGGAGATCGAGCGCGAGCCCCTCGGCTTCGGCATGCAGGGCCTGCTGTCGTGGCGGTCCCAGGACCTCACGGGCATCCTGAACGGCATCGACACGGATCAGTGGAACCCGCAGTCCGACCCGCACATCGCGGCCCGCTACGGCCCGAAGTCGCTCTGGCGCAAGGCCGCCAACAAGGCGGCCCTGCGGGCCCGCTTCGGTCTGGAGGACCGCCCCGACGTGCCGGTGGCCGGCGTCATCAGCCGGTTCGCCCACCAGAAGGGGCTCGACATGCTGCTGGCCTGCTCGGAGCACGCCCTGGAACTGCCGCTCCAGCTGGCCATCCTGGGTTCTGGCGACCCCGAACTGGAGCACGGCTTCCGGACACTCCCGGGCGCCACCCCGGGCAGGTCGGCGTGCAGGTCGGGTTCGACGAGGCGCTGTCGCATCTGGTGGAGGCCGGGGCGGACCTGTTCGTGATGCCGTCGCGCTTCGAGCCCTGCGGGCTCAACCAGATGTACAGCCAGCGCTACGGCACCCCCGTGGTGGCGCGCGCCACGGGCGGCCTGGTGGACAGCATCACGGACCCCGACCGCGCCGCGCCGGGCGAGGCGCCCACGGGCTTCCTGTTCGACGCCGACACCCCCGAGGCCCTGCTGGAGGCCCTCGCCCGGGCGGCGGCGGCCTTCCGCGAACCGAAGCGCTGGCGGGCGATGCAGCAGGCCGGAATGGCACGCGATTTCTCCTGGGCGGCCGCCGCGGACCGCTATTGCGCGCTCTACGCGTCCATGGCAGGCACCCCCTGAGAGTGGCACAATCGCTGTCCCACGGCGGTCACGAGCCGCCGACATCCATATCCACACCACGAACCTGAATTGCGCGAGCGGAGGGGCAGCCCATGATCGGTGACCGTATCGAAGTGAACATCGCAGGCGGACTGGACATTCCCCTGCCCCGCATGGTCCACGTGCGTCAGAAGTTCGCGACGCCGCGCATCGACGACGTGGCCGGCGCCGTCGCCGCCCAGTTCCAGCGTCCCGAAGTACGCGCGAAGATCAAGCCCGGCATGACCATCGCCGTGGGCTGCGGCAGCCGCGGCATCGCCAACATCGCCGACGCCGCGCGCCAGGTCGTGGCCGAACTCAAGGCCCTGGGCGCCAAGCCCTTCATCTTCCCCGCCATGGGCAGTCACGGCGGCGCCACGGCCGAAGGCCAGCGTGAAGTGCTCGAGGGCTACGGCATCACCGAGGAGTTCGTCGGCTGCCCCATCCACTCGCAGATGGAAGTGGTCGAAGTCGGCAAGCTCGACAGCGGCATGCCCATCTACATGGACAAGCTCGCCGCCGCGGCCGATGGCGTGGTGGTCGTCTGCCGCGTGAAGCCCCACACCAACTTCCGCGCGCCCATCGAGTCCGGCATCGTGAAGATGATCACCATCGGCATGGGCAAGATCATCGGCGCCACGGAACTGCACACCCAGGGCATGGACATGTTCGGCACGCTGCTGCCGGCGGCCGCGAAGCTCATCATGAGCAAGAAGAACGTGCTGCTGGGCGTCGCGATGGTCGAGAACGCCGCCGACGAGACGGCCATCATCGAGGCCGTGCCGGGCGAGCAGATCTTCGACCGCGAGCCCGTCCTCCAGGCCAAGGCCAAGGAGATGATGGCCCGCCTGCAGTTCGACGAGATCGACGTGCTCATCGTCGAGAAGATCGGAAAGAACATCTCGGGGTCCGGCATGGACCCCAACATCACGGGCCGCAACTGCCGCTTCGTCGAGTGGAACATGAAGCCCCTCGTGAAGAAGATCGCGGTGCTGGGCCTCACGCCCGAGACCCACGGCAACGCCACCGGCGTGGGCGGTGCGGACGTCATCACGATGCGCCTGTACAAGGAACTCGACATCGGCAAGACGTACGCGAACGTGATCACCTCCACCTATCTCGACGGCGCGGCCATCCCGATCATCATGAACACCGATCAGGACGCCATCCGCCTCGCCGTGAAGACCGTCGTGCGCGTCAAGCCCGAGGACACGAAGATCGTCCGCATCGCCAACACGCTCGAAGTGATGGACATCCACGTCTCCGAGCCGATGCTGCCGTTCATCAAGGCCAACCCTTCCATGTTCGAGATCGTCGGCGAGCTGGAGCCCTTCAAGTTCGACGCCAAGGGCACCCTGTACCCGATGCTCGGCAAGCACCACGAGCACGCCACGGCCTGATCGCGCAGTTGTCCCCATGCTGATTCACCTGGACCCCGTGGGTGGCGTGGCGGGGGACATGTTCATTGCCGCCGTGACCGATGCCTTCCCGCACCTCCGGGAAGGCATGCTCGCTGCCGTTCGCACGGCGGGGCTGCCGCCGTCGATCGCCTGCCGGTTCGAAGCCCACAAGGACAACGGGCTGACCGGCAGCCGGTTCCTCGTGGATCTGCCGGATCTGCGCTTCACGCCGGTCGAGGCGGTCCGCGAACACCTGCATGACCACGCGCACGACCATCCGCACGGCGACGACCACGACCACGCGCACCCGCACGAAGCCGCGCCCGACGCGCATCACCACGCCACGTTCGCGCATCTGCGCGCCTCGCTGCTGGCCTCCGACCTCGATGCCGAAGTGAAGCATCACGCCGTCGGGATCTTCACGGTGCTGGCCAGTGCGGAGGCGAAGATCCACGGCCATTCGGTGGACGACGTGTCCTTCCACGAACTCGGCGAGTGGGACTCCATCGCCGACATCGTGGGCGCCGCCTACCTGATCGCCAGGCTGGACGCCCGGGCCTGGACCGTCGGCACGCTGCCGCTGGGCTCCGGCTACGTGAAGACCGCGCACGGCCGTCTGCCCGTGCCCGTGCCGGCGACCGCCGCCATCCTCGAGGGCTACGCTTTCCTGGATGACGGCCTCCAGGGCGAACGCGTGACGCCCACCGGCGCCGCGATCCTCCGCCACCTGAACGCGCGGCAGCAGCGGCCCACCAACCGTGCCATGCGCCTGCTGCACTCGGGCTACGGCTTCGGCACGAAGCGTTTCCCGGGCATCAGCAACACGCTGCGCGTCCTCGCGTTCGAGGCCGCCGAAGTGCACGAGACCCTGGAGGACTCCGAAGCCGTCGTCATCGAGTTCGACGTGGACGACCAGACCCCCGAGGACCTCGCCATCGGTCTCGACCGCATCCGCGCCAAGCCGGGCGTGCTCGACGTCGTGCAGATGCCCGTCTTCGGGAAGAAGGGCCGCATCGCTGCGCGCATCCACGTGCTGACCGAGCCCGATGCCCTCACGGGTGCGGTGGAAGCGTGCTTCCTCGAGACCACGACCATCGGCCTGCGCTATCACACCGTGAACCGCCACCGCCTGCCGCGGGAACTGCGCGTGGTGCAGGTGGGCAACCACGCCATCCGCGTGAAGGTCGCGCGCCGCCCCGACACCGTCACCGCCAAGGCCGAGAGCGACGACACCGCGCAGACCGCGGGCTCCAGCGTGCGCACGCGCATGCGCTTCGCCGCCGAGGAAGCCGGTCTCGGATCGCAGGAAGGACCCCCGGAATGAACGCCGCGGCATCGCCCCTCGAACGGCTCGAGGCGGTCCTCGCCACCATGCCCGCCATCGCGTGCGCCGTGAGCGGGGGCGTCGACAGCCTCACGCTCGCCACCGCCGCCCATCGCCGCTTCCCCGGCGCGGTCGGCATGTTCCACGCGACCTCGGCCGCCGTCCCCGAGGAAGCCACGACGCGGACCCGCGCCCTCGCCGAACGCGAAGGGTGGTCCCTGACGATCATCGACGCCGGCGAGTTCCTGAACGCCCAGTACCGGGCCAACCCCGCGAACCGCTGCTACTTCTGCAAGACCAGCCTCTACGGCGCCATCCGCCCGGCCACCACGGCGCAGATGGTGTCCGGGACGAACCTCGACGATCTCGGCGAGTACCGCCCCGGACTGGAGGCCGCCAGGGAACACGACGTGCGCCACCCGTTCGTCGAGGCCGGCATTGACAAGGCCACCGTGCGCATGCTCGCGCGCCAGCTCGGGCTGCCCGACGTGGCCGACCTGCCCTCCGCACCCTGTCTGTCCAGCCGCATCGAGACCGGCATCGGCATCGACCCCGCCATGCTCGCGTGCGTGCACGCCGCGGAGAAGCTCGTGGGTGCCGCGATCAACCCGGCGACGGTTCGCGCGCGCGTTCGCGCCCGGGGCGTGGTCATCGAACTCGATCCGGCCTCGCTCGATGCCCTGGGCGCCGGCAGCGTGGCCCTGGGTGAACGCGTCGCCGCCCTGTTCCGGGACGGCGGTTTCGACTACCCCGTGAGTTTCGCCGCCTACCGCGTAGGCAGCGCCTTCCTCCATCCCGTCAAGCTCACCACGAAGTGACCGCCAAATGACCGCCAAGGGTGACATCCGGCTCGATTTCGAGCGTCGCAACCGCATGGGCCTCGAAGAGGCCATCCTCGCGAGCGGCAAGTCCGTCGCACACCTGACCGCCATCCTCGACGAAGCCGCCGCGCGGGGCGCGCGGTTCCTGTTCACGCGGCTCTCGCCCGAGCAGCTCGGCGGGCTTCCCGAGCACCACCGGGAAGCGCTCGACTACGAACCGCTCTCGCGCACCGCGTACTTCGGTCAGCCCGAACCCTTCAAGACCGGCACGCGTATCGCCGTCGTGGCGGCGGGCACCTCCGACGTGAACGTCGTGCGCGAAGTCACCCGCACGCTGCACTGGTACGGCGAACCGACGGTGGAGATCACCGACGTGGGTGTCGCCGGCATCTGGCGCCTGCTGGAACGCGTGGAGGACTTCCGCCACATGCCGGTGGTCATCGTGGTGGCCGGCATGGACGCCGCGCTGCCCACGGTCATCGGCGGGCTCGTGGCCGGCGCGGTCATCGGCGTGCCCACGTCGGTGGGCTACGGCGTCGCGACGGGCGGGCATTCGGCCCTGCATTCGATGCTCACGAGCTGCGCCGCGGGCCTCGTGGTCACCAACATCGACAACGGCTTCGGCGCGGCCTGCGCCGCGATGCGCATCCTCCGGGCCGTGCCCGCAGCCTGATGCGCCAGCGGGCCCGGGCGTCGCCGGGGCCCTGCAACTGCAGCCCTGGGAAACCCGGGGCCCGCATCCGCGGCGTCGGAAGCGTCGACCTGGAAGATCCGACGTTCAGCGGCTTCCCGCGCATCAGGAACGCACGGGAAGCATCCCGCATTGGCGACGACCGCTTGCCGGACCGCCTCGCCTCCGCCGGCAGGATCAGCCCTGGCACTCCGCCACGCTCACCAGCCGGCGGGCCGTCCTGTCCCACAGCAGGAACTTCAGCGCCCCCGGCACCCCGGATAGCGGCACGCGGGTGACACTTGCGAACAGCGCCTCATGCTCCGCATGGCAGCGGGCCAGGTGATAGTTGGGAATCCGCGAGGACAGGTGGTGGACATGGTGAAAGGCGATGTCGGCGCTGAACCAGTTCAGCCAGGCCGGCAGCACCAGCAGGCTGGTGCCGTGCATCGCGGCCTCGTCGTGGTCCCAGCCTTCGGCGTCACTCGCGTACGCGTGCTCGAAGTTGTGCTGAACCGTGAACAGCAGGATGGCCGCGCCGCCGGCCAGGGCCATGGACAGGCCGTACACCAGCGCGAAGGTGGCCGGTCCCGTGGCCCAGGTCATCGCGGCCCAGCCCGTCAGCAGCACCGCGTTGTTGGCGCCCATGTGGCGGTACTCCTTCCACGACTTCCAGCGCGCGGTGGTGAACGTGGCGGCGTGGGCGGCCAGGGACCGATCGGGCTGCGCCCGCTTGCCGCGCACCGCGTGGGCGACGATTTCCAGGGTCCCCTTCAGCCACGTCACGCGCGGGTTGACCACCAGATAGAGAAAACCCGCCAGCGGTGCGATCCAGATGCTGCGCGACCGGCGATACCGCGCCTTCTCATGGCCGGACATGGCCCGGTATTCGTCCACCGTGATCACGTTGAGCGGCCCGCGGTAGCGCGACCAGTCGCCGTTGGTGGCATGGTGGTGGGCGTGGTTCTGCGACCACACGAACTGCGGCATCCCCGACACCACGCCCAGCAGGAAGCCGAAGCCGCGGTTCAGGCGCGCCGAGCGGAACAGGCTGCCGTGGCCGCAGTCGTGCATCAGTACGAACACACGCAGCAGGAACAGGCTCATCAGCGGTACCACCAGCAAGGCCGCCAGCCAGGGCGACCGGGCCCCCAGCCACGCGGCGGCGATCCAGAGCACGGCGAGCGGCACGAGCGTCGTGGTCACCTGGAACAGTCCGCGCGCGTCCTCGGGCTTGGCGTGACGCCGGATGAGGTCGTGCTTGCAGCCGCGCAGCGCTGTGACGGGGCAGCCCGCGGCGGACGCGGCGGACGACGGGCGGGCTAGGCCTGTGAAATGTGCAGTAATGGCAGTGACCAGGGAATTCGAATCGTTCAGGTCCGGTCAGCCGCACGGAGCGGCGCCGCCATCGAACGGCTGGAGGGCATGCGCCAAGGCGGAGTCGTGGATCCGATCGGGCGGATCTGCAGCCAAGGCGGCGTTCCGTGACCCGGAAGCCGCCTCGAACCGGCAGAACCGCACCGACACCCGAATGATACTTGGGCCGCGCACCACTGCGTCGCGGTTGGGCACCTTCGAGATTTCTTCTCCAATCAGGCTTCCACCCTCGCGGCGTCGAGGTCGCGCCCCGGAGCCCTGCGCGCAGTGTCGGGATCGCGCCGTCCGATCGGGTACGTGCCCTCACGCCACCCGCGTCGCGTCGAAAGTCTCGCACCTGCGCCGGCCGCCTTTCTTGGCCAGGTACATCGCCCGGTCCGCATTCTCGAGCAGGGTCGACGCGTCGGTGCCGTCGCGCGGATACATCGCGATACCGATGCTCGGCGTGACCACAAGACGATGATCGCCGAAGACGTGCGGCTCGGACAGCACGGCGAGGAGCTTCTGGGCGACCTCGACCGCATCGTCCGGACCGTCCACGTGCGACAGCACCACCACGAACTCGTCGCCACCCAGCCGCGCAACGGTGTCCGAACCGCGCAGCGCGCGCACGAGCCGGTCCGCCACGGCCTGCAGCAGGGCATCACCCACCGCATGGCCCTGCGTGTCGTTCACCGTCTTGAAGTCGTCGAGATCGAAGAACAGGACGGCAAAGCACGCGCCCGAGCGCTGCGCGAACCGGACCGTCTGCGCCAGCCGGTCCATCAGCAGGGTGCGATTGGGCAGGTCGGTCAGCGCGTCGTGCTGGGCGAGATGCGACATGCGATTGGCCATGGCGCGGGCGTCCGACACGTCGCGGAACACGACGACGGCTCCGAGGAGTTCTCCGGCGCCCGAGCGGATCGGCGACAGCGACTCCTCGATGGCGATCTCGCGTCCGTTCCTTGCCACGAGCACGGCCTGCGTCGATGCGTCGGATTCACCTCCCGCGAGCGCGCGCGCCATGGTGTCCCCCGCCGGGGTGCGGTCCGGCCCGCCGATTACGCGGAAGACGTCGTCGATGTGCCGGCCATCCGCCTGGGCCGCGGTCCAGCCGGTGAGGGCCACCGCGACGGGATTCATGAACTGGATGCGGCCCTGCGGGTCGGTGGTGATCACCGCGTCGGCGATGGAATGAAGGGTCACCTGCAGCCGCTCGTACAGCCGCCGGTACCGCGTCTCGCTCGCCACGCGCGACTGCTCGACGGACACGGACAGCAGCAGCGCCGGGAGAAACGTCGCCACCTGCGGCAGATAGAACAGCACGTTCTCCCAAGCCGCGGTGAAGGGCGGCGGCACGAACAGCCCCTTGGCGATCAGGACTCCCGCCGTGAGGGAGGTGATGAAGACCGCACCAGCCACGGTGACGAACCGGTCAAGGACCGCCGCGATCACCAGCGGCAGTGCAAGGTAGACGAAGGGGAACGGCAGCCGCAGGAGCGCCACGAGCGTGGTGCCCGTCGCGAGCAGCGCGATGGCCCACGTGGCAGGCGCCCGCAGGCGCAGGGACAGTTCGCCGGGCGGCGACGTGCGCAGGCTCAACGCGAGCGGCAGCAGCGCGATGCCGCCCAGCGCGCTTCCGCCCCACCACGCGAACCACACCGCGAGGGCATCGGCGACGCTCGCGGCGTGCAGCATCGCTGCGCCGAGCGTCGCACCGCCGAGCGGCGGCAGGACGATGCCGAGGAGAACCAGCCGCCCGAAGTCGGCGAGGCTTTCCAGCATGCGGGCATGAGCCTGCGTGTGATTCAGAACCCAGGTGGTGACTGCGATGTCGAGCAGATTCGGCGGCACGAAGACCGCTGCGGTTCCGGGCGTGTCGCCGAAAAGCAGATTCGCCACGAAGTTGGCCGCGCCGATGACGGGCAGGAGCACCGCCACGCGCAGGAGCGGCTGCGCCACGAGCACGCCGATCGCTGCGGCATTGGCGTACCAGACGGTCGCGACGCTGCCCGGCTGGCGGGACAGCCACAGCCCCACGACCGCGAGCAGCGCGTAGCCCGCGAATGTGGCCAGCGCGACCCTCGCCAGCGGCGCTTCCGTCACACCGTGACGGAAGCGGGATTCGCCTGTCGCGGGCCACGGCAGGACCGTCACTCGGACGGCCTCCGCATGCGCAGTGCGAGCGGCGCAACGGCGATCGCCAGAACGATGCAGCCGGCGCCCACCAGAATGAGGATGGTCCGGTCACCGTCGGACTCCGCGTCCCGATAGGGCTCCACCCAGCGGTCGTGCAGTGCCTGCCGCTCGGCCGCCGACAGACGCCGCAGGCCGTGTTCGAGGATCTCGCCCAGCTCCGGCCAGTCCCGCCGGTACGCGAAGGACAGCGCGTACTCGAAACCCACGGGCTCTCCGATGCGCAGGCCCTCCAGGCGATGGTGGTGGACGATGAACCGCACACTGGCGACATCCGCCACTGCCGCGTCGAACCGGCCGTCCGCCACCCCGGTGAGTCCCTCGTTGTCGTCCGCCACGGCGATCCAGCGTACCGCCGGGTAGCTCCGGCGCACGTACTGCTCCACGGCATAGCTGCGGCCCACCGCCACCGCGCGCCCCGGGAGCGACTGCAGACGGGCGGGATCCGCGCCGTTCGCCCGCGTCACGACGACGGCGGGGATCGAGACGTATGGCTGGGTGAAGGCAAGGTACGCAGATCGTTCCGGGGTCGGGCGCAGGGACGAGACGAGATCGGCCTCTCGCGCCCTCGCGAGCGCGAGATTGTGGTCGAGCGGCGCGGGCGGGAGGTATGCAATCCGCAGCCCGGTCTCCCTCGCGATGGCCCGCAGATAGTCGACGGACAGTCCCTGCACCGTCCCGTCGCCGGCCAGATAGACGAAGGGCCCGTAGGCACGCTCTGGGGCGAACCGCACCGGCGCATGGGCCTCGAGCCAGGACCGCTCGGCGTCGGTCATCGCACCCACGTCGGCCCGTGCCGGGCCCGGCAGGACGCACGACAGCGCCCAGGCCGCCATCGAGAGTGCAGCACCGGGGGTCAGGATGCGCATGAAATGCACGATCCGGATCAATCGCCACCTCCGCGTCAGGCTGGGCGACGGGATCGCGGGCCGCACCTCCGCCCGTGACCGCTGCCGCCGGGGAATTCTGCGCCGAAACTGGATTTCGGCAAACAAATCCGCGGGAGCCGCCTGACCGGATTCGGCTACGGGCGTGCCCGACCTGCGTGTCATCATCCGGGGACGGGGCGGCCCCTTCGCCCGCCTCACTTCAGGAGACACGATCATGGGACTTCTCGATCAGGTGGTGGGCGCGGTGGCAGGGCAGCTCGGCGCCGGCAAGGCGGACGGCAATCCGGTCCTGCAGATGGTGATGCAGCTCATCCAGAACCAGCCGGGCGGGCTGCAGGGGCTCATCGAGCAGTTCACCCGCGCCGGGCTTGGCGCCCAGGCGCAATCGTGGGTCGGCACCGGCGCAAACCAGCCGGTCTCCCCTGACGATCTGCTCTCGGCGCTCGGCGGCGAGGGCGGTCAGCTGGGCCAGCTCGTCTCGCGACTGGGGCTCGATCGCAACGAGGCGCTCGGGGGTCTCGCGCAGATGCTGCCGCAGGTGGTCGACCGGCTCACGCCCAATGGCCGCATCGAGGCTGGCGGCCCTGGAGCAGGGTCTGAGCGGCCTGTTGAACCAGTTCCGCTGACTCTCCCCGGGGGCTCGCGCCCCCGCCGCGGAGATCCGCAGCCGCACGTCATCGGATCGCATCGTGCCGCGTTGGGCGGAGAACCCGCTCGGCGCGAGGACTCCATCGGACTCCGATCGCCGGGTGTGACGCCGCGGGATGCCCGCGGCCCCTGCTCATCAACGCATCCGGAGTCCCCATGAACACTCGATCCCTCGGTTTCGTCCTGGCCGCCGGCCTGGGCCTGTCGGCCGCCGTACCGGCCCTCGCCATGCATCACGAGAAGATGGAAGCCGCCTTCACGGCCGCCGACCAAGGATGGCGACGGCTCCCTCGACCGCGAGGAAGCCAGGGCCCTGCCCCGCATCGCGAAGCACTTCGACCGGCTCGACGCCGACAAGTCGGGCACATTGTCCCTGGAGGAAATCGGCAAGGGCGCGGAGAAGGGCCGCGCAATGCGCGACAAGATGAAGGGAAGGCCACGAGAAGGGGAAGGCGCACTTCGCGGCCGCCGACAAGGACAGCGACGGCTCCCTGACCGCGAGGAAGCCAGGGCCATGCCGCACGTCGACCGCCACTTCGACCGGATCGACGCGGACAAGTCCGGCACGGTGACCCCCGAGGAACTGCAGGCCTTCATGAAGCAGCACATGAAGAAGCACCGCCGCGACCGCGGCACCGGCGAGGACCGCGACGAGGGCAGCGACGCCCGCTGACCGACCCGACCGCGCCGAGCCCTGGCGCGCGCCGCGTCAGCGCCAGGGCACCGGCGCCTGCATGGACGTCTCCCAGTTCCGGCCGTCGAATCGCGCGAAGCTGTGCGCGTCCACGTCGATGTCGTCCAGGCACCGCACGTTCACGTCGATCTTGTCGGGGTCGGACCGCGGAATGTAGTAGGGGTGCATGCCGCACGTCCGGCAGAACAGATGGTTCGCCTGGGCCGGTGTTGAAGCGGTAGCTCTCCAGCGCGTCGGCGCCCGAGAGCAGCGTGAAGTCCTCCGGCGGCACGATGAGGTGGATGATTCCCTTCTTCGTGCACACGGAGCAGTTGCAGATCGTCGCCTTCTCCAGGTCGCCGGTCACGCGGAAGCGCACCCGCCCGCAGTGGCACCCGCCCTCGTAAGTCTCCCGCATGGCCATCCCTCCGTTCCGTCGCGCGATCCGCACGGGACGAGCGGATCGCCGCTAGCGTACCGCGTGCGGAATCGTGCGAACATCGCAACCTTATGCGTGGATTGCCGACGTTCATTCCGCGCGACGCCGAGGCCGCGTGTTTCTGCTCCTCGCCGCGCTCGGCGTCTGCCCGTTCGCCGCCACCGCCGACGTGGGTCCAGCTGCGCAACGGCGACCGCCTCACGGGCTCGGTCGAGCGCATCCGGGCGGGCAAGATCGAACTCGCCACGTCGCACGCCGGCCAGGTGTTCATCAAGGCCGGCGAGATCGAGAGCCAACCGACCGCATCGTCACGGTCATTCTCAAGGACTACGGCCGCCACATCGGCCGCCTGGTGCCGGTCGCGCCGGGCCGTCTGGGCATCCTGGTCGACGGCACCGGGGAGATCGTGGACGTGCCGCTCGACCGCGTGTCCGTGATGCTGCCCGGCCACATCGACGCGACCGACTGGCGCGTCACGGGCCGCGTGAACCTGGGGCTCACCGACACCGAGGGCAATACGGAGGTCCGCCGCATCAACGCGGACACCGAAGTGATCGCCCGCCGCAACCGGGACCGCCTCGCGCTCAACGCCCGCGGCAACCAGAGTGTCGAGCGCGGAGACAAGACCGAGGCCAATGCGACGGTCGGCTCAAGTACGACCGGTTCATCACCGAGCGCTGGTACGGCTTCGGCGGCTCCACCTTCGAACACGACGCGCTGAAGGACCTGCGCCTGCGTTCCACGCTCGGCGGCGGTCTCGGGCACAACGTCGTCGAGTCCGGAACGCACGACGCTCGCGCTGGAAGGCGGTCTCGACTGGGTGCGCACCGATTTCTTCGCGAGCCCCGATCAGTCGAACACGGCGCTTCGCCTGGCGACACGCTTCGATCACACGGTCATCGAAGGCCTGCTCGACGTCTTCCACTACAACCAGGTGTTCCTGGGACTCTCGTATCTCAAGCAAGTCGTTCGCGCGCACGCAGACCGGCGCGCGTCTGCCGCTGCGCTCGGGCGTGCTGTTCGCGGTGACGCTCAATCTCGACTGGGACGGCGAACCCGCCCCGGGCCGGCAGAGCCTGGACCGCTCGCTCGTCCTGAGTCTGGGATACCGATGGTGACCGCGGCGCGGCGCATTTCGCGCGCCGTGGTTCTTGCAGCCGCCATGGTCACCACCCTGCCTGCCGCCGCCGCGGGCAGCGTGGGGGCAGGTGTCGCCGAGGGTGATCGCGTCCGCGCCGCGAACCTCACGGGGGTGCTCCCGCTCGTCGAGGACCTGCCGTGTGCGACGGGATGCACTGCGTCCCTGGTGCTGCAGATGCGCGTCGCCTACTGGTGGATGCCCTACGACGATGTCCCGGGCCGGGCGCTCTGGGACTTCGGCGCCGTGCCCGCGCTGCGGGTGACGGGCACGCTGGCCGGCGGCCGACGGCTCATCGTGTCGGCGGGGCGGGCGCGCACTACCTGACGCGCGAGTCCCTCGGCTTGCGGCGCGGCTTCGGCTCGCACTTCCAGTTCGGGGAGTTTCTCGAGGTGGGTATCGGCGAGGCGCTGCACGGCGCCGACCTCCTGCTGCGACTGGAGCACATATCGAACGGCGCCACCCGCGATCCCGAACAACGGCGTCACTTTCCTCGGTCTCGAAGTCCGGATGCCGCTCGCGACACGCTGAGCCCGCGGCTGCCCTTATCATCGGGCCCCCGCCTGCCGGAATCCGCCCCATGGCCCTCGCCTTCTACAGCGAAACCGACGACCCCCGCCCCTGGCGCGACGCGATCCTCGCCGCCCTGCCCGATCTCGACTTCCGCGTGGCGCCCGACCTGGGCCGCGTGACCGACATCGACTGCACGCTGGTGTGGAAACCGCCCAGGGGCTGGCATCGACAGTTCCCGAACCTGCGCGCGATCCTGTCGCTCGGCGCCGGCGTGACGACATGCTGGAGGATACGGACCTGCCGGCCGGCGTGCCGATCACGCGCATGGTCGACGCCGGCATGGGCCGCCAGATGGCGGAGTACGCCGCCTACGGCGTGATGCACTTCCACCGTCGCATGGACGAGTACGCGCGCCTGCAGCGCGAAGGACGCTGGCTGCCGCTCGCACCGGTGGCCGCACGGGATTTTCCCGTGGGCATCCTGGGTCTGGGCGTGCTCGGACGGCAGGCGGCGGAACTGCTGGTGGCCCATGGGCTACCCGGTGCGCGCGTGGTCGCGCAGCCGCAAGGACGTGGCAGGCGTGGAGAGCTTCTGCGGCCCGGGCGAACTCGACGGCTTTCTGGGGACGGTGCGCGTGCTCGTGAACTTCCTCCCGCTCACGCCCGAGACGCGCGGCTTCATCGACCGGCGACTGCTCGCGCGCCTGCTCCCGGGGCCCCTGTCTCATCAATCTCGCGCGCGGCGGTCACGTGGTGGAGGCGGACGTGCTCGCCGCCCTCGACGAAGGCGCGCTTGCGGGTGCCCTGCTGGACGTCTTCGGGTGCGGAACCCCTCGCTCCGGAACATCCGTTCTGGCGGCACCCGAAGGTGGTGGTCACGCCGCACATCGCCGCGGTCACGCAGGCGGACAGACGCGGCAGCCCAGGTCATCGCCAACTTGAAGCGCCTGCGCGCGGGTGAGCCGCTGCGCGGCGTCGTGGACCGGGACCGGGGCTACTGAAACCGCCTGCCGCCCGATGCAGCGCGCGGGTCAGCCGGCGGACTGCTGGGTTGCGCGGCGGTTGCGCCGGCGGATCGGCACGACGAGTTCGCCTTCGTCGCCCGCGGCCAGCGGCTGAAGCACCAGCACGATCTCGGGCTGGTCGGACGCCTCGGCATCGGTGGGGCCGGGGGCCTCGGCATGCGGCTCGGCCACCACGGTACTCCGGTGGCGGCGGCGCACGACACGCGACAGGACCTCGGCGTCCCCGGCCATCTCGGGCATCTCTTCGACAACGGTGGCGTCCCCGCCGGCAGGCACCAGGGTCTGCGCGGCGACATCGACCACGTCCTCCGCTGGCACTTCGTCCACCGCCACGACCTCGCCTTCCAGGACGACCGGCTCTGCGGCGGCGTCGGCCGCCACCGTCACCAGCGTGTCGCCGACCACTTCCTTGACGACCGTCGGCGGCTCGTCGGGCTCGGGCATGAGTGAGGCGGGCAGTTCGCCCGGGGGAATCTCGGCAAGGAAGGTCGGCACCACGATGGCCTCGCCTGCCTGCGCCGGTTCCGTCGCGGTCGACGGGGCGGCTGTCGGGGGCATCGGGGCCTGGGCGGGTGGCTCGGGCGGCAGACCGGCCGACGCTTCGTCGGGCGCGGCATCTGCCCCGAAGGCGGCGGGCGGCTGCGCAGGGACGGTCCTCGGCGGGCGGCCGGACACGCTCGTCCCACACGCTCGGCATGAAGGGGTCATAGGCGAGATCGCCCTTCTCCAGCAGGCGATCGGCAAGAAGATCGAACGTGGACTGGCCCGGCTTCTCCGCGACGCTGGCACCCGGCACGCCGCCCTCGGCAGCGATGTCGAAGTCGGGCACCACCGCGCCGCCCTCGGAAGCGAGCATGCGGGCCACGCTCTCCTCGGGCGGGAGCGTGCGCCCCGGCTCGTGGGTGGACGTGGGATTGTCGCGGATCGCCTCCAGCGGCACCTCGGCTGGCGCGGCGCGCGTCGCTTTGCGACGGGGACGGGACTTCCTGCGGCGCCCAACGTTGCCATCGGGCGACGCGTCGTCGCTGTCGGAACCCTTGGCAGTCGGCCCGTCCACGGCATCGGCCGCGACTTCGCCTGCGTCGCTCCCCGCGGGTGCCGCCTCGCCCTGCGCAGGTGCCGGGACCGCCGCGGACGGCTGCGGCAGATCGCGAAGGGTCAGCGCAGGCACGGCGAGCGTCGAGTCGAGGTCCCAGGCGGCGGCGACGTGCGTCACGCGCATCACGTACCCCCCGATGACGATCTCGTCTCCCTCGAAGATGGGGTCTCCTGGCCGCGCCCCACGCGCAACCCGTTGACCCGCACGGCGATGTACGAGCCCTTGTCGACGATGCAGAAGTAGTCGCCCCGGAATTCCACGAGGGCGTGAACGCGCGAGATGTGACGCTGCTCGTCCGCGATGACCAGGGTGCAGTCCGCGCGGCGGCCGATCGTGCCGCCGTCCTCGCCGAACTCGGCGACCGGTCCGTCGGCGGGATGCCCGTCTTTGCCTACGACGGCAATGGTCATGCGCATGATGGGAGGCTCTTCTCCGGATCCGGGCGGCGCTTCGATTCTGCGCCATGCGAAGGCACTGATCGTGCCACGAATCCGGCCGGGTGCGGCCCGGGGTCCCGGACGTTCGGTTCCGGAACAGGCCGCGGGACGCCGCATTCCGTTTCGCACCATCGCGGCGAACC
The DNA here is from genome assembly GCA_037367405.1 of Ottelia alismoides. Taxonomy (NCBI): domain Eukaryota; kingdom Viridiplantae; phylum Streptophyta; class Magnoliopsida; order Alismatales; family Hydrocharitaceae; genus Ottelia; species Ottelia alismoides. The sequence goes on along the minus strand of JAZKJV010004438.1, from coordinate 27,763 downwards.
GGGCCGCGCAGGGCCGCGCGGGCGGCCGGCTCCAGGGCGGTCACGGGCCGGACGCCGTGCCTGCGACCGGCTCCCGGGTGGCGGCGGCGGACCGGATGAAGCGCGTGGCGCATCGGCTCGTCGATCTTCATGCCACGGGCGATACGCACCGACCGCGAGGAGCCCGCCGGGTCCGGCATGGCGACGGCCTCCACCGGCTCGACATGTGTCTTCGGCACGCTGGTCATGTACATTTCCACCATGCGCAGACCGTTCACGATCCTCCGCGTCGAACCCGTGCAACCGCGCCCCGTTCGCGCACCGTCGGCCCTGACAGCCGCCGCCCGCCCGCCCGGATCCTCGACAACGGGCCTGCGTACGCCACGGCGGGACGACGCACGCGACTTGCGGCTGCACTCCCTCGTCCCCGGCGCCTTCGGCGGCGGGTTTCGCATCCTCACCGGAACACAGGGCGCCGCCAGCGCGGCGACCAGCAACTGAAGCCATGACCTTCACCCACACCCTTGGCGGCGAGCGGTACGTCTTCGACGACCTCCGCGCCCTCCTCGCACGCGCCACGCCCGCGCGCTCCGGCGACGAACTCGCGGGCGTCGCCGCATCCAGCAGCGCCGAGCGCGCGGCCGCCCAGATGGCCCTCGCGGACGTGCCGCTGCGCACCTTCCTCACCGAGGCCGTCGTGCCCTACGAGGACGACGAGGTCACCCGCCTCATCGTCGACACGCACGACGCGGACGCCTTCGCGCCGGTCGCCCACCTCACGGTCGGCGGCTTGCGGGACTGGCTGCTCTCGGACGCCGCCGACAGCGACGCGCTGCGCAGGGCGGCACCCGGCTTCACGCCCGAGATGGCGGCCGCCGTCAGCAAGATCATGCGCAACCAGGACCTCATCCTGGTCGCGCGCAAGTGCCGGGTGCGCACGCGCTTCCGCGACACCATCGGCCTGCCCGGGCATCTGTCCACGCGTCTGCAGCCCAATCATCCGACCGACAGCGCAGCCGGCATCGCGGCCAGCGTGCTCGACGGGCTGCTCTACGGCAGCGGCGATGCGGTCATCGGCATCAATCCCGCCAGCGACAACGTCGCGCAGGTGACGCTCCTGCTGCAGATGCTCGACGCCGTGATCCAGCGCTTCTCGATCCCCACGCAGAGCTGCGTGCTCACGCACGTCACCAACACGATCCAGTGCATCGAGCGGGGCGCGCCCGTCGATCTCGTCTTCCAGTCCATCGGCGGTACCGAAGGCACCAACCGAAGCTTCGGCATCGACCTCGCCGTCCTCGGCGAAGCCCGCGAGGCCGCGCTGTCGCTGAAGCGCGGGGCGCTGTTCGACGACGGTGAACGCGGCAGCAACGTCATGTACTTCGAGACCGGGCAGGGCAGCGCCCTGTCGGCCAACGCGCACCACGGCTGCGATCAGCAGACCATCGAGGCCCGCGCCTACGGTGTGGCCCGGCACTTCAAGCCGCTGCTCGTGAACAGCGTCGTGGGCTTCATCGGGCCCGAGTACCTCTACGACGGCAGGCAGATCATCCGCGCCGGCCTGGAGGATCACTTCTGCGCCAAGCTGCTGGGTCTGCCCATGGGCTGCGACATCTGCTACACGAACCACGCGGAAGCCGACCAGAACGACATGGACGTCCTGCTCACGCTGCTGGGCGTGGCGGGGTGCAGCTTCATCATGGGCATCCCGGGCTCCGACGACGTGATGCTCAACTACCAGACCACGTCGTTCCACGACGCGCTGTATGCGCGCCGCGCGCTGGGCCTCAAGCCCGCCCCCGAGTTCGAGCAGTGGCTGGAGCGCATGAAGATCACGCACCCCGGCGCGCCCGACCGCCTGCTGGACGCCGTGCCGCCCGCGTTCGGCCGCATGCTGGAGCACCAGCCGTGAGCGACGGCGTCATCCGCAATCCGTGGAGCGTGCTGCGCCGCCACACGCCCGCGCGCATCGGTCTCGGCCGCAGCGGCGTGAGTCAGCCCACGTCCGTGCAGCTCGAGTTCCAGGTGGCGCACGCGCAGGCGCGGGACGCCGTGCACCGGCCGTTCGATCACGCGGGTGTCGAGGCCGCCGTGCGCGATCTCGGCCTGCCCACCCTGTCGCTGCACAGTGCCGCGGCGGACCGGCCCACCTACCTCAAGCGGCCCGATCTCGGCCGCCGCCTGGACGATGCCTCGCTCGCGAAGATCGACGCGCTCGACCAGGGCCGCGGCGCCGATCTCGCCGTCGTCGTCGCGGACGGCCTGTCGGCCCTCGCGGTGGAACGGCATGCCGCGCCCTTCATCGCGCTGCTGCGCTCGACGCTCGGCCCGAGCTGGCGCTGGGCCCCCGTATCCATCGTGCGCCAGGGCCGCGTGGCCGTCGGTGACCCCATCGGTCATGCTCTGGGCGTGAATATCGTCGCTGTGCTGATCGGCGAGCGGCCCGGCCTCAGTTCGCCGGACAGCATGGGCATCTACCTCACGTGGGACCCCAGGCCGGGCCGCACAGATGCCGAGCGCAACTGCATCTCCAACGTTCGCCCCGAGGGGCTTGCCTTGGAGGCCGCTGCCGAACGCCTCGCGTGGCTGCTGAACGAAGCCCGCACCCGGCGGATCACGGGCGTCGATCTCAAGGACGAGAGCGTCGCCTCCGTGGCGCCGCTCGATCTGAAGCAGAGTTTCCTGCTGGCGGACACGCCCGCGGCCGAGCGCTGATCGCACCCGGCGGCGCCGTCGGGCGCACGCCTTACCGGGGGGCGATCGTGCCGCCGGAGTCCTCGGTACGCCCCAACACCTCCAGCACGGTCGAGTACAGCACCGCCCGGCTGTTCGTGACCTCCAGCGCGCCCTTCGCGAGCAGCGTGTCGCGCCGCTGCATCCCCCACTGGCCCGCGTACACGATGACGGGCGGACCGCCGTCCCTGACGATGGGCCGCTCGAGGAAATCCTCCCCGGCTGTGAAGGACCGGTCGGACGAGTGCTGCCGGCCGAGGTCCGTGATCACGAGGTCGTAGGTCTCGCTCTCGAGCTGCTGCAGCGCCTCGTCCGTGGAGACCACGCAATCGAACACCAGCCCGCGGGGCCGCAGCTGTTTGCGCTCGAGCTCGTTGTTCGACGGCTTGTCGTCGACCCACAGGACGCGGGCGGCTCGCCGGGGCTCCACGGCGAAGCCGGGAACGGCGGCGACACAGGCCTGCAGGTCCGCGTCGAGCGACGGGCGCCGCAAAGCCAGGGCGTTGTGCCGGGTGAGCCAGCGCAGTGGCGCCGGGAGGACACCCTCTCCGGGCATCCGTCCGTCTTCCACCAGCACCGGCACCACGGCCAGCCCGTGAAACCGCGCGCGCTGCCATTCGAAGGCCAGGACGCTGGCCGGCTCGTGCAGCCTCGCGGCGTCGAAGCCGCCACCGATCAGCACGAACATCCCGTGCGACCGGGCCACGGCTTCCGCAATCACCTGCCGGTAGCGCTCGCCGATGCCGATGCTGCCCGTGTCGACGAAGGCCTCGTGCCCGGCGTGGCGCAACGCGTAGCCGAGGGCGTGCGCCGCCATGGCGGTATCCGCGCGCTGGTAGGAGATGAAAAACGTGCATCGGAACGCCCGGCAGCCCGGGGCGCGCGCGCCGGCCGGAGCCCGGTCGGCGGGCAGGGAAACGGTCAGTGCGGCGCGACGACGAAGCGGATGGCGCCGAGGCCCCAGATCACCAGGAACACGATGACGCCGATGAAGAGCACCCGGCCCAGGGAGCACAGGCGGCGCCCGGCGACGTTGAACTGCTCCCCGTGGAAGGCCCACACAGGTCGCGGCGGAACAGCCGCGCGGCGCGGAGGCATCGGGTTCGGCGAGGCGATGCGCGTACGCCATCACGCCGATGAACAGGTACAGCACCGCGAAGACGATGGCAATCGTGAGCGCAGCGGAAGGCGACATGGTTTGCAGCGGGTCCGGCGAGGTCATCGGTCCTTCTCCTGGGTGGGGAAAACGGCAGGCGCACATCATAAGCGCGTCCGCCGGCCTCGCGCGAGAGGCCGGCGCGATCCCGAAGTCAATCCGCCCTGGCGGCGATGCACTCCACCTCGACCCGCGCACCAAGGGCGAGACCGTTCGCGCCCAGCGCACTCCGGGCCGGGTACTTGCCGGTGAAGTAGGTCCGGTAGATCTGGTTGAAGGCCGACCATTCGCCGATGTCCGCGAGCATCACCGTGCACTTCACGACGTCCGACAACTGGTAGCCGTGGGCCTCGAGCGAGATGCGGATGTTCTCCATCGTCTGCTTCGCCTCCTCGGGCATGCCGCCGGGCACGAGCTTCATGGTGCCGGGCACGATGCCGATCTGTCCCGACAGGTACAGCGTGTTGCCCACCCGTACCGCCTCCGAGAACGGCAGGTTCGTGGGCAGCACCTTGCCGGAATTCAGGAACTCGATGCCGTCGTCGTCGGCGAGCGCGCCCGACACGGGAAGCGACAGGAGGCCTGCCACAGCCAAAAGCAAGGTACGGTTTCTGATCGTCATGTTCTCTCTGCTCCAGGGAAAGGACCGGCCCGTGCGGGTCCCCGCCACCGGCCGCCCGCCCGTCGTGGCGGTGCCTGACCGCAGCGCGGCCGGTCGCGTCGCGCTCGCCACCCTTCGAGGACCGCATGCTGCGTTCCGGATTCTCGCCTGCTCCGGCAGAAGGAGTCGAGTCCCGATCCATCGGGCACGGAACCGGGGCTCGCGCGTCCGGCATCCCTGACCGCAGAACCTCCGCCGAGGCGAGTGTTCGGCGTCGTTGGCTGAACCCGCCCGACTCGCGGAGGAGCATTGCGCACAGTCTTCGGATATCGATGTCCCGCCCTCTTCCTTCGCACGGGACTCGGCGGAAGCGGTTACGCAGAAACGATCAGACGCCCTGGCACGAACCGACCTCCCGCGCACTGCACTTCCATTGATCTGCCGCAAGCCCGCCAACCTCCCGATTCGCGATATTGGCGGTGTCCGAACGGGTTCGAGGCGCAAACCTCCCGCCCGTCACGCGTGACTCGGCGCGTCCGTCATACGGCTATGCGGACCCGGGTCGCGTCGTGCTCCGCCTGCCGCACGCGCGGCGGAGTCCGGACAGGAGTCGGCCGTACCGCTCGCCCATGACGCTCCCGCCTCGTCCGTCCGTTTCGTGACGCGGTTGGTGGCGCCGTGCTTTCCGGCGGCGGTGGCATTCGAAAGGAGACACTCATGAGATCGGCCCGTCGCGACGCATCCCGTCCTTTCCCGGCCTTTCGCCGCCCTCCCGGCCGATACCGGCGGGCCCGCCTGGCCGCCGCCCTGCTGGGACTGATGGCGGGCCTGCCCGCGCTGGCGGCCACCAAGACCGTGGACTGCGCCAGCACCGCGTGGACTGCCGCCGCCTGCTGGAATCCCGACGGCGTGCCCGTCGCGGCAGACGTCGTGCACATCACACCCGTGGGCACCAGCACCACCACGCTGAGCATCGTGGCGGGCAACACCGCCTCGGCTGCATCCCTGGATGTGGACAGCACGACCGCCACCTCGGCACAGGTCAGCATGAGCGGCGGGACCCTCTCGCTGTCGGGCAACTACATGGTCGGCGTGTCCGGCAACGGAATCGCCACCCAGAGCGGCGGAGCGCTGACGGCCGCGGCCCTGCAGATCGGGCCCTATGCCGGCAGCACCGGCGCGTTCACCTTCAGCGGCGCCAGCTCGACGATGGCGCTGAGTCAGCTGTACGTGGGCGTGCGGGGCAACGGCAGCTTCCTCATGGGCAACGGGACGGCGACCCTGTCGAGCCAGCTGATCGTGGGCTACTTCGACACCTCGACGAATGCGAGCTTCGTCCAGAACGGGGGCACCATCAGCGTCCCCTCGGCGTTCATCGGCGTGGACGGCAACGCGAGCTTCGAGCAGGCGTCGGGCAGCCACCTGGTGGACGGCACCCTGTACCTGGGGTACGGGCCGAACGGTCGCGGCAGTTACACCCTGACCAACGGCACGCTGACCAGCAGCAGCGCCTACGTCGCGCGTGCCGGCACCGGCACGTTCGTGCAGAAAGGCGGTGCCCACACCGTGACGAACAACCTGACCGTGGGTCAGCTGAGCAGCGCCACCGGCAGCTACACGCTCGGCGGGGGCACGTTGACGGTCGGGAACCTGCGCCGCGGCGAAGGCAGCGCCACGTTCAACTGGACGGGCGGGACGCTGAACGTCGGGTCGGCACTGGACGTCGCACCGGGCGAGGTGTTCTCGAGCTTCCTGTCGGTGGGAGCGGGCAAGGCACTGACCACGCCCACACTCACCGTCGCCGGGAGCAGCACCCTGAGCGTAGGCGGCGGTACCGTGGGGGTGCAGACGCTGAACAATCACGGCCGCACCAATGTGACCGACGGTGCAGTCGACGTGGGGACGCGGCTGAACAACACCGGAACGCTGGTAATGGGGCGGCGGCTCGATCACCGGCAGCGGAAGCCTCGCCAACACCGGGAGCGTGCTCGGTGCCGGCAGCTTCTCGATTGACGGGTCGTTCATCAACGCCGCACTGCTGCGGACCGAAGGCGGCACGCTGAACCTGCGCGCGGCGGCGGCTTCTCCAACACCGGCCTCATCGAAGTGCAGCCGGGCAGCCGCCTGAACGTGGCGGATGCCTGGAGCAACCCGGGACAGATTCAACTGTCGGGCGGCGCGCTGTCGGGCGGGCAGGTGCAGAACGGCAGCACCGGCCTCATCGGCGGCTTCGGCCTCATCGACGCCCCCGTCACCAACGCGGGCCTGCTCAGCGTGAGCGGCGGCTCGCTGTCGATCAGCGGCGCTCTGGCCAACAGCGGCATCACCCACCTCGGCGGCCCCGGCAACCAGCTCACGGGGACCGGCCTGCTCACCAACACCGGCACCGTGCAGGGCGCCGGCAACGTGGGCATGCGCGTCGCCAACTCGGGCACGCTGGAGGCCATCGGCGGCACGCTGTCGTTCAGTGCACTCGCCAATACGAACACGGCCACCGGCGTCCTGGTCGCCGCCACCGGGGCAAAGCTGCTGATGACGCAGGGCCTCGCCACGAACGCGGGGCTGATCCAGCTCGACGGCGGCACCTTCGACAACGGAGGCGCGGCCCTGTCCAATACCGGCCGCATCGTGGGCGACGGCACGCTGCGTGCGGGCACGATCACCAACACCAGCCAGATCGCGTTCAGCTTCGGCGCCAGCAGCATCGCCGCGCCCATCAGCAACAACACGGGGAGCGAAGCTCATCGTCAGCAACGGCGCCGAGGCCACCTTCTCCGGGGCCGTGGCCAACGCCGGTGAACTGCGCGTGTCCGCAGGCGGCGCCGCCAACTTCTTCGGTCTCGTCTCGGGAACCGGCACCTTCACCGGCACCGGTCAGGCTCGCTTCGAGGGCGGCTTCTCGCCGGGCGCCAGTCCCGCGCTGGTGACGATCAACTTCGACGTGTTCTACGGCAGCGACTCGCCGATCCTCATGGAACTCGGCGGGACCACACCGGGCAACTGCGCGCAGTGCAGCGACAAGATCGTCTTCATCGGTGCGGTGACGCTGGAGGGCGGACCGCTGAACGTGGTGTGGTGGGGCGACAAACGCGGGCGCGCGGGTGACAGCTTCGACCTGTTCGACTTCAACGGCGGTCTCACCGGAAGCTTCGGCAGCGTGAACCTGCCCACCCTCGATTCGGGCCTGCAGTGGCAGACGGACGAGCTGTACACGGATGGCGTTCTGCGCGTGGCGGCCGTGCCCGAGCCGGGAACGTGGGCGCTGATGCTCGGGGCCTCGCGTTCGTCGCCGGCACGACCGTGCGGCGCCGGTCGGTGCAACGCGCCCGGCGCTGATGCGCGTCAGGTAAGCGGGTCCCTCGGGGCCCGCGGTCCGGATAACACGGCGCGCCGGACCGCCTTCGGCGCAGCGACCGGCCCCGAACCGACCGGGACCATCTCCATCGTCGCCGCGCCCCGACTTCGCACGATCGAACACCGCTGGTGCAGCCCGTGCCGCCTTCGTCCGGCCTTGCCGGACAGTCCTTGCGAGGCGCGACACGGGCTCGCGCATTCCGAGCGCATTCAGGCATCACGACGCAGGTTCGACTCCACCTGACCCGCGCTGTCGCGTGGCGCGGCGCCGAGGATCGAGGACGCGGGTCGTGTGGCGACGGCCGAGCCGTGCCAGCGCCGCGCGGACTTCGACGGCATCGAAGGCGTATGTGCAACCGCATATCGATGAAGCCGACCTCCAAGCGGGATGCTATCCGCATGTCATTCGTCGTCATATCGATCCCTTCGGAGGAATCATGAACGCTCGTGAAATCATCGTGGCTGCCGCACTCGTTGCGTGCGCTGCCTCCGCACAAGCCAACGTGCTGAGCAACCCCGCTTCGAATCCTCAGTCACGAGTTCCACCGGACCGATCGGCAACTGGACCCGTGTCGGCGAGGGGGGACGCTGGTCCACAGGCAATGCCTTCGAAGGGCAGGGGGCGTTCTCCGTTTGGGGCATCTGGGAGCCGGTGGGTGCCGGCGGTCCCCTCACGTCGATCTACCAGATCTTCTCGACGACCAGCGGCCAGCGCTACGACCTGTCGTTCGCCTACAAGGCGTCGTCTCCCGGTCTGGGAGCCGATCCCGTGGGATACGGATCGGTCACCGTCTCCAGCGGGTCGATCGGTTCCTTCACCGAGGTGCTGGATCAGTCGGTGCAGGGAGACGGAACGTGGCGGACCTTCCGGTCGAGTTTCGTGGCCACGGGGGCGCAATCCGAGATCGCCTTCGCGCGGGACCCGAACACGTCCCTGGGGCTGCGTATCGACTCCGTGAACGTGACCCCCGTTCCGGAGCCCGGGACGTACGCCATGCTCGGGTCGGGACTGCTCGCTCTGATCGGCACGCTCCGCCGGCGCCGCGGCGGTGCTGCGAGTCAGCCGCCGCGAGGATGATCCGATGAGCGTCGCACCCCGCGCGGATCGTGCCCGGGGGACTGCCGGCCTCGGGCGACGACAGCAGGACTCGATGCATCCGGGTGTGCGCGCCCGTCCCGGTGTCGACGATTTTCTTCGCAGGCCTAGACCCCCGGGACGCGCGTGATGAGTGGCTGAGGAGGGCAAGCACCATGTTCCGAAACACTGGCGGACTGATTCTCGCGGTGGCAGCGACGCTCTGGCTGTGCGCCTGCTCCAGTCTTTCCGTTCCTGTTCCCGGGGACGGGCACATGATCGCCCCCAACCGGCCTTGCGCGTGGTCGTGGAAGGCTGGCCGAGCCTGACTTCGGCGACCGTGATGGTCCGCGGCCGGGATGTGAGCGCCCAGATGAGCCGGGTGTCATCCAACCGCCTGGAGGGGCAGATTCCGGCGTCTCCCGGGATGGCGCAGGTCGAAGTCACGGCGGAGGTCTTCTGCTGGTACTGCCGGGGCTATCGTTCGACGCTGCAAGCCAAGCGCCGCGTCTGTCTGATCGCTCCGGCGCCGCTTCCCGGACCCCTGAAGACCATGCTGCCGATTGCAGCCGACGGCGAGGTGCTCGTCAACGAGATCGGGACACTGCGCACCGTGCCCGACCCCGGGAACGCATCGAGCCGCTTCAACTTCATCCGGCTCGGCGGCGTTTTCAGCGACGTGGGCATGATCGAGTCGGCGCAGCAACCCTGCCACTGCCTGCGCAGCCACATTCCGCTTTCCGGGACACAGGTGGGGCTCTCCACGTGCGACGTGTCCGACACGTCACTGCACTGGCAGACCATCTCTCTGGGCACGGGCACGAACTCGGGTCCCAGAATGATCGTGCGCAGCCGCGCGCCCGGTCGCATCATCGATCTTTGCATGACCCGCGGCACCGATTCCAGGCGCTCGCTGATCCAGACGGAGTGCGACATCAACGCAGCGCAGCAGCAGTGGGCCGTCCGCGACAATACGAGGGGAACCTTCGACGCAAGTCCGTGGTGATGACCGGGCCGCGACACCATCGCGGCAGGGCGGGAAGAGCGTCGCTGCCGATGGCGACCTTCGCACCAGGACTTTCCGCCGGGGACGAGTGCTCCGAATGGCGCTTCGTACTCCGGTCCGTATGCATTCCCGACGCGGATGGGGACGACGATCGGGCCACTACGGGATCAGCGCCGATCCCCCCGCCGCCGCACCACCAGTTCGTCGTAGCCGGTGTCAGCGTCCGGCTCGCGCGTCAGGCACCAGTCCGGCAGCGGGGCAAGGAGCACCTCGGCCGTGGTGCGCACGATGTTGCCGTGCCCCACGTGGCCGCCGGTCACGCGGCCGTCGTCGTCGGACACGGTCATGTGCAGGTGCGCGCCGTCGGGCGTGAGCGTGCCGGAGAGGCTGACGATCTCCAGCGGGCCCGGCACGGTCTGCGCCTCACGGCGGTCGGCGAAGCGCAGGCGTCCTTCCGTCAGACTGCCGATACCCGCGACCACGAAGGCGGACTCCCCCGTGGCCACGGCCGCCTCCAGCGCCTGGCGGAGATCGTCTCCCGGACGCAGCCGCACCGGCACGAACGCCACGGCCGTGCGCCTCAGGCGCGCGCCTTGCCCGCCTGCCAGTCGTCGAGGATCGCGCGGGCCTTCGGCGCCTCCACTTCGGGTCGTATCGGCTCGCCAACGGGCGCGGTGAGTTCCACCACATACCCGTTCGGATCCCGGAAATAGATGGAGTGGATGAACCCGTGGTCCGACGGGCCGCGCACTTCCATGCCGCGGGCGAGCCCCTTCTGCCGCATCGTCTCCAGCATGGGGTGGTCCACCTCGAGCGCGATGTGCAATCGAAGTCGTGCTGATCCTTGAACTCGAAGGGCATGTCGGGCGCCTCGAAGAACGCGAGGAAGGACCCGTCGCCCATGCGATAGAAGGAGTGCAGCACGTGCGTCTCGCGACCGGACTTGGTCTCCCGGATCGGATACGCGAGCGTGAGCGGCAGGCCCAGGAAATCCTCGTAGAAGCGGCGCGTCTCCTCGCTGTCACGGCAGCGGTAGACGTTGTGGTGCAGTCCCTTGAGCATGGTGCGTCTCTCCTTCAGAGGCCGACGAACGGGGTGTCCTTGTACGGCGCCACGAAATACGCGTAGAACGCCTCGTTGGTACTGGCCCACGTGGGCCGGCGCTTGATGGACGCGAGCCAGCGCTGGACGTTCGGGTAGCCGGCGTAGTCGAGGCGGATGACTTCACCCAGCGTGAGAATCCCGGCACCGAGGTAGTCGGCGAGCGTCATGGTGTCGCCCGCCACCCACTCGCGGCCGTCGCCGAGAATCTTCTGATCCAGGATGCCCAGCCACCGGCGCGCCTTCTCGCAGCCCCACGCCACGTGTCCCGCCTGCGCCGCGGGATCAGGCCGGCGATAGTGGGGCAGCACCTGCGGATACACCACGCCGTACCCCAGATCGCGAGAGAGACCGGTGTTGAACCAGTCCATCATCTCGTTCACGCGCGCGCGGGCCTTCAGTTCCTTCGGGTACGCGGGTGAGTCGCACCGGTCGGCGAGGTACTTGAGGATCGCGGAGCACTCGGTGAGCCGGAAGTCGCCGTCCTCCAGCATGGGCACCTGCTGACTCGGATTGATCTCGGTGTAGGCCGGCTGCAGATGCTCGCCGGTCATCAGGTCCACCACCTGCAGTTCCAGCGGGAGCGGATGATCCGCCGCGAAGGCCATGATGGGACGGCTGGTGGTCGAGACCGGGTGGTAGTAAAGCTTCAAGGCGGCTCCTTCAGACTTGGGATTCCTGCGGGCCGCACCGCGGCTTCCGTTCCGGAAGCCCGCGCGACGCGCGCCGGGAGGATGCCACAAAGCCCGCTCGGCCAAGCGCGTTCACACGTCGGCGCGGTTCAGGGACTGCGCCGGGTCGTCTGCCGCGGGCACGCTCGTCGGCGTGGCGAGCCGCGCCGCCACAGACGCGGGCGTGCAAGCGGCGCACTGATGCGCGACAGGCACGTCGCCGGCGTGGATGCCGGCATCGAACGCGAGGGTGATGCCGGGCTGGCGGTTCGCGGACGCGGCCCGGACCTCCGCCACTGTGCCGCCGGCATTCCGGCGACGCTACTTCTCGAGCCGGCCCTGCACGTCCCTCGCGAGCGATTCGTACTTCGCGGCGGCCGCCGTGTCCCCGGTCGCACTGGCCGCCCCCGCCATCAGCCGGTAGGTCATCGCGACGCTGCGATGTGCGCCCCCGGGGTACAACTGCTGCCGCATGGCGAGCGACTTTCCCAACCAGTCGAGAGCTCGCGCGGGGTCGCCGGCCATCAGGGCGACCACGCCGAGATCCTCCAGGCTCTTGGCCACGGGCGGCGACGGCTCGCCCAGCACGGCGATGCGCATCTGCAGCGCCCTCCGGAGATAGTCGTCGGCCCGGGCGAAATCCTTCAGCTCGGCGTAGCGCATCCCGAGATCGCGCAGGGTATTCGCGAGCGGTCCGCTTCCGCGCCCGGGCGCGAGCCTGCGCTTGATCTCGAACGACGACGCGTAGGCCTGCAGCGCCCTGTCGCGCTCGCCGGCGGCCCAGAGGGCGTCCCCCAGGTTCTTGTAGCCGGCGGCGGTCGACTGGCGTTCCTCGGCCGGGTCGAGCCGGCGGTGGATCGCCATCGCGCGCTCCACGGCGTCCACCCACGCGCGGGCATCGCCGCCCGCGCCGGCCGTGCGCCCCAGCGCCGTATAGGCGCGCGCCACGGCGAGCGAGTTCGCGCCACCGCGGCGTTCCATGATCTCCAGCCAGCGGCGATGCATGGCCACCGAGTTCGGGTGGTCGTCCAGCGCGCGGTAGGTGAATCCGAGCCGCCGCAGGAGGACGGCCTCCTGCCGCTCGTTGCCGTTGGCCCGCGCGAGATCGAGCGCGCGCGTGAGGACTTCCAGCGCGGCCTTGGGCTTGCCGATGCGTTCGAGGATCGTCCCGAGGTTCATCAGCCCGAGTTGCACCTGACGCCGGTCGCCGGACTTCTCGTCGAGGGCGAGCTGCTCGCGGAAGTACTGCTCGGCGTCGCGGAAGGTCTTGAAGGTCTTCAGGTACTCGCGCGTCCCGAGCCGGTAGCGCAGTTCCCGGCGCGCCTCGGACAGCACCTCCCGCTCCACGAAGGTGGTCTCGTCGGCGTCGTCCTCGTCGTCGTCACGATCTTCGGACCGCCCGCCACCCTTCGCCACGGACACGATCACCTCGTGCTCCACGACGACCTCGCCGTGCACCCAGCCGTAACGGATCTCCGAGGCCGCCTCGTCGACCGTCACGGAGAACTCCGTGCCCTTCACCGCGGCCAGGAACTTCTCGTGCGCCACCTCGAAGAAGCTCAGCGCCTTCGTGACCGCGAAGCGCGTCTCGCCCAGCAGCTGCGAGAACCGCTCGCCGCGGTCCCCCGCGACGTCGACGCGCAGTCGCGCGCCCGGCTGCAGGGTGATGCGATTGCCGTTCCGCGTGACCAGCACGAGGCGCATCCGCGGACGACCCGGTGCTTCGACGATCGTACCCTCAGCCAGGGTGAGACCTGCCTTGACGGTGATCTTGCGATCGCGCGAGTCGTCGGCCATCCGGACGAGCACGCCCGGCGCCTCCGCGGCAGCCTTGCCCTCGACCTCCAGCGACTCGACGCAGGCCGCAGCCGCGCATGGTGCCGCGTGGCCATCCGTCGCCGTGACGATGCAGGCAAGCAGTACGAGCGAGACTGCGACGACGCATGGCGGCCACCGGAAGGACATCACGCGGGGACACCTCCCTGCACGTCGAGCACGACTCGCGCGATGTCGTCCATGAACCGCGGATTCGCCCGCACGTCGACGTAGTTGAGCACCGAGAAGATCTCGGGCACGGCACCGTCCGCCAGCGCGATGGGCACGATGCGCAGGCGCCTGTCCACGTGGCGCTTGAAGGCAAGGTCCATCTCGTTGCGGCAGTGGTTCTTGCCGTAGTAGTCCGCCGAGAAGACCGGGACGAAGACGCGCGAGTCCACGATGGCCCACATGTACTTGGCGGTGAAGGCCTCGCCGAGGTCGATCTCGGTGCGGTCGAAGAAGATCCTGAGCGGCTGGCCGTCGGGCCTGCGCAGCGCGGACAGCGGCTTGAACACGTGGTCCGCCACCCAGTCGCCCTGGCTGCGCGAGTAGCTGATGAACACGTCGTACTTGCCCGCGCCCTCGGCCGCGCCCGCAGCCGGGTACTTCGCGGCGTAGCGCCAGCCCAGCCCCGCAGCCAGCAGGATCGCGACCACAGGCAGTCCGACGGGCATGACGAACCCCATCGCCCGGCAGGCCGCACCCGTCAGGCCCAGCGTGACGAGGCCGGCCAGCGCACCGCCGAAGCCCAGCACCGCGGGCCGCGACTGCAGCGGCGTGGCGAACTTGAACAGCAGGCCGAGGGCGGCGATGGTGACGAGGCCCATCGCGACGACCAGCCCCGCCACCACGCCCGGATGATCGAGCGGTACGCGCGCGTTGCGGTGACCCCGGCGGGCATCGTCCAGCGCCCACGCCACGAGCTTCGGCCCGGCCTGGGGTGCGCCCGCGTGCACATCCGCAGCGACGCTGCCGATGACGACGACGGCGGCGCGGAACTCGGGCGTGACCGGATCGGCCGCGCCGGCCCGGACGAACCGGCCGCCGGTCGGCAGGTCGCCGTCGTGCAGGAAGGTCACCGTGCGCTCGTCGACGGACCGCTCGCTGCCGACGGGCACCACGAGCGACGCGGCCGCGAAGGCGTCGGGCCACTGCAGGTCCCGCGCGACGGCGCTGGGCAGCGCCCGCAGATAGCGCGTGCCGGCGGGCGTGGGGAACTCCAGTTCGCGCTGGTAGCTCAGGATGCCCCGATGCAGGTGCACGAGCGTGTGCCCGTAGCCGGTCAGCGTGACCTCGTAGAGGGGCTGCGCGTGCTCGCGCATGAGGGCGTCGAAATCCGCGCGGCCCTCGGCCTCGGGGTTGAACGACGCGTAGGTGGGCACCCTGACCTGCTCCAGCGCCCGGATGGCGTCGACGAGCGTGTGCATACCGCGGTCGTCCTTGGAGAACCACACATCGAGGACGACGGCGCGCGGGAGATTCGACGGATCGGCGGCGAGCGCCCCGAGCAGGTCGGCCAGCCGCGCGCGGAACAGCGTCGGGTCGCCGCGGTCCTGCATGGCGGCCGGATAGGGAAGATCGACGAGGCGGATCTCGTCGCTCAGTTCCAGGTCGTCCGCCTGCCCGGTGAACTGCGCGCGATACGCGGCGTGATCCAGCGGCCGGTGCACGCCCGCAGCGGCGACGAGGGCCAGCACCGCAAGAAACACGAGGAGGGGAAGACCCAGTCGGCGCAGCTTCGCCATCGGTCGCGTGCTCGACCCGTGAGTAGGGGATGAAGGGAAGGCCGGCCCGGATTGATCACCGGACGCGGTCAGTATTTCCAGTTCCCATGACGGCGTCAATCGCGGCCGGAGCCGCATGCGCCGTCCGGATCAGGCTTCGCGAAGAACCGCGTGAGCTCCTCCACCACCCACGCCGGACGCTCCTCGCAGATCCAGTGGCCGCAGCCTTCTGCAATGCCGCCCGTCACCTGATGCGCGACCCGCCGCCACGAACGAGCATGGCCTGGCCGCGGCCCCGCCCGACGGAACCGCTCCAGCACAGCACCGGCATCGGCAGCTTGCCGTCCGCAGCGAGAAAGGCCTCGTTGTCCTGCACGTCCTGCCGCGTCGCGCGGTAGAAGTTGAAGCCGCTGCGCATCGCACCCGCTGGCGGTAGGTGCGCAGGTACTCGCGCTGCGCTTCCTCGGAGATGGACGTCGGGCTCGCGCCCCATTTGCGGTAGAAGTGACCGAGGTAGACGTCCTCGCGGCCGGCGGTGAGCGCCTCGGGCAGATCGGCCTCCCAGTGCAGACCGTGGTGCCAGCGGTTGTCGTAGAAGGTGGGCGTGCCGTCGCCCGGGACGGGCACGTCGAAGATGGCCATGCGGCGCACGGCGTCACGATGCTGCGCCGCGAACGAGAACGCGACCGGTCCGCCCCAGTCGTGCCCCACCACGAACAGCGACGTCTCGCCCAGCACGTCGTGCACGAGCCGCCACAGGTCGTTGGCCACGGTCTTCTTGTCGTAGCCGGTCTCGGGCCGTGACGAGTCTCCCAGGCCGCGCAGGTCGGGCGCGATCACGCGGAACCGCTGCGCGAGGCCCGGCATCACGTCGCGCCACATGTACCAGGTCTGCGGCCAGCCGTGGATCAGCAGCACCGCCGGTCCCTGACCGGCAGTCACGTAATGCAGGCGCACGTCGCCGAGGTCGGCCTCGGCGTGGGTCAGTGCGGTATTCATCGACTTGCTCTCCTCCGATGGTCGTGTGGCGTCGAAGCGCCCGTTACGATCGTCCGGCACGCCGGTGCAGGCCGGAGTGTGCCGAACGTATCACGGCGGCAGCCCTCGGCCGTTCATGCCGGGCCCGGCGGTTGACGCCCGGGCGCGCGTGGTTTCCACTTGGCCCCCTTCGCCACAACCCAGGAGCATCCCATGGGCACCACGATCGAATACTCCCGTCCGGACGGCGGCACCGTGAAGGGCTATCTCGCGCAGGGGCCCGCCGGCGGGCCCGGCGTCGTCGTCATCCAGGAATGGTGGGGCATGAACGACCAGATCCGCGGCGTCGCGGACCGCATGGCCGCCGCGGGCTTCACCGCCCTCGTGCCCGACCTGTATCGCGGCAAGAGCGCAGTCGAGGCCGAGGAGGCCCATCACCTGATGACGGGTCTCAACTTCGGTGACGCCGCGTCGCAGGACGTCCGCGGTGCGGTGCAGATGCTGAAGACCACCTGCGGCAAGGTGGGCGTCACCGGCTTCTGCATGGGCGGCGCGCTCACGGTGCTGAGCATGACGATGGTGCCGGAGGCCGACGCCGGCGTCGTATGGTACGGCCTGCCGCCGCTGGAGTACGTAGACGCCTCGAAGATCCGCGCGCCGATGATCGCCCACTGGGCCGAGCAGGACGCCGCCTTCGCCATTGCGAACGTCGATGCCCTCGAAGAGAAGCTGAAGGCCGCCGGCGTGAACTACACCGGCCACCGGTACCTCGCCTACCACGCGTTCGCCAACGAGACGGCCCAGGGCCCGAAGCGTCTGCCCGTGACTCAGTACGACGCGGCCTGGGCGCAGATAGCCTGGGACCGTACGTTCACGTTCTTCGGCGCGACCCTGCGCTGATCCGCCCCGGCGCGTCAGCGCGGCGCGAGCGGTCCGAAGAAGCCGAGGATCTCCTCGAGCTTCGCGCCGTCCGCGCTCACGCGCACGACGTCGATGCCTTCGGGCAGTGTGCTGCCGTCCGCGAACGCCATTTGCCAGTGGAAGCGGGCGAAGCCGTGGTGGGCGTCGACGCGGCTGGTGCGCACCACGCGCGACCCCGGCCGCGCCGCGCGGATGCCCGCGACGTACTCGCACAGCGCGGGGATGCGCAGGGGCGCCGTGCGCGGGTCGCAGTAGGTGGCGTCCCCGCTGAGCGTGAGGCGGAAGAGACGCTCGCGTTCCGCGGGGTCTTCCGCCGACCAGCCGGCGCAGTAGGTGTCGATCAGGTCTTCGAGGGTCATGGGCCTGCCTCCGGACTTTGCATCGCGTCCGTCGATTGTGCCGACCCGTGGCGGCCCCGCGCAATCGGCGGGACTCGATCGGGTCAGACCTCGTGGCAGAGCGTACCGGCGGTCGTGATGGTCGCGAACCCGTCCCCGAGCGCCGCGAGGTAGGCGGCCTGCACCTGGGCGGCATCCACGTGCGTGCCGCCGAACTGCAGGTGGGTGGTCGCGCAGGCGTCGTGCGCCAGCGCGCAGTCGAAGCCGAGATCCGACGCGGCGCGCACGGTAGTGTCCACACACATGTGCGTCATCATCCCGGCGAACACGAGGCGCGTGGCGCCGACGGTGCGCAGGGACTCGAGCAGGGAAGTCTCGCGGAAACTGTTCGGGTAATGCTTCGTGATGATGAGTTCGTTCGGCGAAGGACGAACGGCCGCGTGGATCTCGGCGCCTTCCGTCCCCGGCAGGAAGAAGGTGTCCTCCGCACCCTCGCATACGTGCCGCACGTGGAAGACGGGCAGACCGCGCGCCCGGAAGGCGGCGAGCAGTCGTGCGGCCTCGGCTGCGGCAGCCTCGGGTGCGACGAGTTCCATCGCACCCCCGGGGAAGTAGTCGTTCTGAAGATCGATCAGCACCAGTGCCGTGGACATGCGCGTTCCCCGCGTACGAAGAGTCGGCACCGCGCGACGATGCCGTTGTCCTTGGCTCCCAAGCGAAATCGCGGCCAGGGTCCCGACCCGCAGCGCATGCGGTGCCGACGCCGGGGAGGCCGCGGCGCAGCCCGGCTGCCGATGCCCAGCGACGGTGCACACGGTGCGGTCGATGGTGCCGGCGGCCCTCGCGGGGATCACGCCGCGATCAGGGCCTGGAGTTTCGCCTCCACGAACGAACGCACGGTCATGGGCAGCGGCGGCGCCGCCGCAAGAAACCTCGCCAGAAGTGCCGCGGCATCGACTGGCAAGGCGCCGTCGAGCACGGGCGTGCCCTTGTGGCCCCCGGCGCTGTCCTCGCCGGTGTCGACCCGGTTGTGGAGAAAACCGCGGCCCTCGCGCCACGTGAGTGCCTTCTCTTCGCGCAGCTTGTCGTAGCAGAGCTGGAAGCCGCCGATGCGGCCGTTCGGCTGCGTCCACACGATGAGGTCGAGGTCGTGCGACGCGAACCAGCGGCGGCCCGACGACGCGTCGCCGCGCAGATGCGTGATCTCGCGCAGGCGCGCAGTCACGGCCGGCGGAGGGCCTTGAGCGCCTGGAGCATGTCGAGGCCGACGGCGAGCAGGTCCTTCATGTCGCCGCCGGCGATCGTGCCTTCGCGCTCGGCATCCTCGCCCGCGATGCGCACGCGCGCCTTCCAGCGGGCCGGATGGTTCTCGCTGGTCTTCGTGTAACGGGCCAGCAGCCGGTTCGTCTCGACTGCGGGAATGCGCAGCTTGCGGTCGAGCAGGAACACGGCGAGGGGCGTGACCGAAACCTCGCCGTCCGCCACGGTGACTTCCAGGATGCCGGGCTGGTCGTCCCCCCGGTGCAGTCCGATGATGGCGGACACGAGGTACTGGCCGAAGCCTCCGGTCGGCACGGTCGCGTGCGGCGTCGGCCGCACGAAGGATTCGTCCGCCCCGCCCTCGTCCGTCTCTTCAGCCTCCGCGACATCCTCCGGGACGACCCAGGTCCAGACCGGACAGGCCTCGAAGTCGGCGCGCTTCAGCTTGGCGTAGGGTTTGGCGGTCATGGCAGGAAGCCCCGGCGGCGGTCTCCCCCGCCCTGCAAGAAATCGACCCGGCGTCAGTCCGCGCCCGGTCCAGGGCCTCGTGGACGCCGCCTGTAACCACGTGGAACGTGGTGCCGCCCGCCATCGCGAGCGGCATTTCGCGGCCGTGAGTTCGTGGAGGACAGACTACACCGGCTGAGCGCGCCGTCGACGAAGCCACATACCTGCCACCGCAACGACAGCCGCTGGCAGCCAGACCCAGCGCAGTTCGGACAGGATGACGCTCCACCCCGCCGGCGAAAGGAACCGTTGCAGACCGATCGGAGAGACCTCCAACACTCGCGACGGGAAGAAGTAGCGCGCGTCGGTCAGCGGCCACCACAGCGCAACACCGAGCCCGCCGTTGGTGAGCATGTCCAGCAGCCCGTGCGACGCGTACGCCACCGCGAGAAACGCGAAGGCCACCGCCCGCCGCGCGTGCAGCCACGGCGCCGCTAACGCCCCGAGGCCTCCGATGCCGAGCGCGAACGCCAGCGAGTGCGTGGCACCACGGTGGCCGAACGGGTCCCCGTACGCGATGCCGAAGCGGAACCCCGCAACGTCGGCATCGGGGAGCAGGGTGGCGACGATACCCGCCAGCAGCAGACGGGTGCCGACGATCTCGCGTCCGGCCACGAGGGCGATCGCAAGCGGGACGACGGGATGGGTCAGCAGCGACGCCACGACCTGCTCAGCCGCCCCGGCGCGCAGGGATGACGCGCAACTTGCGCAACTTGGGGTCGCGTCTTGCAATCCAGCATCCAGCTCGCCTCACCGTCCGACGTCCGCGCAACTTGGGGTCGCGTCTTGCCGCGCAACTTGCAACTTGGGGTCGCGTCTTGCAATCCAGCATCCAGCTCCCCTCACCGTCCGACGTCCGGAAAAGGCATGCGCCACGAAGGCTCTGCTCCGGCGTCGATGATGTCTTCCATCTTGCGGGTCGGGATGGCGGCCTACGCCTTTATCGCCACGTACGCGTAGAAGTTGCACGCGCCGAAGAACGTGCCCTCGTCCGACCGGCGTGCCATGGACGCCGCCCAGGCCGCAGCCTGTGCCTCGGTCATGGTGCCGGCCTTCGGTACGAGGCGCGTCATGGACTGGATGGACGAGGCCCAGTAGTCCATGCGACCGACGTCCGCCATGACGTAACCGAACGTGTGCTCCAGCGAGAGCCCGACCTCGCGCAGCAGTTGCGGCAGGACGCGCATCACCCGCGGGTGCGTGACCACGGCCTCGATGATCGCGTCGTCCGCGGCGCGCGCGGCAGCGGGGTCGTCTCCGGTGAAGGTCATCGAAGCGAAAGTCGCCGTCGAAGATGGCGACCTTGCCGCCGGGGGCCAGAACGCGGACCACCTCAGAGAGCACCACGCGAGGGTCCTCCAGGTGGCTGAACAGCGTGTGGGCAACGACGGCGTCGAAGCGCGCGTCCGCGAGCCGGAGGGAATGCGAATCGCCGGCTTCGAAACGCGACACGCCCGTCGAGACCCTCGGCCACCGCGAGGCGACGTGCGGCGTCGATCAGGTGCACGCTGCGGTCGATGCCCAGCACCTGCCCGCCGAACCCCGGCCGCCGGCCGATCGCCCGCGCGATGACGCCGGTGCCGCAGCCCAGGTCCAGCACGGACCGCGCGGCATCGATGTCCATGGCGTCCAGGTACTCGCGGTACATGGCCGCGAACCGCGGATGCTGGCCGCGCGCCTCCAGCCGGGCGGCCATGACCTCCAGGGTGTCCTCGTCGAGCTGGTCGGTGACGCGATAGACGTCGACTGCGGGCATGGGTATCTCCGTCAAGCGGGTCAGGTCGCCGTGGACGCGACGTTGCCGCGGTTGTCGCGCATCTCGCGGATCCACCACTGCACCATCGGGTCGCCGTCGATGAAGCGCATGTGCGTCGCGATGTCCAGGAGCATCGCGTCATCGGGATCGAGCAGGCGCTCCGCGTACTCGGGCAGCGAGGTCGCGAGCCGGGTGAACTCGTAGCCGTCGTGATCGAACAGGTGGACGCTCCCGGCTTCGTCCCCCGCACTCGCGCCCGCCATGATCAGATAGTTGCCGGTGCGCGGCTCCTCGCCGATGACGAGGCGGTCGTCGAACCACTCCGGGAAGATCTCGTCGCGTTCGTCGTCGCCCAGCCCGTCGAACCAGTCCTGCAGATCGTCGTCGAGATCGGCCCAGTCGTCCGGATGAGCGATGTGCTTCGCGGCATCGCCCGAGACCGGGTCCACGTAGAAGGTCACGCTGCCGAAGGTCTCGTAGAAGTCACGCAGCCCGCCGATGTCGGGCAGTGCCGACGTCGGACCGGGCGGCGTGATCTCGTGCCGGAACGTCACCTCCCGCGTCTGTTCGGGCCTGTTGATGCGTTCGCAGACGAAGGTCCCGGTGTGGCCGGCGATGGCACTTTCGAGGGCGGCGAGCTTCATGGGGACACGAGTTCCAGGGTGGCGAGCTGCGCCTCGAGTTCGGCGACGGACGACCAGGGAGGATCGGAGAATTGCGGCGTTCGTCGGGCGGATTGGACGGCAGGCCGTCCGACCAGCCGCCGCAGCCCACCAGCGGCAGCAGCGGACGCTTGTGCAGCCACGCGAGACACACCTCGGAGATCGTGCCAGCACGCCCGCCGATGACGATGCACGCGTCCCCCGCGAGGGCCATGAGCAGGTTGCGCGCGTCGCCCATGCCGCAGGGGATGACCACGGTGGCGGGCCAGTCGTCGCCCGGCATCTCGTCGGAAGGGATGATGCTCACGACCCGACCGCCCGCCTGCAGCGCGGACTCCGCCGCGACCCGAGTCGCCGGACTGCCGCACCCGCTCACGACCGTGACCCCGAGCCTGGCCAGCAGGGCCCCCGCCTGTGCGGCGAGATCGTAGGCGGCGGAACCGGGCTCGGCGCTACCGAGCACGCAGACCTGGGGAGCGCGATGCGTAGCGGCGGTCATGGCGCGGCGGGGCTCAGGACGAGTGGAAGGAGGAACGGGGCCGTGCCGCTTCAGTGCGCCACGGACTTCGAGAACACGTTGAGCACCACGACCCCCGCGATGATGAGCCCCATGCCGGCGATGGCGGGCAGGTCGAGCGTCTGGCCGTAGAGGCCCCAGGCGATGAGCGCGATGAGAACGATGCCCACGCCCGACCACACCGCATAGGCCACGCCGACGGGAATGGACTTCAGCGTGAGCGACAGGAAGTAGAACGCCGAGACGTATCCGGCCACCACCACGACGGACGGCCAGAGCCGCGTGAACTCGTTCGACGCCTTGAGCGCGGAGGTGGCGATCACCTCGCTCACGATTGCCACCGCGAGATACAGCCACTGCATCGGGGCGGTCCGGTCAGGCGCTGTACTTCTCGATGGCGGCCTTGTAGACGGAGTGCTTGGGCGCGGCCATCAGCCGCCGCACCATCGGCTCGAACTCCGACAGCGGCAGCGTCTCGCCCTTGGGGTCGAAGGCGGGGTTGTCGTAGAGCTCGATGAATTCGGCCGTGCGGTCGTAATGCGCGTGGCCCTTGAACATGTCGCGCATGTTGCGGTCGAGGCCGATGTGGTGGAAGAAGTTGTAGCCCTGGAAGATGCCGTGGTTCTGCACCATCCAGAGGTTCTCTTCGCTCACGAAGGGCTTGAGGATCGCCGCTGCCACATCAGGGTGGTTGTAGGTGCCCAGCGTGTCGCCGATGTCGTGCAGCAGCGCACAGACCACGTACTCCTCGTCCCGCCCGTCGCGCAGCGCCCGCGTGGCGGTCTGCAGGCTGTGGGTCATCCGGTCCACCAGGAACCCGCTGTAGTCGCCCTCCAGCAGGCGCAGGTGATCGAGGATCCGGTCGGGCAGCGTCTTGGCGAGCTTCATCGCCTCCGGGACTATCCTGGCCCAGTCTTCCTGCGTGCTTTCTTCCATGCGGGTGAACTGGGCGCGGGCGTTCATGGGGGCTCTCCGGAGGATGTCGATGGGCGATGGGCAGCGGGCGGAAAAGGCTGTCGGTGACTGCGCGTCCGTCCGGCGTCCGATGGCCGGAGTATGCCCCAGTCGGGGGAACCGGAAGATCGGGCCGCCTTGAAGGACTACCCCGAAACGAGCGTCCGGCAGCCGGCGAAGAACGTCAGACCTAGCCTCGTGCCGCGGCAGGCGTCGACCATGCGCCCGACGCTCACCGCGCGGGCGCGCAGCTGGCCGGGACGGAAGCCGGTTTCCACGGGATAGTCGCCGGGAATCAGGAACACTTCGCCCGCAGACTCGACACCATGCCCGGTCGAGTAGATGACCGCCGTGTCGCAGCGCTGCGATGCGCGGGCAAACGCGCGAAGCGCCGCCACGATCGACTGCCTGTTGGGCGCCACGCCTTGCGTCACCGAGAAACCGTGGCCGGCCAGCATCGCCGAGATGCGCCGTTCGTCCAGGGCTGCCCCGCGCAGGATCGGAACCGACAGTGACGGATAGTGGGAGACGACCAGAACGAGCGCGGCTCTGGACTCTCCGCGAGAGCCGGCGCCGAGCGCCCAGTGCCAGGGAGGAAGCTTCGCGGGAACGATAGCCTCGGGTGTCTGCGCGCGTTGCGTGCGCGCGGCCGTGGCCCGTTTCAGTCGGCCCGGCAAGTTGCGCAGCGTGGTGCCGGGGTCGGCCGCCAGTTCGATCAGGGACGTCGCGAACGGATTGCCGCCGAATTCGTCACGGTCGAATGTCGGGGCCCCCGACGCTGATCCGAAGAACAGGCAGGAGCAAGCCGTGGAATGAGGCCGGGCAGTCTTTCCGGCGGGGAATCGCATCGGTGCTCAGGGTCTCGGTGTGTGTGTGAACAGCCGCAAGCTGGTGACGATGAGCCCTCTGCGGACTGGAGGCCTCTCCGCCGCCGTATCGATGGCGGTCTTGAGTGAAATACTGAATGCATGGCCCGACGCCAATCTTGCTACATCTCACGCGTGCCAGGCGAGACGTACACCAAGACACCAGGCTGCGGCCGCCAGACCTCCGGCGACCAGCGCGGATCCGCGGTTTGTGCACAGCCCCCGGGGGATCCGAGATGATCGAATGCAGGACGCGACCCCGATGCTGCTCCGCATCGCCTCGATGTGCGGCGCGGCGAAGGAGAGGCACGGGGGCGAGACGCCTCCTTGCCTGGCTCGTCATTCCCGCTCTATCATCCAGGGACACCATAAGCCCCTGTCCTGTAAGGTGAAGGTCTTCGAGAGCACACCACTGGCCGCCGTGCTTTTCGTCGAGCGTACGGGCATCCCCGGACCCCGGGCGACCCAGGCGGCGTGGCTTGCGCCGTCTGATTGATGATGTGCGGCCACGCCCTCCTCGTCATCCGGCAGACACGGATGTGGCGCAGGGGACGGACAATGCATGTCCCGGCAAGGGCCGCAGACTGGTAGCGAGCCGCTGACACGTGGACAGCGAATCGCACCAGCCGCGCTTGCTGGCCAAGTTCACGGCACCGCGCCTGCATTCACCCCTCCGGCGCAAACGCCTGTTCAAGCTGCTCGATCAACGCAAGTCCCACCCTGTCGTCTGGGTAAGCGGCCCTCCGGGCTCCGGCAAGACGACCCTCGTGGCGAGCTATCTCGCAACGCAGGGGGTTCCGACGTTCTGGTATCAGGTGGACGAGGGAGACCGCGACCCGGCCACATGTATCTTCTATCTGAATGAATTGTGCGAGGCGACGCAACCGGCGACGCAGCCTCCGCTGCCTCTCCTCACACCGGCGTTCCTGCCGGATCTCGCCGGCTTTGCGCAGCGATACTTCCGGGAACTGTTCCGGCGCCTGCCGGCGAATGCTGTCCTGGTTCTCGACAACTGCCAGGACGGTGCCTCGGATCTCTTCCACCTGATTCTGCGGCGGGCCTGCATGGAAGTGCCGCCCGGCGTCTCGCTGATTCTGATCAGCCGCGAAGCGCCGCCTCGCGAGTTCGCGCGCCTGCGGACCAACCGCATGGTCTGCGTCCTCGGATGGGAACACCTCGGGCTGACCCGGCAGGAGACCGAGGCGATCTCCAGGCCCCGACTGCAGTCGACGACCCATGCGGTGGACGCACTGCACCATCAGTGCGACGGCTGGGTGGCGGGCCTGATGCTGCTGCTCTACCACCGGAGCGCGCCCGGCAAAGGTGAGAGCACGCGGCGCCACGAAACGCGTGAAGCCGTGTTCGACTATTTCGCCAGCGAGATCCTTGCGCGCCTGGATCCGGAATCACGCCGGATCCTGCTGCGTACGGCCATGCTGCCCTACATGACCATTCCGATGGCGGTGCGCATCAGCGGAAGCGGGCGCGCAGGGGCCGTGATCGAGGATCTCTATCGCAAGCAGTACTTCATCGACCGCAAGATCGAATCGGAGGCCGTCTACCAGTTCCACGACCTGTTCCGTGACTTCCTGAACACCGAGCACGCGCGGACCACCGATCCGGAAGAACTGCGTGCGCTGCAAGAACTCGGTGGCGACATCTTCGTGGACGCCGGTGAAGTCGAGCAGGCGGTCGTGATGCTGCAGCAGGCCGAGGCATGGCAGAAGGTTGCGCGGCTCATCCTCGCCCACGCGGATGCGCTTCGGGATCAGGGGCGCCTGCGCACGCTGAGCGCCTGGTTCGAGGGTGTCCCCATGTCCGTGGTCGAAGCCGAACCCTGGCTCCTCTTCTGGCTCGGTGACACATCGCTGCAGCGTGACCTACCCTACGCCAAGGCTCTGATCGAGCGTGCGTATGCGGGCTTCGAAGCGCGGGGCGACGAAACCGGTCAGTGCTACGCCGTCCACGACCAGTCCATCCTGATGCCGCTGATGGGGCTGCCCTGGTCCTCTCTGGACGAGCGCCTGCCCGTTTTCGAGCGGCGCTTCCTCTCTCAGGTCCCCTTCCGGTCGCTGGATGCCGAGGTGCGTGCCAGGGTTGCCTACCTCACCATCGCCCTGTTCACTCGCGCGGATGCGCCACTCATCGAAGCGGCATCCGACTGGCTTCGGCAGGCGTATCTGACGCAGCCGCTCGGCGCGGACAACGGCCTGTGCGCGGGCCGTTTACCAATCTGGTACTACTGGTATGCGTGCAAGCAAGAGCCCGGAGAGCAACTGGTCCGTCGCCTGCGCGAGGCGCTCGAGCGCGACGAGGGATCGCCGAATGCGCGTTACTTCACCGCCAAGGTTGTCGGCCACTGGTACTGGGGCAATTCGCAGTTCGAGGATGCTCTCGAGTTCGACTCCCTCGCGGTGCAGCTGGCGGACAGGTGGAAGCTTGGCGCGCAGCGCATCGTGTCCAAGTGCCATCTGGCCGTAACTCTGGTGCACTCCGGCGATCTCCCCGCGGCTCTCGAAGTGTTCGGCCGAGTGCGCCAGGAGATGGCTGCCGACAACCCCTTCACCGGCGTCTATGCACATTGGGCCGCCGCGAACGTGCATGCGGGCGGCGGCGATCTGGAACGCGCTGCGGCAGATGCACGCCTTGCCGTCGAGTGCGCACAGCAGGTCCACCACGGACTGATGGAACTCATCATCTCCCTGCAGCTTGCGATCTGGACCGTAAGCGCCGGCCGCCTGGAGGAGGCCGAGCAACCGCTTGGACGCGTAAGGCAACTGGTCGGGAACAGCACCTGGCGCATGTTCGATGCGCTGATTGCAGCCGTCGAGGCTGAGATCGCTCTTCGGAAGGGCCTGGCCGATGAGGCCCTCGCGACACTCGATCGCATGTTTGCGCTGCTCTCCAATGCCCGCCTCGGCGGACCGCTGCTCTGGGCAAGGAACTGGCTGCCTCGCCACTGCACCCTTGCTCTGCGCGCCGGCATTCAAGAGGCCCACGTCAGAACACTGATCCGGCGCTTCTCGGTTGCCTGCGAGGATTTCTCCGAGGCCGCATGGCCGTGGCGAATCCGCGTGTTCACCCTGGGTGCCTTCCAGATCCTCGTGGACGACGTCCCGCTGTCCTTCTCGCGCAAGGCCCCCAGGAAGCCGCTCAGCCTGCTGAAGGCGATGATCGCATTCGGGGGGGAAGCGGTCCCCTTGGCAAAGCTTGCCGACGCCCTGTGGCCAGGGGAGGAAGGCGATGGCGCCTACTACGCCCTGATGCAGGCGATCCACCGTCTGCGGCGCCTGCTGGGTGACGCGGCAACCTTGCAGGTACAGGAAGGACGCGTCTCGCTGAACCGGGGGCTCGTCTGGTGCGATGCCCACGCCTTCGAGACCCTGATGTCACCCGGCGACGAGCGCGCGCTTGCGCTCTATCGAGGCCACTTCCTCCCTGACGAAGCCGACACTCCCTGGTCTGCGCCGGCACGCGAGCGGCTGCGTGGCAAGTTCATCCACCTGGTCGAGCGCATGGGACGGGCGCACGAAGCCGCAGAGCGCTGGCAGAGCGCCGCAGACCACTACTTGCGCGGTTGCGAAGCACGAGCCCTGGCCAGGGTTCACCAGGGGCAGACCCGTCGGGTTTTGACGATCTCTACCAAGCCGTCGGACTCCTCCTTCCGGCTTTCGCCGGCAGCTCCCATGTTCGGAGTGAGCTCTCCCCGCAAGGCGCTCGTCGCGCCTGCGCGGTTCGCAGCCCGCAGTGTGCAGCTATGGGCAGGTTCTTGACCGATAACTTACG
>JAZKJV010004437.1:0-252269 GCA_037367405.1 Ottelia alismoides | reverse complement strand
TATTTTTTTTTTTTGCCATGAGATGGAAAGAGGGAGAGGTCATACTAGATTACACTTGGTGCATTCTTGCCATATTAAAGGGGCAGCTGACAAATCCGTTTTCCAGAAGATTTGATAGGATTTAGCAGTTATTTGTTCAATGTGCCAACAACAGTCACCAGCACCTATTGGAGTTAGCGACAACGAACAGATCAAGGCATAGTTGAAGTTTCAACAATCAATGAAATACAATAAAAATCTCCTGCTTGCAGAGTGCCTACAAATAATAAATCTTAAAAAGGAAGCTTATTCTAACCAAATCCAGCATATTTATATAGGAGAGATTCCCAAAATTGCTCGTAAATGCCTTTGTTGATTACATACAGAAGAAACTTTGTGGTAGCTGTCGTTCTCACCTTTTTCTGTAACTATGCATATTTAAAATCTGAATGTAAACTCTTAGATTTTTCAATTTATTCACTTCATACTCATCTTTTTAATAAGATTTCATTACCTCTATCATCAGTTACTGCTATCATCCTCAATCCTTATTTTTTTACAATGTGTTTCTCCAGTCTCTATCATTAATCTTTCTCCCATCATATTTCCTCTATCATCAGACTGAGACTTTCACAAGTGGAATGAAGCACGCAGAAACATACTCCTTTATTTTTATAAAACATCTCCCCCATTATTGGATTAGAATGGGTATAAATACATGAATTGCAGCAAAGAGGGGGTTTACAGTGTACCTTAGATCTTTAGAATGGATATCAAAATTGCATGCATTGGTAGGGGAAAGGGAGGCTACAACATAATTTGAAATGGAGCTCCAACAGAAAGGGGAATGGGGGCTGCAGCAGCTGCTCCAGAGCCGCTGGACAGCAACTCCATCCCTTGAATGCAGTAGCTTTTGCTGTTGGAAGCAGCAACAGGACTCAAGAGCAACAGATGAGCTGCTCAACAATGGCTCTCGGCTGGAAATATTTGGGATTTGGGGGTTTCTTTTGGGGAAAAGTTATGGAGAAAAGAGATATAAATAATGGGAGGGAAGACTTTGTTATTTGCCATAAAATCCAAGTGGAGAAAAGGAGGAGAGCCAACTGTTAGGCAGCAGCTGAGTTCTGGATTTTTTAAAAAAACATCCTCTCTCTTATTTGACATACCAAAGTCATCCGTATTTGCACCTCGAATTCTCGATTCATGTGCACAATATCTCGTTTTGACCTCTATGCAAAATTATCAAACAATATAAATTTCATACTTTTCTGATCCAAAACGAATACAGAAATTGATGAAATACAGTCTTGATTTTTTTATCAAATTTTGTGATTTTAAATTATCAAACGACCTCCGATCAACGAACGACCGACTTTGTTGGTCTTATTTCATCGAGACGAATTTTATGATGGTCTCAGATCATTTTTATAGTTTCAAATAGTGTCATAACTTTTCTGATGGCACGCTTCACGAGGCGATCACTTTTTGATTGATTGATTCAAATCGACTTTTGAATTACATCTATTGATCGATTTAGATAATTTAATATCGATCAATAGTTTTATCGGACCATAATTGGTCGGAGTTCGGGTTATTTGGATCTGGATGTCACACCATACTTCTATAGGAATGTCATGATGTCCTACACATTTCTCAGGTTTCATAACCTTCAAAATCTCCTCTACTTCCTTCCTTTGTATTCGTTTATATCTTGCAGGATTCAAGTAACTTTCATTACTAGCTAGATCTCCCAAAGCGATCTCTCTATTTCTTTCCCCAATGAAAAGCTTATGGAAATACTGCTTCCATCAAGTCTATATATCCTTCGGAGTAACAGGCACGTATCTTTACTTATCCTTAATTCATCTCACTTGAGAAAGGTCTTTGATCTTTCTTTCTCTTGCTTTGACCAACCTGAATATATCCTTCTCACCCTCCTTGGAGTCGAGATTTTTGTACAAAACTTCATAAGCTTTTGACTTAGCTTCGCTTATAACCTTGTTTGCTTCCTTCTTTGCTATTTTGCAGTTTGTGACAGTTTCCTCTATTTTATCCTTAGACATAGTCTTAAAGCATGTTCTTATAATTTTGAGCTTCTCTTGCACCTCTCCACTCCACCACCAAGCCTCCTTTTGACCTGGGACTCCTCCCTTTGACTTGTTTAGAATTTCTTTATCTATCTTTAGGATATAAGATGCTACCGCCTCCCACATCTCATTTGCACTTCCGTTACAATCCCAAGATAAGTCTCCTAAAACCTTCTCCCTGAAGCTTGATTGCTTCAATGGAGATTCCATCATCTAGTTCTAGTGATCTTGGAAACCCTCTTTTTCTTTAGCAGCCCTTTTACTTGCACGCCCGTAACTAGCAAACGAGGTTGGGTTGTCAAACTTCTCCTCGGATTACTTTGTTTTCTTCGTAATACAATCGATCTTTTCTCCTCAATGCACAGTAATCTATATGTGTTCTAGTCATGCCGCTCTTATAAGTAATTAAATGCTCCTCCCTCTTCTTGAAGAGAGTGTTTGCTATGAAAAGATCATAAACTGCTAAAGCCAGAATGACATTTCCCTCTTAATTTCTATCCTCGAAGCCATGGCCTCCATGAACACTAGAATGCCCTGAAGCATCCTTTCCCCACATGTACATTAAGATCTCCACCTAGGCAAATCATCTCTCCTTGTGGGATTTCTTTCGTAATCTTATCCAAATCCTCCCAAAAAGCGCTTTTAATCCTTTTATCTAAACCAATTTATGGTGCATAAACCGATATGATGTTCAGAATTCCTTCTTCGAGCAACAATTTTAACAAAATAATCCTATCCCTGAATGTTTGCACCTCAACCATAATATCTTTCATGTCCTTGTGAACAACCACTCCAACACCATTTCTGCCATTATCTTTACCTGAATACCAAAGTTTAAAGCATGTCTTCTCGATCTCCTTTGCTTTCTCCCCAACTCATTTTGTCTCTTGGAGACATAGTGTATGAATCCTCATTCTTTCCATGGTATCTACTATCTCCATCGAATTGCCAGTCAAAGTGCCAATATTCCAACTACATATCCGCAACTTCCTTTGCAACCTCTTTTGGACTAACTTCTTCACTCGCATGCGTCCATCATATGAGATCTCTTGCAAATTTTGGACTGCATCCGGACGACGATGCATCAGAACTAGCTTATTTACCCGCATGTGTTCCTCATGCGAGAATCCTTACAAATTTTGGACTACATCTGAGCAACGATGTAGCGGCCCTTGCCAACTTCTCATTGCATTTGTACGATGCAACGCGTCGCTAGTAGGGAACGTCCCAGCAAAATCTAAGGATGCGTTTGGTTGGGGGGTTACCCTCACTTTGAGTGGGTAACCCCCCAAAACCCCCGCTTTTAACCCACTAGTGGAGCCCACTCCCTTCCCATCAAAAAAATTATATATTATAGCATCATATCATCTAAAAGTCATAAAATACTCAACTTCTACTCACTATTCTAAACTTCAATGCAATCACATCACAACAACCACCCACTTTTTCAAATTTCAATATAATCATATCATAATAACTACCAACTTTTTCAAAATCTAATACAATCACATCACACAAACCCTCCCAACCTTTAACCCACAAACCAAACACACAAACACAAAACCGGGTTATCCACCCCTGGATAACCCACGAACCAAACGCACCCTAAATGTTTGCTTAATCCATGTTGAAAAGATCCAAGTTGCTTTGAGACAAATTCCTAAATAATATTCTTTTTTAAACATTATTTAGTAATTTGTCTCTCTTGCACTGGTGATCGACTACCTAACACGCAATCCTCCGCATCTACCCGGACTTGGGATTGTCCATGGCTCCATTAAATGGTTGCATCACTAGATATAAAAATGTAGGTTAATGTAGATTTTATAGCATTTACATTCCCTTTGAAATATGCATAGTCGACTACCTCAAGGATCCAACTTAATAAACAATTTTTAGATGTATTGTTCTTTCTAGATATCTTAGAGTCCTCTTTACACATTCAATGTGTTGGTTAGTGATTAATGTGATACCTACTAATTAAGCTATATGGATAAGTCAAGCTAGGTCCAGTGGGCATCATTGCGTACTAGGAGTCATTTAAGTGGAAAGATGGGAAGAATGTCAGAATGGCATAGTTTAGATTGATAACCTTACGATGTATATATCTGGTTTACTTGATTGGAATGAGGATTTGTTGGAGCTTCTGGATGGATTGGAAGAGAGCATGATGGTATTTGTCTCGCTGAGAAGGATAATGACTTCTATTTTGTGAATCGTGATTTCTAGGGTGTATGGGATGAGGGGCTATATAACACGTAGCTTATCCGTACTGGTGCTACTGTATGTCGAGGACAACTTATTCTTTATGGAGGGTTTGATCAGAGAGGTTTATAGATTTTACCCTTGTTGATATTTTTGGAGGTTTTTCGGGCTGCAGATCAATCGGGTGAAGTTTGAGTGTCTCATTTGGGTTGTTAGAAGAGACTTGAGAGTATGGCAGGGTGTTAGGGATGCCAACTCATGAGCTTGGAGACCTCCTTTAAAACATCGACAATGAGTTGTTGATCACTCTAAGTTCAGAAATAGTCGAGTGGAGACCCCACAAATCTTCCGGGTCAGCATGCAAAGTAAGTCATCACTATCCCTCGAAATGCGGAAGATCCACTTCGACATGAGAGCCTTATTCGTCTCTTTCAAGCTAAGAACACCTAACCCACTATTACCTTGGAATGAGTGATTGTCCTCCAATCTACCAATGACATGCCAGATGAATCACCAAAACTGGACCAAAAGGAACGCTTCATGCTAACTTTAAGTCTTCCCAGACTCTGACTCTAGCTGGAAGCAACCTGGAGGAGAGGAAGAAAATGAGAATAGCTGAAAAAATGGACTTGAGCAACAACAGTCTTCCACCTTTAGATATGCAAGAGGCCTTTCATCCGGTCAACCTCGTCTCTGGCTTCTCAAATAAAGGTAACCAATCCGCTTTCCGCAACCTGCCAGCCACCAAAGGAAGGCCAATGTACTGCAATGACAAACAAGCCCGTGGTGCTCTCAATGAGATCGCATACAATGTTATTTCCTCCTCGTTCAAGCCAAAAGGCACAAGTGCACACTTCGATCTATTGATCTTGAAGCCAAAAATGTCACCAAACAGATCAAGCACAACCAAAAACCCTCTACAGCTCTCTGTTTCTTCCTTAACAAAGAAGATTGTATTTTCAGCATATTGCAGAATCTGGATGCAAACCTCCTCCCCCGAGAAGAAACCTCTTGCAACAACACAATCAACCATGACCATCAATGCTTCAGCAACCAGGATGAACAAAAGAGGGTAAGAGACACCTCTGTCGAATGCCCCTCTATGGTTTAAAAAGAATCCCCTATGCAGACCATTGACCATCACAACACATGACAAAGTCATACCATAATGCGCCGTCCATGGAATCCAAGCTCCCCCCCTACCCCACCCTACCCCCATTCCAATTAAGATTAGGGGTATTGGACCCCATTATATAAGGTCTCCAGGGTCAAAAATGTTACTCACATCTCCATTCCTTATAGTTTATTGGCTGTCATGCTCGATGGCTCCTCCAAACTCTGTGGCACATCTATTGAAGATGCCACATCTGTTCTTCAACCACATTCCTCTTCAAATAGATGATGACTCCCTAAAATTCATCACAACAACGACCCCACATCTGTTCTTCAACCACATTCCTCTTCAAATAGATGATGACTCCCTAAAATTCATCACAACAACGACCCCCGCATCTGTTCTTCAACCACATTCCTCTTCAAATATATGACGACTCCCATTATATAGGTGAGGCAAGATGCTACTCTCGAACAGGTGGGGGCGAGCGGCACTTTGGCACCTGTGTTCCTCAACGAGTTGTCAGATCAAAGACTAAATGAGTTTCTTAGGTTGCAATCGGAGCTGCCGCTCACGGCAGACATCTTTCCCGACCCCCCACCTCGAGCGCACGGACCACTTCGAATGGAGGGGAGGTACTCAACGAAGAAAGCTTACGAACTGATGCGTCACTCTAGCGAGGTGCATGACACTGTCTTTTTACAGGGCTTACGTGTGATTTGGGCGGCTAAGATTCCCAAGAGAGTCAAGATCTTCATGTGGTGCTTGAGGAAGGATCGTATTTGTGACATGGTGAGACGTGCACGTATCTTTGGCGTCCAGGACGTGATGTGCGGCGAGACCTGAACTTGCCATGGCTGCAGTATGACAGCAAGGCGAATTTTTGGAGTTCTATCAGGAGAGTGGGCCTAGGCTCCACTGATGACATCTCGCAGGCCTTCGCGGCGTTATGGGCAATCTTGCAGGGTTGAAATGACAAAAATTTTCAAAAATCAAATATTCTACTTGGAAAATGCAATTGCTCACTGTAGGGCCCTTCACAACTTCTGGGCCTCTTGTTAATGTAATCGATCTCCTCTACTTATTAATATTAAGGCGGTAGCTCCCAACTTGGGAGTTTACCCGTGTTGGTTGTCCAAAAAAAACAACGACCCCCACATTATGCAGCACATTTGTTTTCAAACATGTATTTGGATGCACCTAGATCAAGCATTTGTGCTTTGAATCTAAAGATCAAGCAACTCATCAGGAGATGAGTTTTTCGAAGCAGCAGAGAACTGATGCAGTGTGAAATTAGGGATTTGGGTAAAAAAATATGATTTTTAATTATGGTTTGTCAATGAGTCCATCCATATTTTTTTGTTTTATTTTATTTATCTTAGTTGGGATCCCATGTGATCTCTAATTTGTGTAATCATTGTAGGAGTTTGGTTAGGGTGTGTAAGGTTATTTATTTTATTTATCTAATTTGTAAGCCACATCCTCTCTCCTGTATAAAAGGCTTATTGGCGGGTGCTAAAGACAGATTTGGTTATTTATAAAAGGGATTTTATCACTTGTGCCCCTCCGAGATATCGCAATATCAGTTATGCCCCTATCTTTTGGTAATATCAGTTGTACCCCTCACTTCTTGACGTTTTATCAATTATGCCCCTTAGGTTAGTTGCCGTCCATCCACAGTGCAAACGGACGTTAACTTTGAGGACATAAGCGGAATTATTTTAAAAAAAAGGTTCAGTGGTCATTTTGACATCATCTTCCTCATCCTCTTATTCTTCCTCCTCTTCCCCCATCCTCTTCCTCCTCCTCCAACCTCATGCTCCTCCCTCTCCGCCCCAGCCTGCCCCTGCTCCTCCCCGAGCTTGCGATCGTCCTGGATCGCCCCCTCCCCTCCACCACGTCGCCCCGTGCTCCACTGGGCCGCCCCTCCCCTCCCTTCAAAGAAAAGGAGGGGGCTTGCAGACCACCGTTGAGATGGTGCTTTCCGTTGATGGAAGGAGTACCGCTGGTCTTGTAGATGGACTCGTGAAGGTCGGCGGGCTGGATACGACAACGAAGTGGATGTGCTCTTGCGCGCGTGTGGTGCGCGCTGGCTTGAGGTTGGTGATGGAGATCGGCAATGCTGGACTTCGCGGGGGTGGAGGGCGCAGGCCTCGCAGTCTCCACCAGGAGCAGTGGGCACGATTGAGGATGTCGCTCAGGCAATGATGATGGTGGCGACGGTTTTTGTGGCACACAGGGAGCTTCGGCCGAGGGTTGGATACGGCAGAGGGGCTCCGCCCATATGATGAAGGCGGTTGGGCCTTGGCAGTGTGGCTCCACGGAGGATGTCGCTCCAAGCAGTGATGAAGTTCCTGGATGCTCCAGGTCTGGTGGTGCGCGGCTGGCGTGCTCCTCCCAAGCGGAGGAGCAGTCGACAAGAGGGGAAGGTCCCCTCCCCATGCTCCCTGCGTCGCCCCCTGCCCTGCCTCGCGCCGCCCCTTGCCCTGCTTCGTGCTCCCCGCGCCGCCCCCTGCCCCACCCCATGCTCCCCGCGCCATTCCCTGCTCTGCCCCGCCCCGTCCCCTGTTCCCCGCCGCTCCCGCCTCCTGGGCCTCCCCCTCCCTCCGTCGCGGTTCGCCCCGAGTTCCTCCCTCGAGCCCCTCCTTCACCCTTGATTTTGTTCTGACCATAATACCCTTCTTAACTACACCATGGTTTGAATAAACCATGGTTATTTTAATTTTTTGACGGTCAATCTGACGGAAGGGCACAAGTGATGACGGAGAAAGAAGTGAGGGACACAATTGATATTACCAAAAAGATAGGGGCATAACTGATATTGCGATATCTCAGAGGGGCACAAGTGATAAAATCCCTTTATAAAATCTGGAGTTTCTCCACCTCAGTCTATCTCTCCCATTCCTCGCCCTTCCTCATCTACGTGTTTCTCTCTCTACCAAAACCCCTTGTTGCATCCATGTTTCTTCTTCCTCTCACCCTTTCAAATATTCTCTCCCCCAAAATCCGTTTTGCATCAGTTAGCTAGATGGAAGGCAAGGTGTCTTTTGAGTGTGCGGGGCAAGTAGGGGGAGGGGGGTCCTGTTGAAATTGATCCTCTCAATTATACCAGTGTTTTATATATCAGTTCACAGGTTGTCAGCTGGAATAAAGATCAGATGGGACAATGCATGGATTATTCTGATCTAGCTCTAGGCAGGAGAGTGCCTGAGTGACTTCGTTTGACTAGAGTACAATCACTAGATTGTTGAATGAGGAGGGTTAGGTTGGGTTGAGGCATTCTCAAATTGTCTTTCTGAATTGTTTGACAACCCTTAGAAAGTAAGGCGGGGAAAACAGTGCTCGAGCTTGAGGAAATGAACAAGACATTGGTTGCAAAGTAGGTGGTGTGACCATGGGATTTTGATGAAGATATGGTTGGTGTTTACGGTTTCTCCGTTGGGCTCAATGTGTCAGTTGGGATTGTGAGAACTCCATCCACTTTCTGGCAAGGTTACAGCTCAGTCATTTTGGATAATGTTCCTTGGTTGCAATTGGAGCTTGGTGATGGTCGTCCTTTTCTTTATGAAGAGATGACTGGATGGAGGATGGAGCTTTGTGTGATCACTTTCTTTGTTTATTTATTCTCACAGTGGGTAGTGAAGCTTCAGTGGCAGATCACTAGTCAGAGTCTGAGAGGGTGGGCCCCGAACTTTTTTGCTTGATTTCTCTCAGCATCGGGTTCATGACTTCCTGTTTATGCAGGATGTGATCTGTTTGGTGGAAGGGCCGTCCCCTGCCCTAGGGGGCATCAAACCTGTGAATGAAGATTTCACAATCAGACAGACATGTCGTCTGAGGTAGACTCGGACTAACAAAGCACATGCTGGCGCCGCAAACTTATTGTGAGTCTGTGACGCTCTTTGAGAACGAGAATTATGTGAATGTTGCACAGATCCATTGTGATGACAGATGTGTTGTAGGCTTGGATGTTCCTTGTAATGGATGTACATGTCTGTAGTCAGGAAGAGACAGTGTGGATGGGAGCTGGCTTGGATTGGGTAGACACTTCTGGGATTGAGAGTTTTTGGATTCACTTTCATGCCTTTTTATTGTAGACGAGGAGAGGGCGAGAGTTTTTTTGTTTCTTTGATGCTATAGTTGGCCAAGAATGTTGTGATCTTTGGGGGTGAACACCTTTATTTTGAAAACGTTTTGGCCCACATAAGATTTTTGTTTGATTCTTGGGTTTGTACTGACTTTGGTAAGTAAATTATTTTATGGGGCTCACCTACCTGAATTTTCCAACCCTTATGTTTAAACAAGAATGTAAAATTAAGTTCTCCGTCCATGCCTCCTTCAAGTTGTTGGCACTTCCCTTTTCAGTATAAACGGAATCATTTTTTCATCATGTTGATTTTAGCAGCAGCAGCTGTCTGTTTCTGTATTATCGGGGTTGACATGCTTCCCGTTATGTCATTCGTAACATATCTTCTTTTTGGTGTCGTTCTCAGCACTGACTCCAGAGTTGAAATCTACATTGGATAAAGTGGTGACTTCTAGCAAGGTGCTTGTCTTCATGAAGGGAACAAAGGATTTCCCTCTGTGCGGCTTTTCGAACACTGTTGTGCAAATATTGAAGTCCTTCAATGTTCCATTTGAGACAGTAAACATACTGGAGAATGAGCTGCTGCGTCAAGGTTTGAAAGAGTACTCCAGTTGGCCAACATTCCCACAGCTTTACATTGATGGGGAGTTCTTCGGTGGTTGTGATGTCACTGTTGGTAATGCCTTGCATCTCTTGTTTGTTCTTTGTTTTCCATTTTATGGTTTTTCCATCTTTGTTGTTTACTATTT
This sequence comes from Ottelia alismoides, assembly GCA_037367405.1. Classification (NCBI taxonomy): domain Eukaryota; kingdom Viridiplantae; phylum Streptophyta; class Magnoliopsida; order Alismatales; family Hydrocharitaceae; genus Ottelia; species Ottelia alismoides. Next base: position 242,048 of record JAZKJV010004437.1, on the reverse strand, counting down.
GTAATACATTTTGGGTTCTGCGCATAATGGGGAAGGAAATTAGTTATTCAGGTGTAATTCTAATTTATCAGCTTGGAGGCTTCTGGGAGTTGTATTCTTTCATGAAAAATGAGAAAGTAACTTGTACTTCATCCTGTAGTCATTGTTCTCAAGCAAATGTAATTGGATGGCAACCTATATATCGATGTTGCATTGGGAACCTGTTACCAAAAGCATTAAACCTCCAACCTATGCCACCGCTTCACAGACAGGTTGCACAAATATCACATTTAACTTCGTATTTAGATGCTTATTTTGAAAGAAGATTGTTGTTTCTAAAGAGGGTAAGGCGAATAACAACAACAAAGCCTTTTCCCACAAGTAAGTAGGGTCGGCTACATTGATTCTTCGCCTCCATTCAGATCTATCTCGGGTCCATCTTGGGCTTATATCCAAAAAACTAAGATCCCTTCGTATAGGCTCTTTCCGACACTTCTTGGGCCATCCTCGCCCTCTCTTAGCCGGCTCAACATTCCAACACTCGCATTTCCTAACTGGTGCATCCGTTTATCTTCTTTGCAAATGACCAAACCATCTTAAGCGGTTTTCTCGCAGCTTATCCTCGATCGGAGCTACACCAACTTTCTTTCTGATTGCATCATTCCGAATTCGATCTTTACGTGTGTGTCCACACATCCACCTTAGCATTTTCATTTCTGTTACAACCATTCTCTGCACATGTCTATGATTCACAGGCCAACATTCAGATCCATAGAGCATAGCAGGCCTCACGGCTGCTTTGTAAAACTTTCCTTTAATTTTTAAAGGAATTTTTTATCACAGAGAACAACAGAGGCTCCTCTCCACTTTAGCTAACCTCCATTTATTCTATTAGTAACATCTCCATCAATTTCCCCATTCTATTGCAAAATAGATCCCAGCTATCTAAAAGAATCTCTCTTCAGAATGTTATTGTCACCAATCTTCACCTCAATTCCTTCATCATTGCTTCCATCAAAGGTGCACTCCATATATTCCGTCTTAGCCCTATTTATACGAAATCCTTTAGTCTCCAATACATGTCTCCAGACCTCAAGCTTCTCATTTACTCCATCTCTAGTCTCGTCAATCAACACAATATCATCAGTAAATAACATACACCAATGTTACTCATCCTGAATGTGACTTGTCAACTCGTCCATAATTAAAGTAAAAAGAAATGGACTCTGTTAGAAAAGCGGAAGCGGAATCGAAACATGGAATAAGAATAAAGAACAAGAAGAACGGGATTTTTACGTGGAACCCTACTCCGTGAGGAGCGGAATGAAACCACGGGAGAAGCCCTCAAAGGGGCGTGTTTTTCTATTGTTTTTCTCATCTGTTACAGGAGGCCTGGGGCTCCTTATATAACTTCCACAGGGTCTCCAAGTCCCACCGCTGGACAATGTGGGACTAAACAATAGGATGGGGTAAATGGATCCTGGAGGTATCCATTTACTCATCTACAACTCAATGGGTACACTACCAAATACTCCAACACTCCTCCTCAAGCTGGAGCATGCAATGCTCAGCTTGGACAAACAGAAAGGAACTCAACTCAACTCTACAGGACACTACGGACAATATCAACCCAACGCGCACATTGCTGCAGTCGAGGACGTTGCTTCTCATGCTGTGCAGGTGAGGAGGACGAACATGCTGGAATGTGAGTCAACTGAAGACTCGGAATCTGACCTGAAGTCTCTTCGTCGGAAAACTGGGTCTCTCCCATCTGGCTCAGAGAATGGTGCTCTACTCTGGAGTACCTATGATACCACATGAAAACCCTTGCACTCAATGGCATAGGGAATGGTCCTCAGCTCTGGAGTCCCTATGGTTCACATGAAAACTCTAGCTGAAACAACCACAAGAATGATGGGAACCTCGAAACTGAATACCACACACTCGTGCGTGTCTGAACTGCAGACTCAGAACAATGATCGTCGAGTCTGAAACCGAACTGTAGAGTTTGATCATCTGGCTGGTCTGGAGACTGATATCTGAATCTGGAATCTGGATCTAGACCTGTGACTCTACATATATACTCCCCCTTTCTCCCATATTTGTCAGAAAACGGAGATGACGACAAAGTTGGGAAAAGACAAAATAATACAGAAAAGTGGGGAGAAAATAAAAATAAGCCGACCACATATTTTTCTTCGGCTTCTATTATTATTTTTTATTTTTTTTAACAAAGTCGTTCACCCTTTTTTTTAATTGCTTTTGCAACTCAATTTTTTTTTGAAATTGCGTACGACTTTTCTTTGTACGCGGCTTTTTTCAAAGGGATATTTACACCCATAACCCTGAGTAATATGGTAATTACCCCGAAAACCCTCTGTAAACACGAATTACACCCAAGACCCTGAATAATGTTTAACCTTTACATGGTATGACCCTGTGTCAAGTTCCGTCCTTATTCTCTGTTAACTTTGACGGGAAAAGTTAAATGTTGACTATTTTGCCCTTCAAAGCCCATTATATTTATAATGTGATGCCATTCTCTGTATCAACAAAATCATGCCTCCTTCCCCACCAAAGCTGCCCCTCCCGCTCGCCCCGGCAAGCTGCCCCTCTTCAATCTACGCCTCCGCACACCCCCCCTCCCCCCGCGCTCCCGAGCTCCAGGCATCTCCCTCCCCCGGCATCCTCCGCCGAATGTCGCCCAGCATGCGGCAGACCTCCAGCCGCCACCGACCTCCAGATCGGCGCACCCCCACCCGCGCGCACAACAGCTTCACCACGAGAAGCGTTGACCATCATCGCAGTCCCCCGCGTCGCCCCAGGCACCCCCACCGCGCTGTCCTCCGCTCCAGAAGACAGTTACCACCGCCTCGAGGGGTGGCCGCCTCCTGCTCCGCCCTCCAACGTGCCCCTCCCGTCCAGTGCTCGCACCGCCTCGCGGCAGCCCGACCGCCCCCAATGCCCAGCGTTCTTCGCTATCGCCCAGCAGCACCCCGTCGCCGGCTGCACCCAACAATGGAGCCTCACCGCCGAGGTGCAGCGGGCTGCACCCCGTCCTCCCCGACTCCGCTCCTGGAACACCCCCCCCCCCCCCCCCCCCCCCGCCCCTCCTTCTCCCCGACCCTGCCCGCCCTCCCCGCACCCGATGTCGAGCCCCACCACCGCCCAGCTCCTGCCCGCCCAAGCCCCTCCGCCCCCACCCCTCCCGGGCCGCCCCACCTGCCCGCCCCCCGCCCTTCGTCCCTGCCACACCCCGCCCTCCCACGCCGCCCTCCGAACCTCCCTTTCCCTCCCCGCGCCGCCCTCGTCCCTGCCACCCCCTTCCAGGCGTCCAGCACCTGCCCGCCTCCCGCGCCACCCCCCCTGCCATCCCTGCCACACCCCCCTCCCGCGCCACCCCACGACTCCTCCCCTCCCGCGCCCCCCAGGGGTCCAGCACCTGTCCGTCCTTCGTCCCCGCCACACCCCTCCCCCTCCCACCATCCCGCGCCGCCCACCCCTGGGTTACCCATCCCCCCGCGAAACCCACCCCTCCCCGCACACCTCTGCTCCGCCGCCTCACGCTCACCCCTGGGCGACCCATCCCCCGCGAAAGGTCCCCTCCCCCCTCCTCCGCACACCCCTGCTCCGTCGCTCCCCATCCACCCCTGGGCACCGCCACCACCATAAGCATGGCAATCGAGCACCGCCATCTCCTCCCCGCCCTCCTCCTCCTCCTCACCCTGACTGCTGCCTGCCCACCTTCGGAACGAGCGGCACTCCACGCCTTCCGGTCCCACCTTGTGGAGTCGAATACGGCCATCTTCTCCTCGTGGAACACCCCTCCTGGAAGCCGATCTCTTTTTCTTTTTTTTTAATAATTTCAGCCGTTAGATCAATGATGGGTTAGATTAACTCAGATATCGGGTTGAGTTAACGGACTAAACTAACGGAAGGTTATAGGTGTAGAACGGAGTATGTATTCAAGGTTCTAGGCGTAATTCATGATTACGCAGGGTTTCTGGGGTAATTACTATATTACTCAGGGTTATGGGTGTAAATATCCCTTTTTCAAAATACTTGCGTATGGCTTTTCTTCAAATGTACACGCCTTTTCGCAATTTTTTTTGAATAAAAACTCTCGGCCCAAACTGGGCCCACAAAAGCAGCTTCCCTCTCTTTTTTTTCTTTCGCAAAACTCGCTGCCTCTCTCTCTCTCTTTCTTTCTCTTTCTTTTTTTTAAACATCTCTCTTTTCTCATTTTTTTAAAACGTCACCCTAATTAGGGTTCCTTCACGGCAACCCTTTTTGGGAACTTACCCCGCCGCCCCAAACCTGGGGCTTTGCTTCTGAAGGACGCCTGCGCACGTGCGCCTGGAGCCAATAGACGTATGGACTGCGGGGGAGGGGGTCATCGCCGCTGCAAGAAGACTGGCGATCGCCCTCGACTAGATGCGCCAGATGCGAGTCATGGAGATCGCCCTCGCCTGCTGCTGATCTGAAGATCGACGACGCATGAAGATGCTTTGCCGCTTGAAGATGCTTTGCCTCTGCTGCTGTCGATTGGAGGGGGATCGGGTTCCACCTTGAGGGATCGGGTACCGCCTGAGGCGGTTGTGGCTCCGCCTGGGAGCCTAGGGTTTCATGCCTGGGAGCCTATTAGACACGTGCGGTGGTTGTTGCTTGGAAGGGCATCGCGTCGCGGGTATGGATAGGCGCTAAGGGCACAACGCAAGGCACTGGAGTCTGTGCGTGGAGAGGAGTTCATGCGGGAGGATGAGGGATGCCAAGTCTTGATTTTTTCACGCGTTGACTGCTTCTTTGCTTTCGAGAACGAGGCGACGCTTGGAGATGCTGTGCCGCTAGAACTTGGAGGAGCTCGCTGACAAGGTCGCAGCACGCCGCCTGGAGCCGCGCGACCTGCGCATGGACCGTGGAGATGCAAGACTGAATCTGTACTGTTGAAAATAGGGATTGAGTGTGCCTTCTGCCGTGGAGATCGATATGCGCAAAGCCACCTTGGACGAATTTCATAACTTGAACAAGGGATTAGGGTTTCAAAAAATTCCTAGATCTTGAATCATACATGATAAAAAGAATAAATCTCCAAAAACAATATATCAAAATCGAATCTCGAACAAATGATAAAAGAAACTCCTACGGAATCGAACCCGCTCTGATACCATGTTAGAAAAACGGAAGCGGAAGCGAAACATGGAATAAGAATAAAGAACAATAAGAACGGGATTTTTACGTGGAACCCTACTCCGTGAGGAGCGGGATGAAACTACGGGAGAAGCCCTCAAAGGGGCGTGTTTTTCTATTGCTTTTCTCATCTTTTACAGGAGGCCTGGGGCTCCTTATATAGCCTCCACAGGGCCTCCAAGTCCCACCGCTGGACAATGTGGGACTAAACACTGGGATGGAGTAAATGGATCCTGGAGGTATCCATTTACCCATCTACAACTCAATAGGCGCACTACCAAATACTCCAACATACTCAAAACAGAGCCTTGATGTAAACCAATGTTGGTGTCAAAATAGTCAGTCTTCCCAGACGGGGTCCTTACACAAGATAAAGCCCTATCATACATGTCTTTTATGAGGTTAATGTATAGGACATGTACTTGTCTCTTCTCCAAAACTCTCCACAATATCTCTCGTGGGACAGAATCATAAGCCTTCTCCAAATTAATAAAGATCATATGGAGGTTCTTCCGTTTAGCTCTATAAATCTCCATTGTTCTCCTCAGCAAATGGATGGCTTCAATAGTTGAGCGACCTGGCATGAATCCGAATTGATTTTCTTTTACGTTGGAAACTTTCCTCGGCCTTCTTTCCATCATACATTCTCAAATTTTCATAGTGTGACTCATCAGCTTGATACCTCTATAATTTGAACAATTTTGAATGTTTCATTTATTCTTATAAAGAAGCATCATGATACTCATCCAATCTTCAGGCATTTTCTTGCTTCGCCAAATAACATTGAATAGATTCCTCGGCCAAGTCAAACCGCGCTCACCTAAAACTCTCCATACTTCTACAGGGATGTCATCCGGTCATACACCTTTCCTAGGTCTCATAACCTTCAAAGCCTCCTCTACTTCCTTTCTTTGTATTCGTCTACAGCTTGCACGATTCAAGTAACTTTCACTACTAGCTAGATCACCCAAAGTGATCTCTCTATTTCCTTCCCCAATGAAAAGTTCATGGAAGTAGTGCTCCCATCTAGTCTCTATGTCCTTCTGAGTAACAAGCACGTGACCTTCCTCGTCCTTAATGCATCTCACTTGAGAAAGGTCTTTGGTCTTTCTTTCTCTTGCTTTGGCCAACCTGAATATATCCTTCTGCCCCCCTTAGAGTCGAGATTTTTATTAAAAAAACTTCATAAGCTTTTGACTTAGCCTCGCTTACAGCCTTCTTTGCTTCTTTCTTCGTTATTTTGTTGTTTGTGACAGTTTCCATTGTTCTATCCTTAGACATTGCTTTAAAGCATGCTCTTTTAATTTTTAGTTTTTCTTGCACCTCTTCACTCCACCATCAAGCCTCCTTTTGACCCGGAGCTCCTCCCTTTAACTCGCCTAGTATCTCTTTGGCTACCTTTCGGATACAAGATGCTACCGCCTCCCACATCTCATTTGCACTTCCGCTACAATCCCAAGATAAGTCTTCTAAAGCCTTCTCCTTGAAGCCCGATTATTTCAGTGGAAGATTCCACCATCTAGTTCTAGTGATCTTAGGAACCCTCCTTTTCTTTATCAGACCTTTTACTTGCACATCCAAGACTAACAATAAACGTTTGTTTGTGGCATAAAATTGGGCACATGCCTTTTCTCTTTGTTTGTTGAAGCTCCAGTTTTTAAAGCTTGGGCACTTAATGCAGTTGGTGGATTCTTGTATGATGTCTTGGTGATAAATTTTGAACTTCTATGGAACTTCATATTAAGGAATATGGACGTTTGGTTAACAACGTAATCTTTTCAGTAGATGACATCCTAAACTTAAACTGTAATATTATGAAGAAATGATCCTCATATCATACACCGGTATCTAGTATAATATCAAAAGATGCAGCTGTTATCATGTATGCACTCATGTGGCTTTAAAGGCTTTGTGGTCTATGATATCATTAGCGTCATATTATTTTGTTTTGTTTATCTGATGTCAATAGTAAAGACCTTCATTATGCATTAATAGTTCTCGGCTATCTGTAATAATACGGTGCTTTATTATTCTTGCATTATATGGTGATAGTATTGCCTTTTGTGGAATGACTTCTCCTTTAACATGCAATTGCATAATTCAACTTTTGAAGATGGCTCTCATGGATTTTTGAGAAAAAAAATCGTTTTTATGCTTATCATATAATTTTGTTTTAGAGTTCATGGGTTCGTGGTGAATAGGAAAAATTGTTTTCAGTGACCTGGATTCTAAAATATAAATTGAGCATGTGTTATGTTGGAAATCAAAAGCATAAGAATAAAAGCATCAACGCCATATTCACATGGTTAGAGATGATTGAAATGATAGTTAAGGGAGAAAGGCATCTTTATTTTTTTAACCATATTTACATGGTTCTAGTTTTCTAGATGGTCAGAATGATAGTTGAGGGAGAAAGACAAATAAGGGCTTGATCTTCATGATAGGTAATGGAGAAAGATAAATAGGTAGAGCCACATTTACATGGTTGAGATTATCGAAATGATAGTGGAAATACACATATGGGCCTCATATCTATTGTTCGAGATGGTCAATGGTGGCGGTACGATTTTGGGTAGGATGTGGGACTTAACAATTGACCACGACCATACACAGCCAATGGATCCTAATAAGATCCGATCACCCAATCAACTCTTTAATGAAAGAGAATGACTTGTTATATTATGTGAGTCTAAATGACATGTTATATTATGTGAGTCTAGACCTCTCTCGTGTAGGAGAGGAAGCATCATGGATTGTGGAGAATATTACATAAGTACCCCTAAAAGGAGAGCTTAAGGTTAATGAGGAGTATATATAAAAGACCAAAAGGTAAAAGAAATAGAGAATACATATATTCGTTCACACTCCCTCTGAATTTGTTGCATATGTGTTAGTTATGCCCAACTTGGAGAGAAGAAAGGAATGCCGCTTCCGAGGAAGTATCTTCATGAATAATTTAGCGAGCTGAGGCTTAGATGAGATGTATGACATTGTAATCTACCATAGGAAGTGGAGGTAGAGATGAGTGTCCTTGTCTTGGAAGAAGTCATGTAAGAGGAGTCAACCATGTTGGTGGGAAGGATTTTATTGAAGGGTCAAAACCTTATATATGGTATGGCGACCCGAGTAATAACAACTCGATTGTGCATCAACTGAAACATGTTGATAGTGAGGGTTATGGTGGGGATCTTGATAGTGGCTATTGCGGAGGGATGTAGATGGTGGTAGGGTGGAAAGATGGAGGACTAAGGTGGGTCCTGGAGGTCGTGGCGGTGGTTGGATAGTTGCGGTTGGCAGTAGGAACAAAGGATTGGGGGGGGGGGAGTGGACCTAGCGGTGATGGCTGAGAATGGGCAACTAAATGGGGTTTTGGTAGTGAAAGGCCTCAATGGTGATTCGAAACCATCACTGACAACAAAGTAGTCCATCGGCCTTAGGACTTGGCGATGTGAAGATCGAGGTATTGCAAGCCCCTAACGAAGTTAGGGAATGAAAAAGTAGATACATTAGCCTTCCATGTCGGTAGTTTGAAAATAATAGATAGAGGGTAGTAAAGTAATATGGATGACAAAATTGAATTGAGAAATATTAAACGGTTGTCATGCAACAAAGTTTTACAAGCCCAACCCCCGACCTCCTCTCCTCCCTCTCCATAACTTAGCACCCAATCCAACTCTTTGGCGGGTTGGGGATAAAGGTAGGTCTAGATATGCCAAATACAAGGATTTGCATGGACTCAACAAAATTTGTTCACATCGCTTTGCTTCTACTTCATTAAGATTGAAAGGATCAAATGTTGAGTTGTGGGAGTTAACACTAAGTCTCAAAGTGGATTCTTGGATCGACGTCTTGCCCTCTTTTTCCTAAAAAATCTTGAATCGGGAGCAAAGATGTTGAACAAGTTTTTTATCCTCATATCCTCCATTTCTCTTCTATCGACACATGTTCACTATAATCCATATATCGCATCTATAGATGCAATGTCAATGTCACCCAATTAGTGAAGCTCGGTGATCCCCCTCAAAGGTTGTAATAAGGCCCATGTAATCTTTCGTTCATTAGAGCTAATAATGAGAACGTGATAACACACGCTTCATCCATGAAACCTGCTACCACCCCCTGCTTACAAGCAATCATAAAATCATAAATATGTTATTCTGGAACAAAATGGTGTGATTTTAATAATTTAGTAGGAAATCGTATGGAGGAATAAGTTAAAGATTAAGCCATCATTCTTGTGCATGATAAACTTAGAAATGGAGTTCATAGTGCTTATGGACAAGAGCATGTCACTTGTGATGAAGGTCGTGTAACATCCGGAATCCGTCAAACCCGAACTCGACCCGATTGGGGTCCGATTAACTCAATAAAGTTGTTGGTCAATGCCAACCAACCTAAAACGATCTATTGATCATGAATCAAAAGTCGTATGGGCAAAATCGATCATAAATCGGTCGCTTCGTAATGCGCGCCGCGAAAAGCCGCGACGCAAATTCGGAAATCACGAAACGAACGGAGACCGTCATGAGATCCGATTCGACGAAACAAGACCAACGGAATCGACCGTTCGTCAATCGGAGGTCGTTTGATATTTTTAAATCGTAAAATTTAAACCCAAACAAAAAAAAAACCGTATCCGGAAATTTCGGGTATTCAAAACCCGGTCGGAAGTATACCGATATTATACTCATTTTGATCGTCTTTCAGAGATGATCAAATCGAGATATCGTGCGTCGAAATCCGACACTCGAGGTACGCGTACACGCGACTTTTAAGATTTTCACAAAAGAAAATAAAAATATAAAAATAATAAATTCAAGTATGCTATGCTACTGTAAAGTAGCAGAAAAAAAATTAATAAAACACAGCAGACTGTGTTACGGTTAAAAAAATAAATTAATAGATAAATTATTAATCTTAGTTAGAACCCACAGGCTGTAATATATAAATTTAATTAATGTAATTACAGCTGCGACAACGGCAGCTGCAACAACGGCAGTTGGCACTTCTTGCCTTTCCATTTGGCAGAAAATTAGCCTTCACATCTCCTTATAAGTACCCAACGTCACCACTAATCCCCCTCCCTCTTCTTTCTTATTTAACCCATTTCCAACGAGAGAAGTTCTCTCCCTTTCTCTACCTTTAATTTCCCAAATCACCAACTACCTCTCTCAGCCGAAGGAGAACTCCAACTCTATCTTCCACTGCCACAATTGCAGCAGTTCTCTATTGCTTGGTGCTGATGCTGCTGCAGCCTAATCCTACCAGTTTGGAGCTCCAAATCTGCTACATGCAATCTCAGTTTCATCATGTTAGAGACCCAAATTAGGTACACTCCCTCCCAAATCTTCTTGCTGCCTTGCATGCTTTTTTTTACAAACTTTGACAAATCTATGTTCTAAATTCATGGAAATCAGTCACTACATGTTGCAGATTTAAGTCAATTTGCATCTCACAATTTAAGAACTAATGTAAAATACTAATTCCCTCCACTTGTTACCATGTATATACTATAAAAAAAAATCTGTTTCAATATGCCATAATTGATTTATAAATTCAAATTCTGCTTTAAATATGCCACAATTGATTTAATCTAATGATGGGGTGTTTGTTGTTAAGTATAGCTTATTTGGTAGTAGTGTGTGGGTGTAATAGAATATACTATCTGCAACTTGCATTCGGAGCTTCACGAATTAAATTTTTATGCTTAATTATGCATGATAGCAACGTTTGCTCGAAGTCTATCTTTACTTCATATCAGAGTTAGAAATAAGTTGTTCAAGTAACTTGCAACTCGGTTATTCTGACAGATTGTATCATTCACTGTTTACATCTATTAGACAACTTGAATACATAATCATGTTTTCAATCATTCATGCAATATATTCATTAGTTTTTACAGACTATGGGTATGAGACCACTGGTAAGATTGTTTATTTTTTTTAAAAAAAAAGATATAGACTTTCTTATGACTATGTTAGAATAATTATTATGTATGATTTGAGTATGTTCTCTACACCAATAATATTTCATTAGCAAAGTTTCCAAATATATGTCTATCTCCGATCTTCCAAATTATATTATTATTTTTTTAAAATTCATGTTTAGACTTTGTCTTCTTCGATGTGTCCACCTTTAACAACTACTGTAGGAACTCTTGAAATTCTATGGCAAATTATGGTTAGAAGTGATGCATACTCATCATAAAGGACATAAATTAGAGTCTAAACTCTCTTTTCCAGCGTAAAACACTTTCTTAGATCAAGAAGAATCCTTTCAGAATCTGGGGGTTATAGTGTGAATTAGATCTTAGTTTCATATTTGGTCATTAACCCTTAAATCCTTAATTCTAGATCTCACAATGCTAAGATGGAAATTAAGTGAAACACCAGGTGTAGTTACAATAATAATCATCTTAAGAAAGAATTGTAGGTATAACTTACTACATGAATGAGATTAGTCACAACGATGGAATGGATCATTCAAATTGACTCAAAATGCTTAAACCGACCTATGGATCGATTATTCCCTGTTATTTATATGACTAATATTCTTTATTAAATGATCCTTAAGTATAACCTAAGGTACTCTGTTTCGATGCTATATTATATAAACCGTATATCATAGTTGCCATCACCCAATGAGCGATCATTTCCATTATAACACTAAAGTTTTCATTAGAATGTAAACAGAATCTATAATCAATGTATTTATACGGTTGATAATCAGTGATATCAAATATTAATACTCTTCTTTTATGAAGTTGGTAAATGATTTCCAAGATTGTAGATTAAGAGAACTAGATCTGTATCAAATATTAATACTCTTCTTTTATGAAGTTGGTAAATGATTTCCAAGATTGTAGATTAAGAGAACTAGATCTGTATCAAATATTAATACTCTTCTTTTATGAAGTTGGTAAATGATTTCCAAGATTGAAGATGAAGAGAGCTAGATCTGTATTACTAATCTCAAAAAGGGAATTGAGAAGGAAAGTAGACAAGCAAATGAAATTGATTGTGAGTCGGTAATGACTTATAAATTATATTGCCGGTCATGGTGGCCTTTTACACCGGATCGTGCGAGGGGGCGGTGACCCTCACCTGGGCGGAAGAAAGGAAGCCCAGTTTGGGCAGCGGCCGCCAAGTGCGCGGGTCTAGGATCCCAGTCCCATTTCGGTTTTTACGCGAGCTCGCAGTGTTTTTACGCCTCGTTGGGATCCTGACTTTAGACCATTCCGTTGACCCTGTTTTAGGATACCCAGGCGGGGGATCCTTGGTTTTCAGTTTTTCGTACGAGCTCGGTTGCCCGTTACCGGTCGGGCTGTTTTTCTAGAGCGACTTCCCGGGAAGTCCCTCTCACCCGTCTCAGTGGCGTAGTTGGGGAGTAGACCTATCCCTCTATTGGACCGGCCTTCCAACTAGAGGGCGAGACGGAAGAGCCATTTGTAGGCTTCTTCACCGCTTGAGTTTACCTTCGCCAAACAGACTTGGCGATTCTACATCTAGATCATCCATATCTACATCTATATCTACATCTAAATCATCAAGAGTTGCATCTGAGAGAGTTAGAGTGAAGGATTGGAGGAAATTACAATTAAAATTGAGTTGATTGGAGGTGACTTTAATCTGGTTTGAAATCCCTATGAGTTAGTGGACGTGTTGGGAACTTAGTTAGGATGCATTACACAACACGCATGCCTACGGAGGCCCCTCCAACCCTAAGGTAGTTTAATACCTTAGAGTCATAGTGTGAGGCTATACACAGACCAAGACCACGGACTATCCACTAACTTAGAAGGAGTAAATAGAATTAAGGATCAAATTCATCATCATCATATCAGTCCATTATCGAAACCATAACATGATCTCCAAGACCCAAAATCATGATCTTAAAACACATGAAATCATTATATGTTAGGGTCTTTTATCTAAACTTTATATAAATAAATATTTATATATATATAAATATGGGATGAATGGGAAAAATGGGAAAACAAATGAACTTAGTACCAAACAGTTGAAAACATTTTTTTACTTATGCAAGTAGATGTAAATAGTGCATATTCCACCTTTCTACTTGCTCTCTTTTGCACATTAAATTACTTGTTATTTATTTTAAACTACGGGTTTGTATTCACGTTTGTGACTCCTTTTCTTCCTTGCACGCATGGCAGGAAAGGAGTCTATTGTTCAGTAGCTATACAGGGTTCCAAGAGATAGAGTTTATACTAGAAGGTATGTGTTTTTGTGTCAAGTTTTTGTCCTGTTATTAATGTAATATGCTTATTTTCTCTTCAGTCAAACTTTTGGGATATACTGTATGTACTGTCAAACTTTGTACATGTAAAATATATGAAAGTTAATGAAATGAGATTTTGGTGACAATTGTTCTATGAACTTGTGGTTATGAAGGTTTATGTGAATGTCAGATGAAATTATTTCATTCGCGAAAAATTTTCCCATAAGATTATGCTTATAATGCGATGTCATAAATGGAATTTCGGCGAATTGTGTCGTAAACGGGAACCCGGATCTTGAGGGGTTCACAGTTTGGTATCAGAGCAGTGGTACCCCAATACGCACATTCGCAGTACTACAATTCCGATCGCATTAAGTTCTCGGATAGAGACAGTCTCCCGACTTAACGTGAGTCCGAGAAGGGAAATATGACATTCGAATTAAATAACCACAAACGTCACCAATTTCATTAATTTTCATAGTATATCCCAAGAAGAGAAAAATCATTTTCGGGTAGAGCTCGCTCATCTCTATCGACTATATTAGGAGGAGCACTTGCCGGACGTGGCACAGATTCCGCTCGACCATCTGGGTCGCAGCGAGCAGATAGACCACCTGCAGGACCAGCCCGGAGTATAGATACGACTATTTCACCGACCAGACCAGGAGATGACTAACCAACTAGCACACATACTGACTGCTCTTATCGAGCTTTCCATGTTTTATTTGATTCTGGAGCGACACACATTTTCCTTGCTTCGAGACTACTAGTTTCTTTAGATAGAGTTGCAGAAACACTATCTCCTCCATATCACATCCGAGGGTCAGGTGACCAATTGTTTTTCATTTCCCTGATATTCAGGCACTTGCCAGTACTGATTGGCGGTCACGAGATGATCGCAGATTGTCTACTTCTACAGCTTGATGAGTTCGACTTGATTTTGGGCATGGATTGGCTATCTACTCATCATGCACTAGTTGATTGTTTTAGGAAGACGGTTGTCTTCAGAATTCCAGATCTACCAGAGTTCACTTTTGAAGGTACTTTGCATGACTCCACCATGGAGTATATTTCAGTGTTGCAAGCCCAGCGACTTGTCGATCAGGGTTGTGATTCATACCTTGCATTTGTTCGGGAAATATCCGATCAGAAGCCGATGACTCAGGACATCCGAGTAGTATCAGAATATCCAGATGTATTTCCTGATGAGTTACCAGGGCTTCCTCCTGAGAGAGAGATCGAGTTCGAGATCACCTTGCTACCAGATACACAGCCGATCTCTATGGCACCCTATCGCATGGCACCAGCCGAGTTGAGGGAGCTGAAGGTGCAGTTGCAGGAGTTGCTTGACTTGGGATTCGTGAGGCCGAGCACTTCACCTTGGGGTGCTCCGGTTCTATTTGTCAAGAAGAAGGATGGATCCATGAGATTATGCATCGATTACAGGCAGCTGAACAAGAGAACGGTGTAGAACCGTTATCCTTTGCCACGTATCGATGATTTATTCGACCAGCTCCAGGGATCTTCGGTTTTCTCGAAGATCGATCTTCGCTCCGGTTATCATCAGCTGAGGATCCGCGAGTCAGATATTCCGAAGACAGCCTTCAGGACTCGCTATGGACACTACGAGTTTGTGGTGATGCCGTTTGGGCTCACCAATGCACCTGCGGTTTTCATGGATATGATGAACCGTATCTTCCGTCCATACTTGGACAAGTTTGTAGTGGTATTCATCGATGATGTGCTCATCTATTCACGGAATGAATGGGATCATGCGAATGATCTACGAATTGTCTTAGATACATTGCGGGAACACAAGCTATATGCCAAGTTGAGCAAGTGCGAGTTCTGGTTATCCCAGGTCTCATTTTTGGGGCACATCATTTCTGGAGCAGGTATCGCGGTTGATCCTGCGAAGATAGATGCAGTTATGTCTTGGGAGCAGCCCAAGACAGTTACTCAGATTCGGAGTTTCCTCGGATTAGCGGGCTATTACAGACGCTTCGTCAGCGAATTTTCACGCATCGTCCGTCCATTAACACGATTGACGCAGAAGGGAGTCCCATTCATTTGGGACGATTCATGTGAACATGCCTTCCAGACACTGAAGGAGAGATTGACTACAACGCCTATTCTTGCTCTTCCTTCCGGCACTCAGGATTATGCAGTCTACACAGATGCATCTGGAGAAGGTCTGGGAGCAGTATTGATGTAGAGAGGACAGGTGATTGCTTACGCATCACGACAGTTGAGGCCACACGAGCGGAACTACCCCACACATGACTTGGAGTTGGCGGCAGTTGTCTTCGCCTTGAAGATCTGGCGTCACTATCTATATGGGGTGAACTTCGAGATTTTCACGGATCACAAGAGTTTGAAGTATATTTTTGATCAGAAGGAGCTGAACATAAGGCAGCGCAGATGGCTTGAGCTGCTGAAGGATTATAATTGCACGATCTCTTACCATCCTGGTAAGGAAAACGTGGTGGCTGATGCACTTAGCAGGAGAGCGCATGCTGATGGTATGGCGAACTGGCTATACACGTGGGATACGCTTGCTGCTTTGACCGAGTGGCATCCTCAGGAGAGCGCATCCATTTCTACAGCCGTGTCTCCACGATACAATAGTCTTTGGGATCGTATTGTAGAGGGCCAGAAGACCGATCCTTGGATTCATGATAGATACATGCGTGCCATCAAGGATGAATTTGATGATTTTGTCGTGACAAAGTCTATTTTATCGAAGGCAGGACGGGTCGTTGTACCTAATGATGAGCAGCTTCGCAGAGACATTCTCGATGAGGCACACAATTCACGGTTATCTATCCATCCAGGCAGTACGAAGATGTACCGTGATCTGCGTCGACATTTCTGGTAGGATGGGATGAAGCGTGATATGGTGCTACATGTTAGTAGATGCATGACCTGTCAGATGGTCAAGGCTGAGCACAGGAGACCACCAGGATTACTGCAGTCTCTCCCCATTCCCGAGTGGAAGTGGGAGAGTATTTCTATGGATTTAGTCACAGGTCTGCCGAAGACACCAGGTGGCCATGATTCTATATGGGTCGTTGTTGATAGGTTGACCAAGTCAGCACATTTCATACATGTCCACACGATTTACACTCCATCCAGGTTGGCCAAGCTCTATGTGCAGAACATTATCAGGCTGCATGGTATACCACGAGAAGTGGTGTCTGACAGGGATTCGAGATTTACATCTCATTATTGGCATCAGTTCATGTCGGCACTACAGACAGAACTGAAGATGAGTTCTGCATACCATCCACAGACAGACGGGCAGAGTGAACACACCATACAGACGCTTGAGGATCTACTTCGCGCATGCACTTTGGAGTGGAAAGGGTCCTGGAAGGACCATTTGCCTTTGGTGGAATTCACGTACAACAACAGCTATCACTCCAGTATTGGTATGGCACCATTCGAAGCCCTATATGGGCGAAGATGCCTCACACCTCTCAGTTGGCGTGATGTAGGTAATCATGCTTTATACTCTGTGGATCTCTTGGAGGAGACTGCGAGAGCTGTTGATCTTGTGAGACGGAGGCTTCTGACGGCACAGAGCCGCCAGAAGAGCTATGCAGATCGTCGGAGGAGAAACTTAGAATTTCAGGTTGGAGATTGGGTATTTCTCCGTGTATCTCCCATGAAGGGAGTGCAGAGATTCGATGTTCGTGGCAAGCTCGCACTGCGATATGTGGGTCCGTTTGAGATTCTTGCGAGAGTGGGGAAAGTGGCATACCGAGTAGCCCTTCCTCCACATCTTTCAGTTATTCATGATGTTTTACACATATCCAATCTGAGGAAGTATGTCCACGACCCTCGACACGTCATCAGTTACGAGAATCTAGACGTGGAGCCAGATCTGACTTATGAGGAGAAGCCAGTCCAGATACTTGATCGTGCTATGAAGAAGCTTCGCAGCAAAGAGATTTCATTGGTCAGGGTTTTGTGGCACCGACACGGCGTCAAAGAAGCAACATGAGAGACTGAAGCAGACATGCGGGCACGATACCCGCAGCTTTTCTGATGTAATCATCAAAACAAGCTTTTGTAATTAGATACATGATAAATATATGGCTTGTTTTCTCTTTGAGGTTTTTATGGGTTCAAAACCCTTTGAGGTTTTTATGGACACATGAAATCCCAACCAAACACTTAATGACCTAGACTCGAGTCTCGAGGACGAGACTCCCTTTGAGGTTTTTATAATTGTAACATCCGGAATCCGTCAAACCCGAACTCGACCCGATTGGGGTCCGATTAACTCAATAAAGTTGTTGGTCAATGCCAACCAACCTAAAACGATCTATTGATCATGAATCAAAAGTCGTATGGGCAAAATCGACCATAAATCGGTCGCTTCGTAATGCGCGCCGCGAAAAGCCGCGACGCAATTTCGGAAATCACGAAACGAACGGAGACCGTCATGAGATCCGATTCGACGAAACAAGACCAACGGAATCGACTGTTCGTCAATCGGAGGTCGTTTGATATTTTTAAATCGTAAAATTTAAACCCAAACAAAAAAAAAACCGTATCCGGAAATTTCGGGTATTCAAAACCCGGTCGGAAGTATACCGATATTATACTCATTTTGATCGTCTTTCAGAGATGATCAAATCGAGATATCGTGCGTCGAAATCCGACACTCGAGGTACGCGTACACGCGACTTTTAAGATTTTCACAAAAGAAAATAAAAATATAAAAATAATAAATTCAAGTATGCTATGCTACAGTAAAGTAGCAGAAAAAAAATTAATAAAACACAGCAGACTGTGTTACGGTTAAAAAAATAAATTAATAGATAAATTATTAATCTTAGTTAGAACTCACAGGCTGTAATATATAAATTTAATTAATGTAATTACAGCTGCGACAACGGCAGCTGCAACAACGGCAGTTGGCACTTCTTGCCTTTCCATTTGGCAGAAAATTAGCCTTCCCATCTCCTTATAAGTACCCAACGTCACCACTAATCCCCCTCCCTCTTCTTTCTTATTTAACCCATTTCCAACGAGAGAAGTTCTCTCCCTTTCTCTACCTTTAATTTCCCAAATCACCAACTACCTCTCTCAGCCGAAGGAGAACTCCAACTCTATCTTCCACTGCCACAATTGCAGCAGTTCTCTATTGCTTGGTGCTGATGCTGCTGCAGCCTAATCCTACCAGTTTGGAGCTCCAAATCTGTTGCATGCAATCTCAGTTTCATCATGTTAGAGACCCAAATTAGGTACACTCCCTCCCAAATCTTCTTGCTGCCTTGCATGCTTTTTTTTACAAACTTTGACAAATCTATGTTCTAAATTCATGGAAATCAGTCACTGCATGTTGCAGATTTAAGTCAATTTGCATCTCACAATTTAAGAACTAATGTAAAATACTAATTCCCTCCACTTGTTACCATGTATATACTATAAAAAAAATCTGTTTCAATATGCCATAATTGATTTATAAATTCAAATTCTGCTTTAAATATGCCACAATTGATTTAATCTAATGATGGGGTGTTTGTTGTTAAGTATAGCTTATTTGGTAGTAGTGTGTGGGTGTAATAGAATATACTATCTGCAACTTGCATTCGGAGCTTCACAAATTAAATTTTTATGCTTAATTATGCATGATAGCAACGTTTGCTCGAAGTCTATCTTTACTTCATATCAGAGTTAGAAATAAGTTGTTCAAGTAACTTGCAACTCGGTTATTCTGACAGATTGTATCATTCACTGTTTACATCTATTAGACAGCTTGAATACATAATCATGTTTTCAATCATTCATGCAATATATTCATTAGTTTTTACAGACTATGGGTATGAGACCACTGGTAAGATTGTTTATTTTTTTAAAAAAAAAAGATATAGACTTTCTTATGACTATGTTAGAATAATTATTATGTATGATTTGAGTATGTTCTCTACACCAATAATATTTCATTAGCAAAGTTTCCAAATATATGTCTATCTCCGATCTTCCAAATTATATTATTATTTTTTTAAAATTCATGTTTAGACTTTGTCTTCTTCGATGTGTCCACCTTTAACAACTACTGTAGGAACTCTTGAAATTCTATGGCAAATTATGGTTAGAAGTGATGCATACTCATCATAAAGGACATAAATTAGAGTCTAAACTCTCTTTTCCAACGTAAAACACTTTCTTAGATCAAGAAGAATCCTTTCAGAATCTGGGGGTTATAGTGTGAATTAGATCTTAGTTTCATATTTGGTCATTAACCCTTAAATCCTTAATTCTAGATCTCACAATGCTAAGATGGAAATTAAGTGAAACACCAGGTGTAGTTACAATAATAATCATCTTAAGAAAGAATTGTAGGTATAACTTACTACATGAATGAGATTAGTCACAACGATGGAATGGATCATTCAAATTGACTCAAAATGCTTAAACCGACCTATGGATCGATTATTCCCTGTTATTTATATGACTAATATTCTTTATTAAATGATCCTTAAGTATAACCTAAGGTACTCTGTTTCGATGCTATATTATATAAACCGTATATCATAGTTGCCATCATCCAATGAGCGATCATTTCCATTATAACACTAAAGTTTTCATTAGAATGTAAACAGAATCTATAATCAATGTATTTATACGGTTGATAATCAGTGATATCAAATATTAATACTCTTCTTTTATGAAGTTGGTAAATGATTTCCAAGATTGTAGATTAAGAGAACTAGATCTGTATCAAATATTAATACTCTTCTTTTATGAAGTTGGTAAATGATTTCCAAGATTGTAGATTAAGAGAACTAGATCTGTATCAAATATTAATACTCTTCTTTTATGAAGTTGGTAAATGATTTCCAAGATTGAAGATGAAGAGAGCTAGATCTGTATTACTAATCTCAAAAAGGGAATTGAGAAGGAAAGTAGACAAGCAAATGAAATTGATTGTGAGTCGGTAATGACTTATAAATTATATTGCCGGTCATGGTGGCCTTTTACACCGGATCGTGCGAGGGGGCGGTGACCCTCACCTGGGCGGAAGAAAGGAAGCCCAGTTTGGGCAGCGGCCGCCAAGTGCGCGGGTCTAGGATCCCAGTCCCATTTCGGTTTTTACGCGAGCTCGCAGTGTTTTTACGCCTCGTTGGGATCCTGACTTTAGACCATTCCGTTGACCCTGTTTTAGGATACCCAGGCGGGGGATCCTTGGTTTTCAGTTTTTCGTACGAGCTCGGTTGCCCGTTACCGGTCGGGCTGTTTTTCTAGAGCGACTTCCCGGGAAGTCCCTCTCACCCGTCTCAGTGGCGTAGTTGGGGAGTAGACCTATCCCTCTATTGGACCGGCCTTCCAACTAGAGGGCGAGACGGAAGAGCCATTTGTAGGCTTCTTCACCGCTTGAGTTTACCTTCGCCAAACAGACTTGGCGATTCTACATCTAGATCATCCATATCTACATCTATATCTACATCTAAATCATCAAGAGTTGTATCTGAGAGAGTTAGAGTGAAGGATTGGAGGAAATTACAATTAAAATTGAGTTGATTGGAGGTGACTTTAATCTGGTTTGAAATCCCTATGAGTTAGTGGACGTGTTGGGAACTTAGTTAGGATGCATTACACAACACGCATGCCTACGGAGGCCCCCCCAACCCTAAGGTAGTTTAATACCTTAGAGTCATAGTGTGAGGCTATACACAGACCAAGACCACGGACTATCCACTAACTTAGAAGGAGTAAATAGAATTAAGGATCAAATTCATCATCATCATATCAGTCCATTATCGAAACCATAACATGATCTCCAAGACCCAAAATCATGATCTTAAAACACATGAAATCATTATATGTTAGGGTCTTTTATCTAAACTTTATATAAATAAATATTTATATATATATAAATATGGGATGAATGGGAAAAATGGGAAAACAAATGAACTTAGTACCAAACAGTTGAAAACATTTTTTTACTTATGCAAGTAGATGTAAATAGTGCATATTCCACCTTTCTACTTGCTCTCTTTTGCACATTAAATTACTTGTTATTTATTTTAAACTACGGGTTTGTATTCACGTTTGTGACTCCTTTTCTTCCTTGCACGCATGGCAGGAAAGGAGTCTATTGTTCAGTAGCTATACAGGGTTCCAAGAGATAGAGTTTATACTAGAAGGTATGTGTTTTTGTGTCAAGTTTTTGTCCTGTTATTAATGTAATATGCTTATTTTCTCTTCAGTCAAACTTTTGGGATATACTGTATGTACTGTCAAACTTTGTACATGTAAAATATATGAAAGTTAATGAAATGAGATTTTGGTGACAATTGTTCTATGAACTTGTGGTTATGAAGGTTTATGTGAATGTCAGATGAAATTATTTCATTCGCGAAAAATTTCCCCATAAGATTATGCTTATAATGCGATGTCATAAATGGAATTTCGGCGAATTGTGTCGTAAACGGGTACCCGGATCCTGAGGGGTTCACAGGTCGTACCTCACACATTACAAGAACATATTGGAAAAGAACATGTCAAATCCGATAAAAAGGGCTTTCTAAGTCATGATACCACATGGTATAAAACTTTCCTATGTCATCCTACACACCACAAGGTATAGAGATTTATACCTTCGGAGGTGTAAGAACCACTAATAGAAGAAGCCTCCTGTCATACGTCTAATCCTACATGAGTTGCATGTGTAGGCGCATTTATGAGAGGCGTAGTTCCCATGCCACCAAGATTTTGTTCTTCTCTCCACACATACAATATAATCCTTGGAGGATCTTCTCCACATTTCATGTTGAGGACTGTTGGAGCATTCGTTGTATGTGCGCCTATTGTGTTGTAGGAGGGTAAATGGATCCCTCCAGGATCCATTTACCCCATCCAGTGGTTTAGTCCCACATCGTCCAACGGTAGGACTTGGAGGCCCTGTCTGGAGGCTATATAAGGAGCCCCAGGCCTCCTGTAACAGATGAGAAAAAAAAAGCAATGCATAACACGCCCCGTTGAGGGCTTCTCCTGTGGTTTCATCCCGCTCCTCACGGAGTAGGGTTCCACGTAAATCTCGCTATCCATATTTTATTTATCTTTTCCTTGTTTTCGCTTCCGCTTCCGATTTTCTAACATGGTATCAGAGCGGGTCGATTCTCAAAGATTTCAAGTTGTTATATATGGTCGAGATTTGTTTTATGTTGAAAATTTTGTTGTTCTTATTCTTGTTCGTGATCTGTTATGGCGGAGATCTGTTCATGTTTATATTTTGGGGTTTTCTGAAACCCTAGCAAGTAGCCTGATGCGAGGCGAGTTCCCAGCCAAACACCAAGCGGCACCTTTGGCCGAATCCAGGCTTCCAGACGAATCACTATACATCCAGACCATTCAGATCGAGACTCCACGACAGCCCTACAATCAGATGACCTCCAGGAGATCCGCAACAAGCAGTCCAGTTGATGGATTTCCAACTGGGAACCCTAGTATCAACAACGCGAGCCCTAGGGCTCCATTCTCTCCAGCCAGTCCAGGTGCGGCGAGCCCCAGCCGCTCAGTTATGTGCGCACATGCGCATCCCAGGCAGCTACACAACGCGTAACATGTTCCTGGTAATGGCTCCAGGCCGCTTTCGCTTCCGCACAGGCGCATCCTAGGCGGAGTATCATTTCTGCAGCCCTCCATCGGTTCCATGCGGCGCTCCCTCTCTGCGCGCACGCCTCCAAGCGGCTCCAAGCCACGCCGCCTCCTCTCCGACGATCCAACGCATATACTCCGCCTCCTCCTCTCCCGGCTACGCATCATCTCCTCCCCCGAGCATCGCGTAGCACCGCGCATACTCCCGATCTCCAAGCCCCTGGCGATAATCCTCCGTTCTCCAAGGCGGCGATGGCCCCAGCCCTTACTCATGCACCGCGTGAGGCCCAAGGACGCCACTCGCAAGCGCTCTGATCTCCCCATCTCCACGCCATAAACCCCTGGCGGTGGCGCTGCTACTCCCTCCGAAGGAGCTCCGAAGGGCGGCAGCGGCGACAAAAGAAGAACCCCATCGGGGGGGTCGGCTCCTGCGTATGAGAAGCCCTAGTGGTATATTAAAAGAGTGGCCGATGTGCTTTAAAAAAATTATATATGTTTTAAGGCCCAGGTGGGCTGAAGCCAAAGAGGGCTAAAAAAATGGAAGAGGGAGATTGGGTCCATTTTGGGCCGATATTCATGTCAATAAAATAAAGGGTGATGTGCTTAAAAAAACGGGGGAAATGAGAAAAGGCGCGTACAATAATAAAAAAAAGCCGTACGCATTTTGAGAAAACAAAAAAAATGTCTACGGCTTAAAAAAATAATAGTTTGAAAAGCCGAGAAAAAAATGACAAGCGATTTTTAAAAAAAATGCAAAAAAAGGAGAGGAGAAGAACCGTAAAAAAATGTGTTTCAAAAAAATGATGAATGTTTTGAAAAGCCGACAAAGTTGTAATCGGCTAAGTGGTTTGTTTTTGTCCCCATCATTGTTGTCTTCTCTCAACTTGGTCGACATCAATGTTTTCCGACAAGTATGGGAGAAAGGGGGAGTATATGTAGAGTCACAGGTTGTATTCAGATCCAGATTGTCAGATCTTCCAGATTCAGATGCCAGTCTCCAGACCAGCCATATTTTCCAGACTCTACAGATGATCAGTTGTTCAGACTCGACGATTGATTCCGAGTCCACCGGTGTGATGCGCAGATTTCAGACTCGACAGATTGGTCAGAATCCAAGTTCGAGGCACTCCACGATGAGGCCCATTTTTCGAGTTGTCCAGAGAGACTCCAGTTTCAGACACGCACAAGGATGCGGTCATTTTCAGATGAGCATATGTTGCCATCATTTGTTCGCGGTCCCCATCATTATTCTTGTTTTGTAGGCCAGAGTTTTCATGTGAGCCATATTGACTCCATATAGGGGTGTAAACGGATCGAACCTGAGCGAACCTATGTTTTTTTAGGTTCGGTTCGTTTATTTAATCGAGCCTAAAATTGTGTTCAGGTTCGGTTCGTTTATTTTCAAACCGAATCCGAATCGAACCTCTTTTTTAAACGAGTCGAACCTAAGCGAATATCGAACTTAAGAATTCTCTAATAAGAGGGAGTGAAAGAAGAGAAATGGAAATATATGTGTGTATTTACCGTTAGAATAAATATTCATTTAGTTTTTTCTTTATCTAACTCATCTTCATCTTTTGAAAAAATTAGATTAACAAGCATTTGTCTCTTTGAAAAAAGTATAATTATAATATATTTTATATCTATTCAGATGGAGATAAGGAATGAGAATAATGCGGAGATATTCGATAAGTAATGTTTGTACTTGTTCTGTGCATTTGAAGATAAAGAAGGGAAAAGTACTAGACCATAGATGATAGATGTTGTAAACATGATGTGACTATTTATTTTTGGATAGTTTATACCGAGATAAAATCTAGTTATCTCGTAAATATCTAGTTATCTCTAGACGAATTCACTTACCCTGGGATAAAAACCACTCATCTTAAAATAAGTCCACTTCTACGGATAAGGATTTGTAAATATGTATAGGTGTATGTTTATCGAGCTTTTAACGAATCGAACCTGAGCGAACCTATGATTTTTAGGTTCAGTTCGTTTATTTAATCGAGCCTAAACTTGTGTTCAGGTTCGGTTCATTTATTTCCGAATCGAATCTGAATCGAACATTTACCGAGTCGAACCTGAGCGAATATCGAACTCGAGAATTTTCTTACACCCCTAACTCCAGAGCAGAGGACCATTCCCTTGAGGCAAGGGTTTTCATGTGGTATCATAGGTACACCATAGCAGTGCACCATTCTCTGAGCCAGATGGGAGAGACCCAGTTCTCCGACGAGAAGACTTCAGGCGCAGTTTCAGACTCGATGGTTAGATTCCGAGTCTTTAGTTGACTCACACTCCAGCCTGTTCGTCCTCCTCACCTGCACGGCATGGGAAGCAACGTCCTCGACTGCAGCAATGTGCGCGTTGGGTTGATATTGTCCGTAGTGTCCTATAGTGTTGAGTTGAGTTTCTTTCTGTTTGTCCAAGCTGAGCATTGCATGCTCCAGCTTGAGGGGGAGTGTTGGAGCATTCGTTGTATGTGCGCCTATTGTGTTGTAGGAGGGTAAATGGATCCCTCCAGGATAGGATCCATTTACCCCATCCAGTGGTTTAGTCCCACACCGTCCAACGGTGGGACTTGGAGGCCCTGTGGAGGCTATATAAGGAGCCCCAGGCCTCCTGTAACAGATAAGAAAAAAAAGCAATGCATAACACGCCTCGTTGAGGGCTTCTCCCGTGGTTTCATCCCGCTCTTCACGGAGTAGGGTTCCACGTAAATCTCGTTGTCCATATTTTATTTATCTTTTCCATGTTTTCGCTTCCGCTTCCAATTTTCGAACAAGGACATCATCAAACAAAGTCCTTTCTCTAATCCGCAAAAAAACACGGGCACACAAGGCTTGCCACTTCTGTGGTCAGGGTCTAACCTTGGCACTCACAATGGACATGGAGACGAGAAGGGCACGATTAAAGAGAGGGGGAGAGAGGGGGAGGTAGGCAACACTAGGATTTCAACTTGAAAATCTTGTGGCCACCACCCTTGGATTGTTCCACTTATGTGATCTAGGTTCAACCTTGTCTACTTATGCTTAATTTACTTGGATTCGATTCATGGATCAATTTAGAAACTGAATCTTGGTCTATGCTAACTAAATTCACCAAAATATTATGTGTCCATTGCACATCTAGTGATCTTTGTCGTGTATGAATCAAATTCGCAAACTTAACTAATGAGTTAGTGATACACAAGTATTTCTATCCTACTATTCCAATCCAGAATTCTAGGTAGTAATATCCTTGATAATGCTATTTATGATCCATGCAAATCGAATTCAAATGATTTGTTCATGATCCAATGATACTTGGATATCCTCATACGTGAGTTGGGTATTGAAATCTTGGATAGTGACATATGCAGATAGAAACATCATGCCATATTAGGTGTCCTTTATGCAACAAATGCCTGTACTTGGAGATATTTATGGAGAGATAGTGTACAGATATATGCTTACTTAATATCAACTCGAATATAAGATTAGGGATAATGATCGCTACGGCCATTAACTATTAAGTCGGATATCAGATCACATTGCTAATCAATCCGAACTCTTTAGATCAATCTCCTAAGCATTTGGAACTTAATTAAGTTGATTGAACTGGGGTTTAATCTAATCAAATCTCATACAACATATCTTTAAAAATAGCCACCAAAATTCATCTTGTTTTATCGTTCCCTCGTAAAGAAATGGCATGATATGTAATCTATTATGATTGCACTAACATCGAGTATTTCAATACTCTTGCATCCTTTGTCACATTTTTTGTCTTATTCAAGAGTTAAACCGAAGATATCTCAATTGACCATAGGACATTAATATCAATTATATGTTTTCTAGAAACATATATTAATATTTTCGAATTTGTATACTCTTTCAAAAATAAGATTACCATTGATGGAATCCGTTCTACTCTGTAGAGATAGTTCGTAGTTTTTGTTAGAATACTCAGATGTTTATTCCATAGAGCCCTTGGGTCTCTTATATAGGGAGAGAGCCCTTGGGTAAATTACATGAGAGGTACATAAAGAAACTAAAATAATAAATAACATCGCAGACTAATAACTATCTCTACACTCCCCCTCAAGATGGAGCATAGATATCTATCATGCTCAGCTTGGAAGAACATCTCTGGAAAGGTCCTCTGAGCAATGGCTTCGTGAATATGTCTGCTGTCTGGTCCTCTGAACTGACGTGGGACGTGGAGATGAAGCCCTTCTGAATCATGTCCCTAGTGAAATGACAATCCACCTCTATATGTTTTGTTCTCTCATGGAAGGCTGGATTGTTGGCAATGAATAACGCTGCCTGATTGTCACATTGCAGGTTCATAGGCAAGGGAACTTCAACATTCAGATCTTCTAGAACTGCTTTAACCCACATCATTTCTGTGCTTGCCTGTGCCATGGCCCTGTACTCGGATTCGGCACTGGATCTTGCCACAACAGTCTGCTTCTTGCTTTTCCAGGAGACTAAAGAGCTTCCTACAAAGACAGCAAATCCAGAAGTAGACTTACGATCTCGTGGACATCCTGCATAATCCGCATCTGCGCAGGCTGAAATAGACAAATCTGTGGCTTTCTTGAACAGCAACCCTGTGCCTGGAGAAGACTTCAGATATCTCAATATCATGTACAATGCGTCCATATGTACTTGCCTCGGCTGCTCCATAAATTGACTCACCCGGTTTACTGCAAGTGCAATATCCGGTCGAGTTATAGTGATGTATAAGAGCTTGCCCACCATTTCTCTGTACCTTCTCTTGTCCACCTCCTCAGTGTCCTCATCGTACAGCTTCATGCTTGGGTCCATGGGTGTACTTGAAGGTCTGCATCCAGTCATTCATGTTTCTACCAGCAAATCTGTGACATATTTCCTCTGATTCATCACCATTCCTTATGCATTTCTTGCAAATTCTATCCCCAGAAAATACCGTATTGTGCCTAGATCCTTTGTAGTGAACTGGCTTCCCAACATAGACTTGGTCATCTCAACCCCTTGTGCATCATCTCCAGTAACCAGTATGTCATCAACATATACCATAACAACGATGGTACCTCTAGGGGTCTTCCGGACAAACAGTGAGTGATCCGCATTTGATCTTCTGAAACCCTGTCGTTCAATAAGCTGGGAGAGCTTCTGGAACCACGCACGAGGACTCTGCTTAAGGCCATAGATAGCCTTATGAAGTCTACACACCTTCTGTGACTCCCCCTCAGCAGCAAACCCGGGTGGCTGCTGCATGTAGACTTCCTCCTGTAGATCACCATACAAGAAAGCATTCTTAACATCAAGCTGGAATATGGGCCAGTCACGTACCACTGCAACCGATAGAAGAATGCGAAGGGTAGAATGTCTCGCCACCGGTGAAAAAGTGTCCAAGTAGTCTACCCCATATGTCTGTGTAAACCCTCGTGCGACAAGCCTGGCCTTGTATCTGTCAAGACGACCATCTGCATGATATTTGATTGTAAAGACCCACTTGCAGCTCACAACAGACGCACCTGGAGGAATAGGGACCAGAGACCAAGTCCCTCTGGATTGCAATGCACGCATCTCCTCTTCCATTGCTAAACGCCAGCATTCAGTCTTCATGGCATCTTGATATGTCCGTGGAATCTCAACAGATGATACAGCTGCGGCAAACTTCTGGAAATCCCCAGTGAGTCGATGAAAGGATACATGAGAGGCTAGGGGATATGAGGCACACTGCCTTCGCTGTTTCCTATGAGCAATGGGCCGGTCCAAGTCATCCAAAACAGTGCTGACCGGTTGGTCATCCTCCTGTGGTAAAAGCTCCTGCACATGTGTATTATTTAACCCATCATTAATATTAGAACATACCTGAGGCGTGCTGGATGGTTGATATGTAGCTTGAGCAGGGCCTGTGCGTCTCGTATAGAACTTAGTGAGAGGAACAACTGGCGGTGGTGGTGGTGGTGGCGGAGATGGTGGTGGTGGTGTTGATATTGATGATGGTGGAGTAGAGGACGGACCAAGGCTTGGAGGTGGTGGAACATAGATCTGGGAGTCTGATGATGTGGAGGAGACCAACCTGTCACCTGCAGGGGAGAAGTACATGACTGGTTCGAAAAAAGTAACATCTGCACTCACATAGTACTTGTCATTGACAGGATCATAGCAACGGTACCCCTTCTGTGTCCTGGAGTAACCCACGAAAACGCACTTGATAGCCCTAGGGGATAGCTTATCAAGCCCCGGAGATAAGCGGTGGACAAAAGCGACAGTGCCAAATACCCGAGGTGTCAGTGTAAATAAATCTCTGTCAGGAAAGAGAACAGAGATTGGAGACTTTTCCCCTAGAACAGTTGTAGGCATTCGATTGACCAGATAACATGCTGTAAGTATAGCATCACCCCAAAAGGATAATGGGGCATAACTCTGAATAAGTAAAGTGCGTGCAATGTCAAGAAAGTGTCGATGTTTTCGTTCGGCAACCCCATTTTGTTGAGAGGTGTAGGCACATGTGGTTTGGTGAACAATGCCTTTAGATGAAAGGAAGCTAGCAAGAGAGCGAGTGCAGAACTCCAAGGCATTGTCTGTACGCACATACTTAACAGTAGATGAAAAAACATTCTGAACTTCATTTATTAGATTTTGGAGAACATTTCTTGCTTCATATTTATTTTTGAGAAGAAAGGTCCACGACACTCTGGAAAAATCATCAACTACAACTAGATAGAACCTGTGCCCCTGGTGATCCGGGACACGACTTGGACCCCAAATATCTATATGAAATAACTCAAACGGGGAGCTACTGCTCCGACTCTGACGACTGGGGAAGCTAGACCGATGGTGCTTCCCTAACTGACACGCTTCACACCGAAAAGAGGAACTCGGAGATATCTGAGGTAGGAGGTGACGCATCTTCTGCAGTGGTAGATGACCGAACCGAAGATGCCAGGTATACGGAGAAACAGAGGCCTGGTTATGCAAGGAGACGCCAGCGTAGGAGCTGCGAACGAGACGATAAAGGCCATTGTGCTCAGAACCACAGCCAATCACCCTGCCCGTCAGTATGTCCTGAAAAATAACAGACGATGGGTCAAAAATAGCACGACAGTGCAAATCACGTGTAATCTGACTAATAGATAAGAGGTTCATAGAGAATTCTGGAGCATGTAGCACATTCTTTAAGTGCATAGAAGGTAGCAGAGCTGTCTCCCCCTGACCAATGATAGGAGAGTGAGTACCGTCAGCAATAAGTACAGAGCGACCTGGCTGAACAGCTCTGTAGGACTGCAGAATATCTTTCTCACGGCATAGGTGATGGGTAGCTCCAGAGTCAACAATCCATCCTGTTAGGTCATGATTATGAAGTGAGACTGAAGGACTACCTGAAGCACTGGCTGAGGCCGATGTACTGGCTGACGCCGAAGCCGCAACATCAGAAACGTCTGCACCCTCTGATGAAGAAGATTGTGGCATAATATCCCGAAGTCGTGCCACCAATTCTTCGAACCTGTGATCTGGAGTAGATGCGGGTTGACCCTGAACATGATCAGCTACTCATGCAGAAGGAGGGAAACCATGCTTGGAATAGCATGTATCCTCTGAATGACCAGTGCGGCGGCAGTACGAGCATGTAGAGCGTATGCGGCCTCCACGTCCACGTCCACCACTTCCTCTGCCACGAAACGGGAACGAACCACCACGTCCCCTGGAAGCTGCCATTGCTGACGGAGTCGCAGTCGCTGTACTGGATGGAACGGGTACACGACTGAGCCTTCTGTATACCTCTTCCATCGGTGGGATGGTAGCATCTGCCAGTATCTGGGCGCGTGCTGCCTCGTACTCCGGATCTAGGGCAGCAAGTAATACGCCAACCATAGTGGCGTTGCGGAACGTCTTCTGCTGTTTCGGTGTGGCTGTAAGCGGAATAGTGCTGTAGAGCTTCTCGAACATGCCACGAAGCGACGTGTACAGGGAATGAAGAGGCTTCCCATTCTGCTTCGTGGTAAATATATCATGCTGTATCTGGAGCATCTTCGTCTCATTGCGGACCTGAGAGTACGTCATAGCCAAAATATCCCACATCGCCTTAGCGGTGGGTTGGTGAAGGACATCGTTCGCTATCTCCGTCGTGAGCGTACCTGAGAGCCACACTTTGGCGTACGCATCATCCGCCTCCCATGAGGCATAGATCCCTGTCTTCTCCGGCGGTTCATCCTCGGTAAGAATATGCTTCTTACCACACGACTTCATGAGACTGAGGAACTGCATCGCCCACAGTTCGTAATTCGTCCCGTCCATCTTGACGATTGGTGCCGAACCTTTGAAGGCACCTATGGCGGGCATATCAAGCTTCTGATCTGACATGACGCCGGAGAAGAGCAACTACTGATAGATCAAGAGAAAACTGTCTACCAAGACCTTGTAGGATCCAAGTGCATAGGTAGACGATTATGCACTTGAATCAAACATAACGCCGAGTCCTAGGAAGAACGCGGCACACCGGCACCGAGTAGAGGCCTTGGAAGCCTCTACTTGGCAAAAATAACGGCTGTCAAGGAACGATCAGCGGCTGGACAACAGGTGGAGGGGCCCGGTGTCGGCTGTTGAGGGCCTGGCGGCGATGGGGAGGCCCAGCAGGGGATGGCGGCTGGTCGAGGAGGGCCCCGGCGGCGGTGGGAGCCCGCTGGCAGGGGCTGGCGGCGATTGGGAAGCCCGCTGGGGGGCTTGGAAGCCCGCTGGGAGGGAGGGCTGGGTGCTGGAGGGGCCCGCTGGGGGCTGCGGAGGGCAGCGAGGAGGCAGCGAGCCCTAGGCGGCGGCGGGAGGTAGGGTTCGAAACCCTAGGCGGCGGGAGAGAGGGGGGGGGACGGCGGTGGAGAACCCTAGGGTTAGGGTTATGGCTCTGATACCATGTTAGAATACTCAGATGTTTATTCCATAGAGCCCTTGGGTCTCTTATATAGGGAGAGAGCCCTTGGGTAAATTACATGAGAGGTACATAAAGAAACTAAAATAATAAATAACATCGCAGACTAATAACTATCTCTACAGTTTTATTATCTCTTTATGAACTTTATTGTTATTTCTTTATCTTATATAGACCTCTCTGTAATTTACCCTTTAGGTCTCTCCCTATATAAGAGAGCTTAGGGTTTTCTGAATCAATAACGAAGTCTCTTTTCCCAACATGGTATCAGAGCCACCCTAGGGCTCTCCCCCTCCCGCCGCCCCTTCCCCACCCGCCTCCCTCTTCTCGGAATCACCGCCGCCTCTCTCTCTCCAGCGGCAGCTCTCCATCGCCGCCGTCCGGTTGGATCCAGCCCTCCATTTGGTTGGTTCCAGCCCTCCATCCGGTTGGATCCCAGCCCCCAGCCAGCCGCCGAAGGGGATCCCAGCCCCCAGCGGCCTCAGCCAATCGGCGACGTCACCATATGCCGCCCGCGCAAGGCCTCCGGGTGCGTGAACAGCCATCCGCGCAAGGCCTTCTAGCGGCTCCCAGCCGCTGAAAGGGCTGTCAGCCCCTTGTTAGGCGTGCCCTAGTTCCTTCCTCGTCCGTTCTATGGATTTGAGTGCGTAACGTCTATATACGCACTCAAATCCGATGCAGTTTTTGTAGACATTCAGCATCACGTCTACATATCCTAGTTCTTCTCCAAGCGGCAGTATGTCAGAATCAAAAGTTGATATGCCCTCCATCGGCGCATTCAAAGGTCCTGCGCCAATAGTCAAGATGGACGGGTCTAACTATGAGCTCTGGGCTATGCAGTTCATGAGCCTCATGAAGTCGAATGGTAAGAAGCACATTCTTACCAAGGATGAGCCCGCAGAGAAGACTGGGATCTATGTCTCATGGGAGGCTGATGATTCCTATGCGAAGGTTTGGTTGTCCGGTACCTTGACGATGGAGATTGCTAATGACGTCCTCCATCAGCCCACTGCTAAGGCAATGTGGGACATTCTTGCCGCCACATATTCGCAGGTGCGAAATGAGACGAAGATGTTGCAGCTTCAGCACGACATATTCACAATGAAGCAGAACGACAGACCTCTTCATTCTCTCTACACATCCCTAAGAGGGATGTTTGAGAAGTTATACAGCATCATTCCTCTCACTGCAACTCCTGAGCAGCAGAAGGCGTTTCGAAACGCCACCATGGTTGGTGTTCTACTTGCGGCTCTTGACCTTGAGTATGATGCAGCTCGATCTCAGATTCTCGTTGATGCAGTTATTCCTCCAGTTGAAGATGTTTACAGAAGGCTTAGTCGCATTCCAGTTTCCTCCAGCTCTTCTACTCCACCTCCTTCAGCGATAGCAGTCTCGCGTGGGAGAGGTGGACCACCATATGGCCGTGGTCGTGGACGTGGCCGTGGACCCCAGGGGAGGGGTGGTCGCTTCAGTCAGACATGCTCCTATTGTCACCGCACAGGACACTCGGAGGAGACATGCTATTCGAAGCATGGATTCTCAGCATCGACACGTGTTGCAGAGAACTCCCAGTCTCCACTGCCTTCTACTGCAGATAGTCGATTTGACGAACTTATGGCCCGTCTCCGAGATATTATGCCACATGCTTCTGGTGAGTCGTCTGGTGGCTCCTCAGATATTGCTGCCACTGCCTCTGCAAGTTCATCCGCAGCCGCAAGCTCCTCAGGTAGATCTACTACACCTCATGATATATCTGACTGGATTATTGATTCTGGAGCCACACATCATCTCTGCCGAGATAGAGGTAGATTACTGGCCTACGGGGACATTCCTCCCGGTCGTTCAGTACAGATAGCAGATGGTACCCATTCGCCCCTTGTTGGACAGGGGGAGGTTGTCCTATCCTCCACTTTGCAATTACAGAACGTTCTGCATGCTCCTGAGTTCTCAATGAATTTGCTATCCATTAGTCAGATTACGAAGGATTTGAATTGCCGTGCTATATTTGACCTGTCTTCTCTCATTTTTCAGGACATACTCACGGGCACGGTGATTGGCTGTGGCTCTGAGCAGAATGGTTTGTATCGACTGGTCCGGGATTCATATGCTGGCGTCTCCTCTCATTCTGTTGGATCAGTCTCTCCGTACATTTGGCACCTCCGATTTGGTCACCTTCCACTTCAGAAAATGCGTCATCTTCTGCCTCAGATCTCTCCTAGTTCTTCGTTTTGATGTGAAGCGTGTCAGTTGGGAAAGCATCACAGGTCGAGCTTCCCACGTCGTCTGAGTCGGAGCAGTAGCTCCCCTTTTGAGTTGTTACATATAGATATATGGGGTCCAAGTCGTGTTCCCGATCATCAGGGACACAGGTTTTATCTTGTAGTAGTGGATGATTTTTCTCGTGTGTCATGGGTCTTTCTTTTGAGAAATAAATCTGAAGCAGGAAATGTGATCAAGAATTTGATTAATGAAGTGCTCAATGTCTTTTCTGCAAATGTCAAATATGTTCGGACCGATAATGCCCTTGAATTTTGTACACGCTCACTTTCACAATTCCTTTCCTCAAAGGGTATTATTCACCAAACCACTTATGCATATACCTCACAACAAAATGGTGTCGCAGAAAGAAAGCATCGCCATCTCTTAGATATTACTCGTACACTGTTGATTCAGAGTTGTGCCCCGATTTCTTTCTGGGATGATGCTGTTCTTACTGCTTGTTATCTGGTCAATCGAATGCCATCCTCAGTCCTTGGTGAACAGATACCTATGTCCATTATTTTTCCAGATAAGGAGTTATTTTCTCTGACACCACGTGTTTTTGGTACTGTGGCTTTTGTGAATCGTCTATCTCCCGGACTTGACAAACTCTCTCCTAGAGCAGTCAAGTGCGTCTTTGTTGGTTATTCCAGAACTCAGAAGGGCTACCGGTGTTATGATCCTGCAAATAAGAGGTATTTCGTGAGTGATGATGTCACTTTCTTTGAGTCTGTCATGTATTTCTCTCCTGCAGGTGACAGAATGGTACCATCCACTACCACTGATGATATCTATGTTCCTCCACCACCTACATTGAGTACACCCGAGTCCACGCCAGTACCTGAGTCGTCCCCTGGGTCTGTCTCCACGCCAGCACCACCTCC
Source organism: Ottelia alismoides (assembly GCA_037367405.1). Taxonomy (NCBI): domain Eukaryota; kingdom Viridiplantae; phylum Streptophyta; class Magnoliopsida; order Alismatales; family Hydrocharitaceae; genus Ottelia; species Ottelia alismoides. The sequence continues at coordinate 206,982 of JAZKJV010004437.1, read as the reverse complement.
ACTGCCTCCACCACCTCCTCCACCTCCACCCATTCCACGGCCTATCATATCACCATCACCTATGTTCTATACACGCCGGTCAGGTCCTGCTCAGACTACGCAGCAGCCGATCATCACGCCTCAGGTATGTTCAGATGGCACTACTACTGACGGGTCAGATTTGGCACATGTGCAGGATCCTTCAGTACAGGCAGACACTAGCCCATCCAGCACGGCAGATGATGATCTTGATCTTCCGATTGCTATTCGGAAGCAGAGGAGGCAATGTGCCTCGTATCCATTCGCTTCACAGATTTCCTATCACCGTCTCACTGGGGATTTTCAGAGATTTGCCACATCCTTGTCTTCCGTGGATATACCACGGACATACCAGGAAGCCTTACAGAATGAATGCTGGAGATTAGCAATGGAGGACAAAATGAGGGCCCTACAGTCTCGTGGCACTTGGTCTTTGGTCCCTGCACCTTCTGATGCATCCATTGTGAGCTGTAAATGGGTCTTCACAGTCAAATATCATGCAGATGGCACGTTGGATAGATACAAAGCGCGCTTGGTTGCCCGTGGGTTTACACAAACCTATGGTGTGGATTACATGGATACTTTCTCTCCAGTGGCGAGGCACTCTACACTTCGTATTCTATTATCTGTTGCTGTGGTACGTGATTGGAGCATATCTCAACTGGATGTGAAGAATGCCTTTCTGTACAGTGACCTACAGGAGGAAGTCTACATGCAGCAGCCACCTAAGTTTACTGCTGAGGGGGAGAAGCACATGGTCTGTAGACTTCACAAGGCGATCTATGGCCTCAAACAGAGTCCTAGAGCATGGTTCCAGAAGTTGTCTAACCTGATTGAGCAACAGGGATTCAAGAGGTCAAATGCCGATCACTCATTGTTTGTCCAGAAGTCATCGGCAGGTACGGTTGTCATTATGGTCTATGTGGATGATATCCTTGTTACAGGAGATGATGTTCAGGGCATCAAGAGGGCGAAGGCATTCCTAGGCAGTCAGTTCGTTACAAAGGATCTTGGAACCCTAAGATATTTTCTGGGGTTGGAATTTGCAAGGAATGCACAAGGCTTGGTGATGACACAGCGGAAGTATATTACAGACTTCCTGATTGAGACTGGCATGGATGGGTGCAAACCATCTAGTATTCCCATGGACCCCAGCATGAAGCTGTATGATGGTGATACAGATGAAGTGGATAAGAGGAGATATAGAGAAATGGTGGGAAAACTCCTCTACATTACCATTACTCGTCCAGACATTGCATTTGCTGTTAGTAGGGTGAGTCAATTTATGGAGCAGCCAAGACAGGTTCACATGGATGCTATACACATGATACTGAGATACTTGAAGTCTTCTCCAGGGTCAGGGCTACTATTCAGGAAGGACACAGACTTATCTGTCTCAGCGTGTGCAGATGCAGACTATGCAGGATGTCCTAAGGACCGAAAATCAACCTCAGGGTTTGCAGTGTTTGTTGGAGGCTTTTTAGTTTCTTGGAAAAGCAAGAAACAAACTGTCGTGGCAAGGTCCAGTGCAGAATCTGAATATAGGGCCATGGCTCAAGCCAGCACGGAAATGATGTGGGTCCGTTCTGTACTAGAAGATCTACATGTAGCTGTGTCCCTGCCTATGAAGCTCCAGTGTGACAATCAGGCAGCATTGTTTATTGCCAACAATCCAGCGTTCCATGAAAGGACCAAGCATATTGAAGTTGACTGTCATTACACGAGGGACTTGATCCAGAGAGGATTGATATCTATTGCACATGTGAGCTCGGGAGATCAGACAGCAGATATATTCACCAAGCCACTGCTCAGAGGACCGTTTCAGAGATGTTCATCCAAGCTGAGCATGATAGATATCTATGCTCCACCTTGAGGGGGAGTGTAGAGATAGTTCGTAGTTTTATTATCTCTTTATGAACTTTATTGTTATTTCTTTATCTTATATAGACCTCTCTGTAATTTACCATTTAGGTCTCTCCCTATATAAGAGAGCCTAGGGTTTTCTGAATCAATAACGAAGTCTCTTTTCCCAACATACTCCAATGTCCCATGCGTGAGCTCTATCTCGTTGTTTATCAATGTATAAACCCGAATACTTCCTTTGATATTTCATACATTTATGCACACCAACTCATCGATATATGTGCGTGTGTGTGGCTTTTTATCAGTTGTTCACCTCTGAGATATTGCAATATCAGTTATATCCCTCCATTATTGGGAATATCGGTTCTACCCTGACTTCTTCTACAATGACCACTTGTGCCCCTCGGGTTAGGTGTCGTCAATCCGCAACTCAAATGGACGTTATTTTTTTTGGTGGGGGATTAGATAAAAAAACATGGGTTGAAAGATCTTCATTTCACTCCAGCCCCTCCAGCTCCCCCTTCCAGCCCCTCCTCCTCCGACCACCCTTCCCCGACCATCCCCTCCTCCTCCGATCGGCCCACCCCATCCAGCCCCTCCTCTGACCACCCCTCCCCAACCACCCCCTCCTCCCCCTCTGCACCATCCTCCCCCTCCCCCTCCATCTGCTCCGCCTCCATTTTGTTGAAGTCTAACTATGGGTAGGAGCGGTGGCGGCGTTGCTACTGAGATGTTGGATGAAGCTTCCCGTAAGCAACAAGTCGTTGCTATTCAGATGCTCCTTTAGGGGTCCTTTCGACATTGGTGTTGCCTCTATCCCCACCATTGCTTGGAGGTGGCAGCATTGTAATTGGCAGCAACCTCGGATCATGATCCTGCAGAGGAGGACGGGGCAGAGGAGGAGCGTAGAGGGCTGGAAGAGGAGGGGAGCAAAGTTGCAGAGGGATGGCAGAGGAGTAGGGGGTGGGGGCAGAAGAGTAGTGGGCTGGAGGAGGAGGACGGGGTGGAGGAGCGGTGGGTTGGAGGAGGAGGATGGGTTGGAGGAGGTGGTGGGTTTTTTTTGTTGTTATGCCCCTCTTAGCTATATCATGGTTTGTAATAAAACTATGGTTTTGTTCATCTCAGTGACAGTGAAACTAACAGAAAAGCACACATGAAAACGGTGCAAGAAGTCAGGGGCACACATGATATTCCAAAAAAGGGAGGGGCATAAGATATTGCAATATCCCAGGAGTGCGGAACAACAACAATAACAAAGTCTTTTCCCACATTAAGTAGAGTCGGCTACATGGATTCTTTGCCTCCATCCATATCTATCTTGGATCATTCTCGAGCTTAGATCAAAAAAATTAAGATCCCTTCGGATAGTCTCAATCCAACACTTCTTGGACCTTCCTCACCCTCTCTTAACCGACTCAACATCCCAAAACTCGCATGCCCTAACCGGTGCATCAACCGACCTCCTTTGCAAATGGCCAAACCACCTTAAGCGGTTTTCTCGCATCTTATCCTCGATCGGAGCTACACCAACTTTCCTTCTGATTATATCATTTTGAATCCGATCTTTACGTGTATGTACACATATCCGCCTTAGCATTTTCATTTCTTCTACTGTTATTCTCTACACATGTCTATGATTCATAGGCCAACACTCAGATCTATGAAGCATAACAGGTCTCACAGCTACTTTGTAAAACTTTTCTTCGATTTTCAAGGGAACCAACTTGCATTTATTCTATGAGTAACATCTCCACCAATTTCCCCATCATATTGCAAAATATATCCCAAGTATCTAAAAGAATCTTTCTTCTGGATGTTTTCATTGCTAATCTTCACCTCGATTCATTCACCATTACTTCCATCAAAACTGCGCTCCATATATTCAATCTTAGCCCTAAAAAATGGAAAAGCCTTCTCCCACTATAAGTAGGGTCGACTACATAGATTCTTGCTCAAATCCATGTTGAAAAATTCGACTACATTTAATATTGGTTGTTGACTACCTAATACAACCTCCACAAGGGGGGATTTGAACCTAGTCTTTTTAGTGGTAGGCATACTGCACTACCACCAGACCATTTAAGACTATATTCAATTTTAGCACTACTTATACGAAATCATTTAGTCTCTAATGCGTGTCTTCAGACCTCAAGTTTCTCATTTACTCCATCTCTAGTCTCATCAATCAACACAATATCATCAGCGAATAACATACACCAAGGTATATCATCCTGAATGTGACTAGTCAACTCATCCATAATCAAAATAAAAAGGAATGGACTCAGAGCTGAACCTTAATACAGACCAATGTTGATGTCAAAATTGTCAGTCTTCCCAAACTAGATCCTTACCCAAGATGAAGCCCTATCATACATATCCTTTATGAGGTTATTGTATAGGACATGTACTTGTCTCTTATCCAAAACTCTCTACGACATCTCTCGTGGGACAAAGTCATAAGAATTCTCTAAATTAATAAAAATCATATGGAGGTTCTTCCTTTTAACTCTATAAATCTCCATTGTTTTCCTCAGCAAGTGGATGGTTTCAATAGTTACTTTCGATCACACGTTCCCAAATTTTCATAGAATGACTCATCAGGTTGATACCTCTGTGATTCGTACAATTTTGAATGTCTCTTTTGTTCTTAGGATGGCACAACTGATAAAAATCCTATATATACATATATACCTTAAGGCCATCAACATAGTGGTCTGCCAAATGTTCATACTTAAATATATACACATGCACATACATAGACGTTAGTTTGTCAGACTCATAAGGACCGGCTGGGGATGATGGCTGGTTAGCTGGGCTTTTTGTTGTAGAGTGAGTGTAAGGAACCGAGAAAAATAATATTAGCAGAGACCCCCAAAATCTCCATTAATTATTAGATCAAAAAGATTGTAAATTATAACAATCAATAAAAAGCTGGAAAGACTGAGTTTTCTCTAATCTATTGAGAAAGGGCAGTTATATGTATGTGTGTGTGTCTTCGGTTAAAGGGTGATTGCCCATTATGAGAATTCATCTATCTCGATCTTATCACGTTAACTCTTTAGCTTGATTAATTCTACAACTCCGATTCTCTTTTTATATGCAGAAGACATGCATCAATAGTATAGATCATCAATCACACATCTGTTTATCCGATCCAACTCTTTAAATCATTTACTATATGATATCCAAAGTGGTCATGATAGAGGGACCTGACGTTATGCAAACAGTAAAATGTTTTACTTCAGATATGAAATGAACAAGTGCAAAAACATTCATTGCTAATGGCTCGTCAGGGGCTTTTACGTCCAGCAACTTGACGCTTCACAAGACACGTAGTAATCAACACCAAATTCTTCGATGCATCTTTTTTCCATATTGCAACTGCTTTTGCAGCTCTTATTATGGCATTTCATTTAAAATGTACTTTTGTATATCTTACTATGTCAGTGTTCACTGATTGTCTCTCTCTGTTGTCAATAAATGTAGGGAAAATATCTTCAGAAGCATTCAAGAGAAGGCTATGTGCACTTAACAAGGCTGTTGGAAGGAGACAGATATCCATATATAGTTGGCAAATCTGCATCTGTCTGGTGACACTTCTCTGCCAGCTTGAATGTTCATTAGCGAGCCTTTGTCCACATCTACTGCTTTGGCGAATAGACCGCCTTAAGTGTTGCTGCTATGAATATTCATGATAGTTCCATATTCTTTAATCACGGATTTTGTCATGTTTCATTCCATTTGTGATGCCTGATCCCTTCTCTTTCCCTTTCATGCACTAGTAGCATATACTGTGTTGAGCAGTTGGCATTCCACCCATCCACCAGGTTTCAAATCGTACCTTCTCCGTGAAGAAAGAGGTAAAAAATGGCATGTGAACCATAGACATATGCAGAGAATGGTTGTAGCAGAAATGAAAATGCTAAGGTGGATGTGTGGACGCATACGCAAAAATCAGATTCGGAATGATGCAATCAGAAAGAGCGTTGGTGTAGCTCCGATTGAGGATAAGATGCGAGAAAACCGCTTAAGATGGTATGATCATTTGCAAAGAAGGTCAGGTGATGCACCAGTTAGGAGATGTGAGTTTTGGGATGTTGAGTCGGTTAAAAGAGGGCGAGGATGACCCAAGAAGTATTGGAGGAGACTATGCGAAGGGATCTTAGTTTTTTAGATATAAGCCCGAGATTGACCTAAGATAGATCTGAATGGAGGCAAAGAAACCATGTAGCTGAAAGGCTTTGTTGTTGTTGTTGTCGTTGTTGTAACAAGAGTTTGTTTTTCCAACCACACTAATGCGGGTCTGGTGAAGAGCGCAGGATGCTTCCAGGGATCAGGTATGATGCATTTCATTATAAGCGATGTATGTGATAATGAGATTTCAAAACATATTTGATATTATTCCCCGGACTAACATAATCTGAAGTTGAAAGAAGGTTATCATTGTGTGTTTGTTCCAGTGCCTCTTCCTTTTGCTGCATCCATGTCTTCTGATCTGATAATTTTAACGGTCCGATTTTATGTATGCAGGGAAATTGCGACCACCGAACTAGAAGTTTTGATCGATCAAACCCCCAATTATGCGGAAAGGGACAAACTGACCCAGTGCTTGGCCTTACCGTCTAGTTCGACGATCACCTGAGCGTAGGGATAAGCATTGGGCCGGGTCAGCCCGACCCGACCCGATAGATCCGAACCCGTTTAATGTCGGGTCGGGCTTTAAAAATCTGTCCATTATTAAAACGGGTCGGGCTCGGGCTTCTTAGAACCTGGTAGCCCGGCCTGACGACCCAACGGGCCCAACCCGACCCGACCCCCAAACCCCCCCCCCCCCTCCTCGAGCCCCATCCCACCCGACTCCATCCGAACCCCTGTTAGTAACCACATGAGGGGTAGAACCGTAGAAGTATGGGTTTTGGATGTAAACCCCCAAAGAGGTGGGTAATCTCTCAACTGAACAGTCCCTCAAAGGATTATCCATATGTTACCGGATGTGTTTGCAGACCCTGATTTTGTGTCCTGCTTCCATTCCAATATACTCTATACACTTCAAAAATTACAACAGAAAAAATAGGTCCTTTGTTTTGGAGATAAACTCTAACAGGGGGTTCGGATGGAGTCGATTTGGAATTAGACACAAAATCAGGGACTGCAAACACATCTCCATATAAACTTTATAAATTAGTTCATATTTATATTATAAACCCTAGGAAAGCAATTTTTAAAGACAATATCTTCTTTTATAAAAAATTTACTGGACCGGTGATGAATCCACATTTCATCATCTTTATTCTATCATTTTGGCACCAAAAACCCTAGCAAATGCCTGTAAATACCCTTAAATACACAATCTTAGCATTCATGCATGTGCATCTAAATAGTGTATAAAATACTTTAATTAGAGCCAAAATTATAGAATAAATAAAAGAAAAGAAAAAGAATAAAATATTGTAAATATTTTATGACCCGAAACCTCGAGATCTAGGCATCTTGATGAATAGGTCGACAAGGAATAAAGTAGGGGGAGATAAGGGCTAAAAATACCAATAAAATTCCTTTTATTTTATTCATTCTTTATTCATTTTGGGACCTAATTTTGGTTCCACTTTTTATACATCAAATAAAGAAACTTTGTACATGAAAGTTGTAGATAATTTAATAAAGAAAAATACAAAATTGATTTCACAGAAAAATAATGTACATATAAAAAGTTATGGTCTGAATAAAAATCCAGAATCCCAACTTCCCAGACACGTATCTCACAACTGACAACTCCAAATGCAACAAACTCACCTTTAATTGTATATAGAATAAAATAATCTATCCAATGGTGGTGGTTTCGCATTTGGCGGAGCTACGGTTTGAAAGTTGAGTTTTGGACCCACATTGCATACTTGTACAGATTAAATTATTCAATTTATTATTTATTCATTATTTTTATATTTTTTATTTTTATAATCTTGTAAATATTACTTATAATAATAATGTACATTAAAATTGGAATAAAAACCTAAATAAAATACAAAATAAAAATACCTACATAAAACACATAGATACAATACCTATATACATACCTATACCATACATACTTCTATTTTATTAATTATACAAAACATATCAGCAAAATAAAATAAAAATATATTTGTGAATATAAAATTATTTTATAATTTTACAAAATAAGAAATAAAAATAATAAAATTAAAATCACAAATTAAAAATCAAATAGTCAAGTATATAGATAATATACCTATATAGGGGTATAAAATCAACTTGTAAAAATATACCTAATAAAAATAATTAAAAATCATAATAAAAGAATTTATAAAATTATAAACACTTTTTATTTTATAACCTAATTAAAATAATATTATTTACTATTTTAAAGTGATTTTTTTTAATCTTTTGGACCTTTTTCCTGGTTCGTCCACGTGGACCAACCAGGGGGCCAGAAGAGTTGACCATTTCAGGTAGCTTTCTTCATGAAAGTTTTTCCTCGAACATTGATCATACACGCCCAAGGTCTTCCTTGGGGTGTGGATCACTATATCGAGCTGTGCAACTCGATATGCGAGCCCCTTCGACCATCTTTCAAAAACGCCTCTCATTCCCCCATTGATTCTTTGAACCGGTTTTGGAGAGCTGTTAACCTCTGAGTGCGGCAAGGTGGACACCCCGGTGACAGAGGAGGACCCCACTACCCTCGTCGAGGTGCGGCGAGGCTCGCCGGCCGTGTTCCAAACTCCATCTACGGTGCATGTCGTGAGGTACAATCTCGGGTTTTACACCCTTGAGGTATGTGTTTATTCCATTTTTTTGTACTTTTTCAGTTTGTGGAAGTCACAGGAGCCATTTCCTATCTTCCAATTCACCTCTCGCTCGCTTAAGAGCCATCAGTCACTCCCTCACCGGAGCACGCTCCGGCTAGCCTCCACCGCGTCTCCTCTACGCCCACTCCGCCTCCAGGAGCTCTCCAGAGCTCCGTTTTTTTTATCTAACCGTTCCCCTGCAGGAAATATCCAGAGAAGCTTTGTTTGCAGGCACTTCGACCCTCGAGGAGGAGCTCCGGGTGCCGCACGTCGCCGGACACCCTCCGGCAGAGTTTGGCCATTTTGAGGACTCCTCTAGTTGCGGAAGCATATCTGGAGCGAGGAGTCACCTTCGGCTTGCTTCTAGGTGGCCGGAGGAGCCCAGGGAGCCCGATTTCATCTCGTCGACGGCCTGTTCATCGCCTCGTTCCTCCACCATAGCCCAGCGCCGTCGGATCAAGGTTGTTCAGGCCTCCCCCCTTTCCCCGGAGGACTTTGCGGGCCTCCCCCCCTCCCCGAAGGACACCGCGGGCCTCCCTCCCCTCCCCAGAGGCCGCCGCGGACCACCCCCCTCCCCAGAGTCCACCACGGGCTCCCCCCTTCCTCGGAGCCCATCGCGGGAGCTGACCGTGGGCCCCCCCTCCCTGGAGCCCAACGCGGGCCTCCCCCCCTCCACGGAGGCCACCGCAGGCCTCCCCCCTCCCCGAAGGCCACTACGGACCTCCCTCCCCTCCCCTGAGCCCACCGCGGGCCTCCCTCCCCTCCTCGGAGGCCACCGTGGGTCTCCCCCACCCCCGAAGGCCATCGCGAACAGTACAGCAGCCCTTGGATCTTGGACCCCCCACAGCCGTTTGATCATTCGGCCAAGATCTGATCGTGGCCATTGAACCCGAAGGCGTATCGGCCGTCATCATCTCGACACGTGTCTTAAGTGGACTCGCACCGGCCGTTGGATCCCGCTGAGGTTGGGGATTTTGCAAGCACACCCAGCCCACTTTTGGTATTTAATATGTAGTTTTAAATCTTTCGTATGCTGCTTTAAACTTCTGTGAAATTTGTGGAGCAACCCCTGCTTGTTTGTAATACCCTGTTTTGCCCCCTGCCAGTCACGTGTTGTCGCGCATGTGATTGGCAATTTTGCGGAAAAACCCTGGTGTGGTTCCATATTCAGATTCAGTCTATAAACATTTGATTGCGGTTATAGTTTTAAGGGAATTTTGCAAATCAGCCCTTTAAATTTTCGATTATTATATTTATGCCCTCCCAAGCGTGCGTGCGACGCACGTGGGCCTGGGGACTTTTGCATTAAAGCCCTTGCGGTTTCGGGGATTGGTTGTTAGTCCAGAGACTTCTTGTTTGAGTTCAAATTTTTTCGTGAAAATTGCAGAAGTGTCCCTGGAATTTTGTCTAATTGCGAAATAGTCCCTGTCAGGCCTTTGCTTTTACTTGCTTGATCTAATTAATTAAGGCCTCATTTTAGATCGAAAAATTCTCAAAATTTGAACTTAAGCTCCTGTGTGATTGTACTTTGTCGCCATATTTTTAATTTTTTATTTTATTGCTTTTAAATATTTATTAAAAATCAAAAACATGCTTTTTATTCACTGTCTAGCTTAGAAAATGCCAAAAAATTATTAAAACATCTCGAAAAATTCCAAAAAAATTACCTAGTGTGTATTTTATCATATTTTAGTGTCAGTCCAAAAATCACTAAAAATCTCAAAAGAAAAACCTTAAAAATTCAAAAATACAGAAAAACTTCAAAAAAATATATAAAATCAAAGAAAACTCAGAAAAATACAAACTCAGTTCTTGTTTGTTCTATATTTCATTATCTTTGTTTGAAAATTAGTGTGAAAAATTTTGGTTGTTGTTTGCTAATTTTAATTCTTGTTTTAGACACAGTCAGTCCATACTTCACTGTTTCCCTTTATTTCAGTATTTACAAATACCAAAAACACTTTGAAAAATACCCAAAAATCACAAAAACAGTAAAAAATCCTAAAAATATCAAAAATATTTTATTTCTGAATTTTTGGTTATTTTTGCACATTTTTATAAATACTTTATCTTGTCTTTCCTTACATTGTCTCTGTATTCCAATATTTAAAAAGAAAAGGAAAAATATAAAATATAAAATTATAAAAATCAGAAAATTAAAAAAATCAAAATACAAAATTAAAAATTAAATAAATAAAAATAATAATAATAATATATTAAAAATTAAAAACCCACAAAAAGTTCTTTGCTTGCTTGCTTAGTGTAGACATCACTCACACTCACTCACACACATTTATTTGTGCTTCTACCCTGTTTGCTCCCTATGTTCGAACTCTCTGCATACTTGCCCTTTACATCATTTATGTAGAGTTAAAAATAAATTTTAACTCCACATTTATTTCTAATTGTTGATCTGTAGTGTGGGTTAATTGTTGACTTTAGTCCAGATTTCATCGTGAGTCGTCACAGCGACGGTTGTCTCCGCCTTGTGTGAGATACCATTTTAGACTCCGTGAATTTCGGCTAAATCAACCGGCCCGACCCGAACCCGGCCCGTTTAACATCGGGCCGGGTTCGGATTCGAGCTGGCACATCCAAAAATTAACGGGCCGAGGCCCGGCCCGAAACCTGATGATATTAACGGGCTCGGGTGCGGGCTAAGGTCCAGCCCGGCCCAATAATCATCCCTACCTGAGCGAATTGAGAATGAACACTTTTTCTAAAGATGGGGTTCTCATGACAGAAAAGGAAATATTGCTTTACTGTCCTTCAAATGGTTCAAAAGTATTTTTTAAATCAAACTCTCTCCATCAAAATAGTAAAAGGGTATGGTCACCCAGCCCCGGTTGATTTTTTTTTAAATTAATGGTGTGACGATGGTAAGAAAAATCCTGAGGAATCCCTATACTAAATCAGTACATTGTGGTTGTGCAATGAATATCTTGATACAGAAAATGCTCTTAAAGGATCAACAAAGGTCAGCATTTAATATCTTAAAATAACTTTAGTCGTGGTAAAGTGACCACTTTTCTCAAAAAAAAAATACCAGGTTCATTGTAAAAAGGGTGCAAGAAGGTTTCCAACACAAAGTACACTGAACTTCTCCTCATCTAATTATGTTAGATGTTAGTTGTTCATGTGATATTTTAGTTGTCAAAGCATTCTTTCAGGAGGAGTTGTGCACATTTACGATCAAAACATACTTTCAGGAGGAGCTTTGCAAACTTTCGAATAAGAATAAAGTTTCTACTGATGATTATTTAATATGAACTAAAGGAAAAGAACTATTTTTTGGGTGATGATATAGGGTTTATCATAGTTATTAAGGTGACAAGGTGCCTGATTTTTTTTTGTTTTTTTGTTTATAAATACATATGTATGGAAATTTCCATAAGCTTAGGGTTTATGGTTTAGTTGCCATTATCATGATGTTGGGTCAAGCCACTAAAATTTCGGTGTCTACACTTTCTTTTCTATGTTGTCAACATCTTAATTCCAAACCTTTCGGCATGTGATGGCAGATACTTTTTTTTTCACATACAATTGTGTAGAACTTTGGTATTCTATATCTTATTGGCTTGCATCATCCCTCAAGCAAGTTGTGTGGCTGGATGGATCTTCTGTGAATATGAGGGGATCGAGTAGAACATATTCCTCTCTTCTCAACATTATATCGAAAGATGGAGCATGACCACCTTCTAACCCTGAAAAAGAACCTATCTCTATTTCAGAAAAAATAGAGGCATGGTTCATGATGGTTGTTCTCCTTTTCTTTCATCTATTTTTGCCCAGTCTATTTTTTGAGCTTTGGTCTCCATCCTTTCGCATCAGAGTCATTTCTCAGGTTGCTATCCATTGGTCCATGTATCACTAATTATTATATCTTTTATTCACACTACTTTTTAGCTTTCTTAGTTCTACATTTAACTATGTTATAGCAAATCACGAGTACAATATTTTTACGTGTCTGAAAATGATATCATTGCATGTTCAATGCCTAAAACGAGCATGTCTTTCCACAAACTTCAGTAACACTAAGAAATTCATAATGAAATCGATTTTTCCATCAATTTTAGTTGCTAGACCGCCTTGCCTGGACAAGAAATGGCGCACTCCTAGGGACGCCTAGGCGTCAAGGCGTGCTCCATTTCTTGTCCAGGCAAGGCGGTCTGGCACGACGCTAGGCCCAGGGCGCCTAGGTGCACGCCTAGACAATCATGGGGTTTAGGATCATAAATGTATTTTTCACATTCATTTTAAGTTAAAATTTTAGCATTGTCTCTCCGTTTGACAGGAGTTTATCCGTTGGTGGGATTGAAGAGTGGGATTTTTACAGCGGGGCACGTTGCTCTCAAAGTTGCTTCAGCAAAAGTGACGAAGCACGAAAAAACGTGCTTGGAGAATCAACGTGTCTTCATCCCTTTTGGTTTTGATACTTTTGGATTCCTAGCACCAGAAGTTGTTGAACTTTTGAAGAGGGTCCAAAAAGTCCTGAGCAGTAATGTTATGGTTCATAAGTTTATGGATGTAGTGTTTAGAAAGATTGGTTTTGCAATCCAAAAACGACTAGCAGCGCAGCTTGTTGCCTGTTTGTCTCCTGGCACAATGTTGTAAAGTAATTAGTTCATAAGAAAAAAAACTATGATTAAAAAAAACATTGTCTCATTTCTAACTGATTCAAGTATCCTCAACAATTTTCAAAATATATCAACTTTCTGAATAAATATAGAATTATCTCCATGATAATTTAAAGACACGATTTTATAGTCGATACTTTTAGATTGACTTAAAAATTTGTAGTTTTACTACAAAAGTAATCATTTTTTGATGAAAAATTACCTGATTCGACTTACGGTAAAAATCTAAGCATTATATATTTTGTAGACGAGCATGATCTCAACATGACCGTGTAGTATACATCTTATTTTGCTGTGTACATTATCTCCTACGAAGTATGTGTACAGCAACTGTACTAGTTGATTGTAGTTGGTGTTGGGAACTAGACTGCCAACATAGTATGAATATAAAAAGAGGCAGTGCGATTAACCATTACGATTTAGAATGCAAACTTTGTGCCAGTAATTATGAATAACTTATGCATAGAAAATTGGTTTCAATAGACAACATGTATTGTTTCAAGTAGTAAGTTGCGCACAGAATGTTTACAGGGATGCCTTTTCCTGTTATTGAAACCGGACTGGACGATTCGACCAGAATCGAATATGTGTATCAGAATAGATATTGCATATGTTATGTATATGTGTGTGGGTGGGTTAAAGGAGTATGCTCTCTAGGAGCATATAAGAGCATACCCGCACCCTTATTTCTTTTTTTTGTTTTTTGAAATGAAATCCCTGGGAGATCTACTTAGAACCTCCAAGAAGGTCCATCATCTGATCAGATCTTACCACGTAGTTGTCAATATTTGTTCTCATTTGTTGGCTTATGTTATGATTTGGTCTTCCTTATGTTGATCGTGCATTGGAGCACTATTAGAACCCATCCACTTTGGAAGAACATCTTCATCATCGTGTATTTTTCAAAATACATGCAAGATCGATGGGTTCTATGCAGTCGTCTTTGTCATGCCCCTCTCTTGCATGTTTCGTTTTTAACCATAACTTATAGTGTACATAGACAATATCATGGAGCTTTTGTTCTCCCAACCTATTCCATCTTTTGGAATGAATGAGGTTGAATGTACTCCGATCTCTCTCGCAACCCTTAATAGATGCAGTTTTAGACATTATTTTAGGATTTTTATCAGTTGTGCCCCTTTGAGAGTTTGCAGTATCAATTATGCCCCTCCCTTTTTGGGAATATCAGTTGTGCCCCTTACTTCTTATCGTTCTATCAATTGTTCCCCTCTGTTACTTTAGCCATCAATAAGTTGAACTTAACCATGGTTTTTTCAAACCATGGTGAGGTTAGGAGGGGCATAACTGTTCAAAAACTCCCCCACCAATCCTCCTCCGCGCACTCCCTTCGGCTTCCTCCTTTTTCGTCCTCGTCGATGCACAAAACTTCGTCACCTCGCACATTTGAGTTTGTGTTTCATCCACGTCAAAAACAGAGCAAGAACGCCAATAGTAACCCGAAAAAGAACAAATCTCCCTACCTCCTACCTCATTCCTCCCAAACCTCTCTAACCACCTTCAGATTGCCGATCCCTATGCACAAAATGATTCACTTCGAACGAAAAAAGCCTTTAGATCGTCGCTCCCAATCTCATATGTGTGGTGATGAGCAGCTCGTCGGCATTCAAGAACTGGAGGGGTAGTGCTTGGTGGTCGATATGACGCTAACCAAGATCCATCTCCACAGAGTAGTCAAGGAGCTCAGACTCGTCGAACCCAACGTCCAGGAGCTCATCATCCATCTCCACCTCCTCACTGGCGAGGAGTGGTGGTGGTCGAGCGGGTAGGTGCGACGGTCGAGGCAACGGCGGTGGAACACGTGGTAACGCTCTCGAAGGTTGTGAATAGCATCTGTGTCCTCGAACACGTTGAGGCACATGGCGCAGTTGTCCTCCTCGGACGAGCAACAAGATGGGAGGACTTGTAGGGTATAGAGGGGAGGGTGTCTTTAACGCGAGAGGGGGAGATGGGTCAGAGGAGGAACGGCGTGGAGATGGGGGAGGTGGGTTGGAGGGAGGAGGAGGAAGGAAGATGGGAAGAGGTGAGTCGGGATAGGTGGTCTGGAGAGGGAGGGGCGGAGGATGAGGAGGGCCTGGAGGGGGAGGGGCAGCGGAAGAGGAGGAGGTTGAAGGAGGAGGAATGGATTGAGGGGAAAGATGGAGGAAAAGTGGAAGCAAGAAGAAGAAAAAGATATTTCTACCCTCCACTTTTTATCTAATTATCCGTGTGTCCTCAAAGTTAACGTTTGTTTGGGATGGAGATTAACAACTAATCCGACAGGCACAAGTGATCATTGTGGAAGAAGTCAGGGGCACGACTAATATTTTAAAAAAGAGAGGAGTATAACTTATATTGCAGTATCTCAGAGGGGAACAACTGATAACCCATACTTCTACTGCCACCTTTCGCAGGTTGGGAGCTCCAATCAAATATAATAATCACCATTCTGCTGCGGAAAATACGAAGGAGATAAATCAATAATAATAATAATAGAGGTACAGGAAGATGCATTGACGAGTGTAGGCAACTAGTTGCACCCATCCATTTTTTCATTGGTTTTTGATTTTTTTAAAATGAAGCTTAGAGAGATTTAGATCACCATATCTCACCATGGTCTCGTGCCAAGTTCAACTTAATTTGACGCTTATCAATTTTTAACGGTCTTAGAATCACAAGAATTGACCCCTTCTAGATGGATGCATTAGGAATTTTGTTTTGCATGAAATTTGAAACATGTGTTCCACTAAAAAACTAACACCTCCCTCCCCCCTAGATTTCCTACAAAAATTCAAAAATCAATGAAAAAATAGCCAGGTGCATTTATTTGGCTGCACCCGCTGGTGTAGCTTCCAGTTTCCCATAATAATAGTAAATAGTAATAGTTTGTCACAGTCAATGGACTTTTGCATCCTTACCAGGAAGAGTATCGCCATGTCCATTGATCGTGGTAATTCTACCGAACGACCCCAAAGCGTCTTTAAAGAACTTCACCTGCACATTGTTTGAAGTCATAGAATGTCACATAAAGCTTTCATTGAATATTTTATCGAACTACTTAGAAATGTAAGTCCACATTACCTCATTCGTGCACATTGTTTGTGTTTCTCGTCTCTCACGAGCTTCTCCACTACAATTTGAACGGTTGTTAGAAGGTCAGCATTTGTACCAAGATCGGCTTGTATTGGTACTTGGGATTGAAATAATAAGTTGGACAGAAGCATGCATGATTTTCAGATTTTACTACATACTAGCCTTTGGACTAACATTCGTCTATGATGTCCAGTCAACCCTTGTGTCCTTTCCAACAACTTCTTTATCCTTCTATTTCATGCAGTGCATTGCTTCGTAGATTACTTCCATGATCGGCTTCTTGTCACCATCCATGATTGGCAATGCAAACACAGCCGGATCAATTACTTTCGTGACTTGTGTCATGCCATCCAGAAGTGAAGATCATTGATTAATGTCTTCGCTTTCCTCTATCCTCCCATTTGAGCTTCGGGTATTGAACCATTCATCTTAACAACACGTGGTTTTCAATCCGATTTTGTGTTTTTAAGGCTTGCAACACTATAAAATTGGTTGCAAAGCTTGTGATGCTAGGCCTTACTAGTTTGGCATTGCAAGTCCACCTCATCGAAGCTAGTACTTTCGAATGCTTGTAAACGAAGGTGGTTATCGTTCGTGCTTGATCCACCACTTTTGACACTAGCTTCTTCTTGTTGAAGTCCTTTAGGATCAAATAAATGCAATGTACGTCGCATGATGTTGAAAAAATGCCATAGCTGCTAGAAGCCATGATTGTTTTACTGACTTTTTTGAAGTTGCTACCATTATCTGTGATAATCTGAACAATGTTTTCCTTCCCAACATACTTGATGGTGTCCTTCGGTAACCTAATAGGTACTTGTGATCTTTCATGTGAGCGGTCGCATCAACGGATTTCAAAAAAATCATCTTCCCGTCGCAATAAATGAGGAAGTTGATGCTCTGCTTCTTAGTGTAGCTTACGTCGCTATCACCCCGCACTCTAGCCATCTTCTCCTCGGTTCAATGGTGTACTTGTTCATCTCCTCCATCTTCATTTCGGGATACTTGATCCATGGATTATGCTTGATGTAATAAAAAAGCTACGTTTTCGAGAATTTTAGACCAAGCTTTTGATAAACTCATATTTCGGTTAACTTGGCGCCAATCTCTATATTTCTTGCTGGAAATATCTCTGATCTCACTGATAATGAGTAGGACCAAATAATTCAATCGAGGTAGTTATTAAACGATACAACATAGTTGCAACAACATTTATTAAAATTCGGACCACATATAAAATCTAGTCAAGTTCTAATTGTTCATGTTGACTATTTAATAATAAAATCCGCTAAACCTTTTTTGCTCACCCTAAGAACAAATGTTCATATCATTATGGGGAAATCATTTACGAAGGAGATACATTAGTTATGTTTATATATGAAAAATTGATATATGGTGATATAACGCACGGTCTTCCAAAAGTGGAACAAGTCTTAGAAGTGTGTTCGATTGATTTCAATATCAATGAATCTCGAAAAGAGGGTTAATGATTGGAATGGCTATATACCAAGAATTCTTGGAATCTCTTGGGGGATCTTGATTGGTGATGACTTAACCATAGCCCAAAGTTGTGTCTCTTTGGTTAATAAGATCCAAGAGGTTTATCGATCCCATGAGGTACACATCCAATTTTTACGTAACACTTCAAGTACCCCTAATCATCACCAATTTGTTTCTAATACATCATCTTAGAAGTGCATTCTATTTATTTCAATATCAAAGAATCTCTAAAAGAAGGGTAAAGGTTGGAATGAATGTATACCAAGAATCCTTGGAATCACTTGTGGGTTATTGATTGGTGTTGAGTTGACCATAGCCCAAATTCGTATCTCTTTGGTTAATACGATCTAAGAGGTTTATCAATCTCGAGTGTGTAGATCCATTTTTTTACTTAGCACTTCAACTACCCCTCTCCATCACCATTCTGCTTCTGATTCGACACCCAAATCACCATCAATCGACCAAAACAACAAGCTTACCCCATCATCCATTCATTTCTTATCTAACTTTCTACAACCTTCCACCATATTAGTTCCATCCTTCCGCGCACATCGAAGACATCGTTCCCCATCCTCTGTTTCTCACGTCGCAATCTCACATGTCTTGTTCCCAAGATATTCCCCAATCTTGCAACATGCCACCGTTCAAAATCCTTCAGAGATCCTCACATGCACATTCCCATTTAAATGCTTAAGTATATCAGTGAATTGGAATTAGGAATGAAAGCGAATGTGAATATATTCATATCTGATCCGCTATCGTATTTGTTTTATACATATTTTGACGTTCGTATTCGTATTTATTTTAAAATAGATGCGGATATGGATATCACTTTGACATTCGCTAATATTCGCATTCGTATTCGTATATTCGTTTTCGTACATCAGTATAGTAATAGATTTATTTATAACTATGTGTAACAATATTTTATGATTGCATCCACCATTATTGATATAATTGTTATAAAACTACTATATCCAGTGTATCTATTTTATGTGTAAACCATCATAAACATGCATATTTTAGTTAATCTATTAAATTTTTTTATTATTATTCGTATCCTATCTGTATTCGTTTTACATTTGTATTCATTTTTAAGAATATGGCAACACATTTTTCACATTCGTCAATATTCGTATCCGCATTCGTATTCATATTTTAAAATGGATAAGGATATGATTATACCTTTCGATTATTAGGATGTGATTGCAACGGAACATGTATTAAATATTAGTGCTTCCAAACTTCCATGGGTTTGTTTTTGGCAGCATCATCTGAAGATCTAATTCCTTGAATATGGGAGCCTTCATTCTTGTTCATGTGGCAATGATCTCATCGATGGCATGCTGCCAAAATGGTCAAGTAATGTTTGCTAGAATGCTTTCCCCCAAAAGAGCTTGTTAATGGCCTTACCCACTCTCCCTCTCGAGCATTTGTAAACATGCCCTTTATGTCTTCTACCTCGGATCCTTGCTTGGATTGTATTTCATGGACCCTCCTCTTCAAGAAGGGATCCACTCCCTTCCTCTTGTATTTTTTGGTGGGTAGTGGTATTGGTGCACCTCTAGAACCACTCCCACTGTGACCAGTATTATAGAAGTCATCTCGTGCACCACCGAGTTCTCGCCTCTCGAACTTGCTCCACAGAAATTCTTGTGTTTCCCTCCCATATAACCTCCTCTCAACAGGAGTCCGAATATCAACGAGATAGGCAAAGTCGTCGCCATCGGAATCGGGGAGGATATTAAACTCTTTCTTGAACAAGAACTCCTTGAATTGCTCATCCATTCTTAACCTCTCTTGATCCTAGCCCTTCTTCCCATCCATGTTAGCCTTCACCAGGTGTCTAGGGATGAAATCGATCAGATTCATATACGAATATAGGTATAATCATATCCTTATCTATTTTAAAATATGAATATGAATGCGGATACGAATATGAAAAATGTGTTACCATATCCTTAAAAATGAATACGAATGTTAAACGAATACGAATTGGATACGAATAATAATAGAAATAATTTATATATTAACTAAAATATACATGTTTAGAAGGGTTTAAACATAAAATATATATATATACAAGATATTGTAATTTCTCCTTTGAAAACTCAACTAGATTTCACAATAAAACTAAAAAAATCCCAAATTTATTCTCCCTATATCTCATAAAATGATCCAAATTTTACCAAAAGAATTCAAGAACATACGGTACCCAAATGAGAGAAACAAAAACCCTCAAAAATCTAGTCATATATTAATAAATTTGACAAAATTCGAGCAGCATACCTCATGGAAGCAAGCAAGGAAGAATACCCAAGAATGCACCAGCAATATGCATCAGTCAATATGGGGGCCGAATCGACCAATATTTCACCATATCGACACTAGGAAATTTTTACGGGTTCTATCAGTTGTATCCCTCTAAGATATTGCAATTTCAATTGTGTCCCTCCCTTTTTGAGCATATCAGTTGTGCCCCTGACTTATTGTCGTTCTATCACATGTGTCCTTCCGTAACTTTAACCATCACTAGGTTGAACTTGACCATATTTTTTCAAACCATGGTACTGTTAAGAGGGGAATAACCATCAAAAAAACCCCCACCCATCTCCCCCCCCCCCACTTCTTCATCATATTCATTCTCTTCCTCTCCCTCCTCCTCCTCATGCTCTCCTTGAGAAGTCGAAGTTCAGATGAGCATTGTGAGACTCCAGTGAAGGGATCGGTGTGTGGTGGTTCAAATCCTACCTCGGGGAAGAGGAAGAGCTGGGGGCGGAGGGGGAGGCGCGAGAGTGGAGTAGCGGAGGAGCTCGTGGCAGAGGAGACAATGGAGGAGCAAGGGCAAAGGGGGAGGCACAAGGAGAGGAGATGAGGGAGAGGGGATGAGCTCGGGGTGAAGGAGACACGAAGGATGAGCTGGGGGAGGAGCGGGATTGGATGGGGAGGAGCGGGGCGGAGGGAGGAGCAGAGGGAGGAGTTCAGGCGGAGGAGTGACAGAGGAGGAGCATGGTGAAGGGGGAGGTGTTGGGGCAGGGGGGGAGGAGTTGGGGGCGGAGGGAGGAGGTGGAGGAGGAGGAGAATGAGGCTGAGGAGGAGGAAGAGAAGATGATGAAGATGAAGAAGATGGGGAAGGAGGAAGAGGATGGGTAACTTTCCAACCATCTTTTTCAAATTTTATTATGCTTGCATCCCAAAAATTGACGTTCGTTGCATTGGAGATGGATGACAACTAACCCATGGGAACAAGTAATAGAACGACAAGAAGTTAGGGGCACAACTGATATTCCCAAAAAGGGAGGGGTGTAACTGATATTCCCAAAAAGGGAGGGGTGTAACTGATATTACAATATCTCATAGAGGCACAACTGATAAAACCCATTTTTTATTGAAAGTTTCTCCCTATCAGCTGATATATTGACACCCCCTGATATATCAGTGTATATCAGCACATCTTGACCGATATCCTAAAAATAGTATTTATATGGGTTTCGATACCCTAACAGGACCGATACCTATATATTTATCAATATATCACGATATTTAAAAGGGCTTGATGGGTTGTCCCCCCGTTATTTTCCCGTATTTTTTTTTATTTTTGAAAAATATCATCATGTATATTCATCTATATATCCCTCCAATATGCCATTTAAATTCTGTTAGAAACGGAGACTCCTATGCCCTCCATCTAGAACAGGTCGATTACAGTAATGTTTAGACTGTTAAAATTATCTGTTCTAGACGGAGTGCATAGGAGTCCCTGTTTCTGACGAAATTCGAATGACATGTTAGAGGGATATATAGATAAATATACGTGATGATATTTTGTAAAAAAATAAAAATATTTGCGAAAAATGATCGGAAGATAGCCTCATTTTTTCTATTTAAAACCATGGTTATAATAAGGTTTAGGGAGGGGTGTGTCTGTGTATATATATATATATATAAGTAATTAAATAGGTTTTATTGGAAGGGTATATATATGTAAAACAAAAAATATTTTGCATCCCATCCAAAACCAAAACCTTTCCTTCACAAGAAAAGCAGCTTCGCCTCGCGACCCTTCTCCACTCAAAGCGGTCCGCTCTACCCGTCGAGACCTCCAAAACCAAAAGCCTCCCACCTTCCGCATCACGCAATGAGCGGCGAAGGAGAGGACGCCGCCCGCCGCCGCACCGTGGCCGCGGAGTACCGCAGGAAGCTCCTACAGTACAAGGAGCTCGACTCCCGTGTCCGCACAGGTCAGATCCCCTTCGCACCCATCTCTCTCTCTCTCTAGGGAACTCAGAATGCAACCCTCCCGATCTCTGTATCGATCTCCAGGGTTATTTTGATGATGTTAATTAGGGTTTTGGAACTGTGGTTGCCGATGTGTTTGATGTTGGCGAAATAGATATAGGGTTTCGGTTGCTCTGAGCGGAATGGTGTGAATCTACCAATCTGTACATTGCGTTTGTTTGTTCATGGCATTCTAATTGGGCACTCTTACAGTGTCGAAAAAAATCTAGTTTTAAGTTGCTAATTATCTAACCGTTTTATAAGATTGATTGTGATTGGAACTATCAAACATATATAATGTGACGATCTTTATCGAGTCAGAGGTGTAATTGAGCGGAGTAATTTCTTCTGACCGTGCAGTAGAATGTTGGCCATCGTGGTGATGAAGGAGAATTAGTTTAGATTAAATATGTAGATCCTGGAGGCAGAGAGATTCATTGCATTTGTGTTGGTTGATTAACAAGACTATTCCACCACTACCCGACTACCGTCGACTCAGAGGTACACACACTGCGGGGATAGTGCTCTATACCGCTATAAGTCTATTTGCCTTATGTTGGTTTGGTTTGAGTAGAAATTCTTATGATTTTTGTTTGAAGGGGAAGCTTCGGGCAATAGATACACTCGGCACTGTGGCCAAGAGGTACAGGTTCAAGTCATTGGATTGCAAATATGCGAGGTGCAATAGACCCGAGAAGTCAACCCTTCACTGGACTGTGTTGAGTAGCAGTTGTGTGTGCTGTTTTTTTGTTGGTTCTCACCTCTGCCAGGCCTTCCTATTAGGGCGTTTCTTGGAGGAGTTCAAGCCCCTGTTGCTTGCTGTAATGATGTGAATAGACAGTTGTTTATTTTTCAGTCTTTGGTACTGATTCAATGTTCACGAAACATGGAACGATATAATACTAGTTTCGCCACTCCCCTTCAAGTGTTAACTAAGTTATAACTGTGAAATTCACCTAACTTGGATTTCCAACCTAGCAATCTTGTGCAATTTTGTCCACCCTTCTGTTTACATATCTCAAACCTTGACTCTTGAATTGTTTATGTCTTTTTTCTTCAAAAAATGAATGAATAATTACTAAAGGGTAGTAATCATCCACTTTGTTGAAGAAATCAATGAGTATGGAATCATAACGGTGCAGTTTGAAGGGAGATGTTTCATTCTTCAACGGAGGCTGTGGGTTCACAGGATTCTTATATACTGGGAGATCAACATGATATAATTTAGCTACTTGTTTATCATTTTCTAAAGGACATTGCAGCAGCTGCATTGGCTTGTTTCTGCAAACTTTTTGCTAAAAAATTGCTGAAGCAGATTGAGTAGAGTAAACATGCAACTCTTATTAGGAATCAGATTAATTGAGCCAAGCTTTTGTATGTCAAGAAAAGCTCTGCATTACATAGTTTCCTTAACCACACTGCATGATTAGATTGTAAAAGTCAAGAACACCTCGGTTACTTCCAAGCTGAGAACATTCTGTGGCCTTTGTCATTATTGCTCTGCCAATTTATTATATGCAAAGGTTGTGTGGTGTGTGTGCTGCAGCTTTTATCTGTAAGTATCAAAGTATTGATGCCGGTGCTATATTTTGGCACTTGGAAAAACCGGCACTATGGAAGAATGTTGGAAGCGCCAAAGAACTGAAGAAGTCTTGAAGAAGTGTTGAAAATGCTCTATAAATGAAATTAATAGATTATGCCTTTAAGATTTTGTAAAGGCACAGCTACACTTAATAATATAATATATATTCTAACACCATTTTTTATTGTCTAATATCTTAAATGACATCTGATATACAGCATGAAATTCCCGCATGTATAAAAAGCTAGAGAAAATTAACTGATATACATGAATGATAAATGTTCAGGGGCCCAAAGTCAGCCAAATGTCAAAAAATGAAAAGGGGAGGGGCCAGCCGTAAAAAGAAAAATTGGCCCAGTTTTTTTGTAAGCTCAATTGGACTGAGTTGTATTTGGGCCCATTATTTGTGTCAAGAAGATCTTGTTTAAAAAAAGTTGTGTACACAAAAAAAAACTGTACGCGGGAAAAAAGGAGTCGGCTATAAAAAAGGGAAATAACCATGAAAAAAAGGATCATACAAAAAGAATCCGTACAAAAAATGATTAATAAAGAGGAAGAAGAAAAGCCAAGAAAATTTTTGAGAGCGGCTTATGTGGTTTTTTTTCTCTCTATCTTTTCATGTCTTCTCCGAACTTTGTCGATATCATTATTTTCTGACAAGTATGGGAGAAAAGATGAGTATTGTGTAGAGTTCTATGGCTCCTATTCAGATTCCTAGCCAAATTTCACTGTACAGATTTTTAGATTCAGACTCGATGTTTAGATTGGTTCCGAATCTTCAATTTGATGCGCACATGTATGCGATCATCAGTTGTGCGATCCCTATCTTTTAGTTGGACTCAGAGTTTTCATGTGATCCATAGAGACTCCAGAGTAGAGATCTTATTCTCTATGCCATTGTGGGCTAGGATTTTCATGTGGTTTCATAGGGACTCCAGAGTAGAGATCGCATTCTCTGAGCCAGTATGGGAGAGACCTAGTTCTCCGACGATGAGACCCAGTTCAACTCACACTCCAGCCCTTTTGTTCCTCCTCATCTGCTCGGCATGGGAAGCAACGCCCTCAACAACAACCGATAGTTGTGTATGTGTTGAGTTGATATTGTCCATAGTGTCTTGTATTGTGGGTTTGAGTGATTTCTTTCTATTTGTCCAAGCTGAGCATTGCATGCCCCAGCTTGAGGGGGAGTGCTGGAGTATGCGTCATGTGTAGGTGGGTAATTGGATCCCTCCAGGGTTCAATTACCACACCCACTTATGTTTAGTCCCGCATCTACTATTCGTGAGACTTGGAGAGTCCGTGGGGGCTATATAAGAAGTCCCACACCACTTGTATCAGATGAGAAAGTTCAATACAACCATCAACCCTTTGAGACGTTCTCCCGTGGTTTCATCCCCCTTCTTCGGGAGTAGGGTTCCACGTAAAATCCCGGTGTTCTTTATTGTTCTTATTTTTTATATTCGATATTTACGCTTCCACATTCTCGTTTCCTAACAATTAAATGTATTAGGCCGAGACAAATACCTATACAACAATATATGAAGTGTAAATATGGCATGAGAAAAGTTTCATGTGCCAATGCAGTGGTTTTGCCCATTAAAGAAATACTCAAAAGCATCAGCATGGAACTGCTTCATAATGAATAAAGTTATAAAAATTTAAGTTAATGTAGTTGTTAAATATATGAGCATTTACATGAATGATAAAATGTCTTAGGCTGAGATAAACTCCTAAACAACAATATAGAAAGTGTAAATAGGACATGAGAAAAGTTTTAGGTGCCAATGCAGACTCAAAAAGCATCAAATTTGTTCAAAATGAATGAAATTATAAAAAATTAAGATGAATGTAATCGTTAAATATACAAGCACGCGACTGTTACATGAATGATCAAATGTCTTAGGCTGAGATAAACTCCTAAACAAAAGTATAGAAAGTGTAAATGTGACATGATAAAAGTTGCCCGTGCCAATGCAATGTTTTTCCATTGAAGAAGTACTAAAAAAGCATCAAATTATTTCAAAATGAATGAAATTATAAAAATTAAGGTTAATATATGTAGTTGTTAAATATCAAAGCTTGTGACTTTTACATGATCGATAAATATCTCAGGCTGAGATAAACTCCTAAACAACAATATAGAAAGTGCAAATGTGGCAATTGAAGAAATACTAAAAAACATCATTTTTTTCAAAATGAATGCAAGTATAAAAATTAAGGTTAATGTAGTTGTTATCTTAAATATATAAGCATGTGACTACGAAGAAGTAGTTCACATGTATGTTGTCAGATACTTTTAGTGGTAAATGCATGAGCAGTATTAATCCAAACTTTCATCTAAACATCGATAAACAGTTTATGTGTTGTTGGATTATTGGCACTTTGACCGATAAATCGATGCAGGAGATGTGATAGAAAGAAAGGATATTTAAATACTATGTCTCCAAGAGACAACATGAGTTGGAGAGAATGCAAGGGAGATCACGAAGACGTGCTTTAAATTAGGTATTATGGTAAAGAAAATAGTAGAAATGATATTGGAGTTGTTTACAAGGATTTGAAGGTTGGTATAGTTGAGGTGTAAAAATTTTTGGTCAGATTATTTTGCTAAAATTGGTGCTTAAGAAGAAATCTTGAATATCCTCTCAGTTTATGCACCATGAATTAGTTTAGAGCAAAGGATTAAACAAGATTTTTGGGAGGATTTTGATAAAATTATGCAAGGAATCCCCCAGAGAGACAATTTGCATATGTGGAAATTTCAATGGACATGTGAGAAATGATGTTTACGGGTATGCTAGTAGTCATGGGGGCTATGGCTTCGGAGTTAGAAATGAAGAGGGAAAATTCATTTTGGATTCTGGAATGGTTTATGACCTTTTCATAACATATACCCTCTTCAGGAAGAAGGTGGATCATTTAACCACTTATAAGAGTGGTACAACTAAAACACGGATAGATTATTGTGCAACGAGGAGAAGAGATTGATTGTGATGCAAAAACTGCAAAATAATCTCAAGAGAGAGCTCAACATCTCAACAACGTTTGCCAGTTACGAATTGTGCAAATAAACGATCTGAAAAAGAAAAGGAAGATTTTCGAGACCAATAGATATAGGTGGTGGAATCTTTAATTAAAGCAGTCAAGCTTCAAGGAGAATACTTTATAAAACTTATCTTGGGAATATAATTGAAATGCAAGCGAGATGTGGGAGGTAGCATCTTGTATTCGAAGGGTGGCCAAGTAGTTGCTAGGCGAGTTCAAAGGAGGAGTTCTAGGCGAAAAGAAGGCTTGGTGTTAGAGTAAAAGGGGTGCAATTAAAATTAAGAGAGCTTGTTTTGAAGCTATGCATAAGGGTAGGACAAAGGTAACGATCATGTACTACAAATTAGCAAAGAAGAAAGCAAAAAAAGATATAATGAAGCTAATACAAAAGCCTATGAAGTTTTGTACAAAAACCTTAACTTTAAGGAGGTCAGGACATATTCAGATTGATCAAAGCAAGAGAAAGAAAGACCAATGATCTTACTCAAGTAAGATGCATTGATGGTGAGGAAGGAAATTTGCTTGTTACTCAGAAGGACATAAAGACTAGATGGAAGCGATACTTCCATAAACTTTTCATTGGATAAGGGATTAAAGAGAATTTTTTGAAAGATCTTTCTAGTAGCAAAAGTTACATGAATTGTGTAAGCTATAGAGAAATACAAAAGAAAGGAAGTAGAGGAGGCTTTGAAGGCTACATAGAAAATGTGTAGGACATGGTGATATTTCTATAGAAGTTTGGCGAGTTCTAGGTGATCGAGGATTGAATTGGCTCACCAATTTATTCATTGTTGTTTGACAAAGCAAGGAAGTACCCGAAGAATGGAGGAAAAGCGTCATGGTGTCAATTTACAAGAAAAGAGGCATTCAAAATTGTTCTAAGTATAAAGGTATCAAATTGATGAGTCATATTATGAAAATTTTGGAGCATGATTGAAAGAATATTGAGGCTAGTTTTCAAAGTAATAGAAAATCAATTGGGATCCATGCCAGGTCGCCCAACTGTTGAAGCTATCCACATGTTGAGGAGAACAATGAACATATATAAAGCTAAAAGGAAGACCCTCTGTATGATTCTTATTGATTTGGAAAGGCTTATGATTTAGTTCCACAGGAGATCTTACGGAGAATTTTAGAGAAGAGACAAGTACGTGCCATGTATATTAACCTTGTAAAAGTATGCATGATGGGGCTTTATCTTCTAGTCTAGGAAGACGAGCTATTTTGGCATCAACGTCAGCCTGCATCAAGGTTCAGCTTTGAGTCCTTTCCTTTTTACTTTAATTATGGACGACTTGACTAGTCACATTCAAGATAAGATTTCTTTTTGAAAACCAGACATTCAAGATAAGATACGTTGGTGTTTATTGTTTGCCGATGATATTCTGGTAGTCGTTGAGACTAGAGATGGAGTAAATGAGAAGCTTGATGTTTGGATGCATGCCTTAGAAGCCTAAAGGGTTTCGAATAAGTATGTCTAAGGTGTTTATGTACCAATTAGAAGATGCAAGATTTGGGATTTTGAGCCATTTAAGAGAGTGTGAAGAAGGCCTACGAAGTGTTTAAAGGAGACTATCTGACGGGATCTTAATTACTTGGATCTAGTTTTGAGAATGACCCAGAATGGATCTGAATGGAGCAAAGAATTCATGTAGCTGACCATACTTAATATGGGAGAAGGCTTTGTTGTTGTTGAACTTTAAATATTTCATGAAAAATTTGGGAAAAATCTTAATTTTTGAATATCGAAGCTATAATATCTTGTAGATACTTAAAATGCTTTGGATCAATTAAACAAAAATAGTTTTAAAAAATCATTGAATTGATTGCGTGAACAAAATAAATCTGTATGTCGGTGATTTCTTGAGAAAATATGATTATAAATCAGTGAAATTGATAAAAATTGACAGGTGTGATTGGCATTATTCAAGTTTAGTTGACATTCTGCCATTGAAGTTATGGAAACGGTCATTCTATAGGTTTTAGTATCGGCATCCTGTCGAATCAGCAGGAATACATAGGCATGCCGTTTTATAATTGATATTCTCTTTTTTTTTGCTATTTCTAGCTTCACCTTTGTATAAATTTGTTTTCCTTCTTTCTGGGAGGTGGTGGGATGGATCTCCTAACTGTTATCAGTAGTTGACCTTTTGAATCAAATGAAATCTACTGAGACTTTGAAACATGCAGTTAGAGAAAACTTACGAGCAGCTAAAAAGGAGTACAACAAAACTGAAGATGATCTAAAGTCTCTCCAAAGTGTCGGTCAGATTATTGGTGAGGTGCTTCGGCCACTTGATAATGAACGCTGTAAGTGAATATTTTGTCTCTTGGCCACTCATTTTTTAGCTGGGCTCCTTTTCAGTTGACAGCTATTATAAAGATCACTTTGTAAGTTCATATACTAAAAGTGATTATTTGTATATTCTTCTGTGACTTCTAGTGATAGTTAAGGCTAGCAGTGGGCCTAGGTATGTTGTTGGCTGCCGCAGCAAAGTTGACAAAGAAAAGCTCACATCTGGGACACGGGTGGTTCTTGATATGACAACCCTCACAATTATGAGAGCTCTTCCCAGAGAGGTACTGTACCTTTCAATTCCCAGACATGATGTTATCTGGTTCTTTAAACTGCATTCTTTATTTATAGAAATAGGTGCTTTGATTATCTCTCAAGTTTGAGCGTTACCAATGTGCACGTTTCGATCCTAGGTCCACGTTTAGATTCTAGCCAGTAAATATTTGTGTCCATCCAGCTTTTAGTTGGCCACTTTTGATTCACCTGTTACATTAGTTTAGAGGCAACTATCTGAACATCGATTTTTCATTTTTTTGGTGTTAGGTTGATCCCGTCGTCTATAACATGCTTCACGAGGATCCAGGTAATATTAGTTACTCGGCAGTTGGTGGGTTATCTGATCAGATAAGGGAACTCAGAGAAGCAATAGAGCTGCCATTAATGAATCCTGAGCTCTTTCTGAGAGTAGGGATCAAGCCCCCAAAGGTACAATGTGACTGGTGGCTTTTAATGCGTCTATGCTGTTATTTCTTTGCTTTGGACCTTTCTTCTTCTTGGCATTTTATGTTGCCGAAGTCTTAGTATCGTGACTTGTATGTGTTTTGTAGGGAGTGCTTCTGTATGGTCCTCCTGGAACGGGGAAAACACTATTGGCGAGAGCAATTGCTAGCAATATAGATGCTAACTTTCTCAAGGTTAAACATCAAATTTTAGTAGAACCCATTTCGTAAACATTTTTTTATTTAATGTCTACATGTTTTCATAATAATGTTCATATAGGTGGTTTCTAGTGCTATCATTGACAAATACATAGGTGAAAGTGCCAGATTGATCAGAGAAATGTTTGGATATGCTCGTGATCATCAGGTAGCCTTTTCTGAGGCTAAATCTGGATATTTTTTTACATTAATTAGCAGTTCACATTTATCAAAATTGTATATCTAGCATGGAATTGGTAATGTTTAGTAAGAGGCGCTCTTCAACTTTTTTAAATTTTTTTGATGAGCAATGTTGGCACTTATCTTGAACTGTTGGGTTTCTTCTATGGTTTTATTGTCTCACGCAGCCTTGCATTATATTTATGGATGAAATCGATGCAATTGGTGGCCGCCGCTTTAGCGAGGGTACTAGTGCTGATCGTGAGATTCAAAGAACTTTGATGGAACTGCTGAATCAGTTGGATGGATTTGACCAGCTTGGAAAGGTAACTTTTATCATAGAAATAAACATGCATATCAGTATCTTATATGACTTTTATGTGTGCAGATTTGTTATCATATCAATGCTGATGCCAAAAACATTTGTTATAGATAGTGATTCTCTTTGGTGAACACACGAACACTGTGGTTGTTTATTCTGGATTATTTATAAACTTCTATCTACTTTGGTGTGAAGATCACTGACAATTGTGTTTTATGTACATATTATGTTATGGACAGGTTAAATACGGTATATATAGGGAACAAGATATAAGGAACTCTTGGCGTCATTTCATTTGAATTAATTGTATTAAGAGGACGGAAGTTTCAGGAAGCTGCGATCCAAGGAGAGTGGTATAAGAGGTAGGTGAAGCGTCATGTTTGTTCGATGGGTGTTCAATGTGATATTGAGCACCCAGATGGCATGACATACAAGAATGTTGGACGGTTGATTTTGGGGATGTGGACCATGTGGTGGATTAGCTGAGACTAGTGGACTATCTGATGTATGATTGTTCATGTGGTGGACTTCTTTGGGATCGAGGATCGACATGCTCATTGCATCTGTGCCGTTGCGAAGATCTTCTTGATGTCCTCCATCGATCAACATTGAGATCGTTCTCGAATCACATGTCACAAGTGTGATCCTTGAACGAAAACATGGGACCTATCTCGAGTTTGAACATGTATGGTTGCTCGAAGAAGTATCTCGTCCATTTGTGGAGGAGTATTGGGGAGAGGGAGTCCAGATTGAGGAGACAAACCACAAGGATCTTAGCTATAAGACCCATGTCCTTGAGTTTTTCGTGATTGTGCTCAAGAAAACCTAGACAAAGATCAACGAGAAGAGGGAAACGTTAGAGTTATGCGAAGTGGAACAATGAAATCGGGTAGATGATCATTTATGGAGACATTGTTGTAAAAGTTAGCTGATTAGGCTGACTAGTCAGTCCGACTAGTCGAGTTGGTAGGGTAGCCGACTCACTATTGACCAAGCGGTCAGCTGACTAGTCGACCGATGCATGGAGATTCCACATTTTCTTATTTTTTTGCTTTTTTTTTAAAAAGCACTTACTCTATGCTTAATGTCTTATTTAAATTCAATTATTTATTTTATTTCATTATGAAAATGATTTATATATTTAAAATAATTAAAAAAATTTCAAAACCGATTAAAGGCCGACTAAATCCAAGTAGTCGCCTGACTGTTGATTAGTCCTTAGTCAGTGACCAGGTTGACCGACTATCGACTTCTGCAACCGTGCTTGGAGGTGATGAGGAGGATGGGGCATCTTTAGGTAATCAAGATGGAGGATTTAATAAAGGATCAATGGAAGCGAAGATCTTGACACGTGGTTGGTGGAAGGTGTTGTGAATAAATTTTCCTACTTGGTGAAGTTTGAGAGGCAAAGGGAAATGCCATTAATAGGTTAACTAGATAGTTTAAAGGATGGGAAGTTGTTATCATCGTATGTGTAGCAAGGATGGTCATCTTTATGTGATCGAGGTTGATTTGATTATAAATGATCAACGAAGAGGTCTCAATACACATGGTTGGTGAGGGGGGATGCAATTACCTTTTTTAAATTTGTATGAGAGGTAAAAGGAAAATATCATTGATAGAGTGTTTGTAGAGGGCATGGAGGTTGTGGGGAAGGAGGAGGTTGGGATTGCCCTGGCAAGACACTTTGAGATTTCAGGGGCAAGAATGTCGCAGTGGGGCTTGGCAGTGTAGGCATGACATTCAATAGATTGTTAAATCATCAACTTGAAGGACTAGATAGACGAGTAGATGAAGGCCGTTTAGCCACATGAAGTAAGAGAACTTGCCTGGGTTGGATGATATATCATTTTTTCTTTTGTATGGAGTGTTGTGTTGGTGTTATGGATGTGGTTTAGATTTCATAATAGGTAATTCTGGGTTTAAAGGGCTCAATATATTTTTCCTCATGTTGATACGAGATTTGCCTAAGCAAGTTAAGGACTTCAGATTGATCGAGCTCTCTAATTTTGTGTACCTAAGAGATGCGAAGGTCCTTGTCTTCAGGTTATGGCCTATGGGGGATCTTGGGAGGATATGGTGAGCTTTGTCCAGTTTTCTTTTATAATGTAGAATCGTCCTTGATGTATAATTTTGTGGTGTGGATTACAATGATCTTCATCTAGGAGAGGAACGATGTGAAGGGCTTCATATTGAAGGTGGGTTTTGCCAAGCCCGGTTAACCCCTAAGTAGGGCCTTTCCTTTATAGAGCTTGTTGACATTCAATAGATTGTTAAATCATCAACTTCAAGGACTAGATAGACGAGTAGATGAAGGCCGTTTAGCCACATGAAGTAAGAGAACTTGCCTGGGTTGGATGATATTTCATTTTTTCTTTTGTATGGAGTGTTGTGTTGGTGTTATGGATGTGGTTTAGATCAAGGCCTTAAATGTCGGTTTCGGTCACCATTTCGGTATCGACCAAAATAGAATTTCGGTGGAATTTCGACCGAAATTTCGGTCATTTTGGTCATTTTTTGTATTAGGACCCCCATATTTCGGTCATTTCGGCCATTTCGGTCGAATTTCGATTTCGACTGGATATCGATATTCGAAAGAAATTCGACTGAATTTCGCTGAAATTTGAGGCCATAGTTTAGATTTCATAGTAGGTAATTCTGGGTTTAAAGGGCTCAATATATTTTTCCTCATGTTGATACGAGATTTGCCTAAGCAAGTTAAGGACTTCAGATTGATCGAGCTCTCTAATTTTGTGTACCTAAGAGATGCGAAGGTCCTTGTCTTCAGGTTATGGCCTATGGGGGATCTTGGGAGGATATGGTGAGCTTTGTCCAGTTTTCTTTTATAATGTAGAATCGTCCTTGATGTATAATTTTGCGGTGTGGATTACAATGATCTTCATCTAGGAGAGGAACGATGTGAAGGGCTTCATATTGAAGGTGGGTTTTGCCAAGCCCGGTTAACCCCTAAGTAGGGCCTTTCCTTTATAGAGCTTGTTGAGGAAGAGAGGGCTTTTCAATATTATGATTCTCTTTGATGAAGAGGTGTATCATGATGAAGAGGTGTATCATGATGGTGTTCTTCTCTGTATTGGTGGATGGATATCTAGAGGATGGTTTGATTTGTCGTGGAAGAAGGGGGAATGTGGCATTGTTGTCTTTTTGCACTGATGTTCATTTTAGCCGCAGATGTATTGACTTCTGGCATGCCACTTACCTTCAATAGAGGATCATTTTTGGATTTCTTTGGGGATTCGGTGGGCATGTTGTAGATTACGCTTCCTCCAGTCTTCCTTAAAATGAAAGAACGAGGGGGGGATCACATTCTTGCTTGAGCTCCAAAGATGTCGCTTGTGGCCAGATCTGGACCAAAGTACGGCTGAAACACGTGCTAAGGGATAAACATGTGCCAACAATCCCGAGATGAGGAAGCAGTCTACTCTCGATGTGGACCTTGAGTTACAACACATGTAACGGCAATCAATAATGTCGAAAACTTCCAGGTGTAAGGCTTAGACCATATCAACGAACTTCAACGACCCTTGATCCATCAATCCATGCAAACATGATCATTCCACAATGAACATAGTGACATTGAAGTCTCCTCCTACTAGCCAAGGGACCGAGGAGAAAAAACCATTGGCTACTCGAAGATCCTTCCATAGATTCTGTCTCAGACATGCTTCAGTGGGATCATACACTCGAAAAAGCTTCGAGGCTGCCACAATGTGTGTCCTTCAGAAGTTTGGAGATCATGTGTTTCCTTATGAGATCGAACACATGCTTGAGCATCACAATTCCATGCCACGAGAAAGCACCCAGAGCTACCCTCTGCAACCATCGCTTTGAAATATGAAAATATGGATCGTCCAACTGATTTCTACATCTTGTTGGACCAAGATCGTATCTTGGTCTCCTTCAACTGAATAACATCCTTATGCCATTCCGAGATCAGTCTCTTAACAACTCCCCTCTTCTCTGGATCTCAAAGTCCTCTAGTATTTCAGCATATAACCTTCACAAGGAAATCGTTGTGCACCCTACTGTGGTACGCACCACACCTGCATCCCTTGCAACGCTCGAGCATGTAGTTTAAGTTTTCGAGCTCTCGAGCAGAGAGGTGTCCAGATATAGATGATGGTGGGGATGGATCCTCTACAGTTGTTTGTCCCCCTCCCTCAGGGACAACTGAAGAACATGCAACAAGGGGTCTCGAAGATGAAGATCTGGCCTCCAACACGGGAAAAGAGGTGTATGCCATAAATGACTTCCGTTTATACACACCCTCAGCCCCCCTTGAATTGCTTTTTTTCTAGGTTTGTACCTCTTAGATTTGTTTCATGGTCTCTCTCTTCCACCTCCACTGTCTATTGAATCGGCAACCAGCTCGCCACCTTCCCCTGCAAGATGGTTGTCCCCCTCCAAGCCATCCGAGAGATGCTCCTGCAACTCGGCTCCATGATTTGAACCTCCTTCAGAAGAGGAGCAACATGCTGTCATGAACAAGTTTGCCGACCCTCTGCGCTTTGTTCTCCGGAGGTGAAAGAGGAGTTTAAGGGCGAATGCACCAATAGCATTTCAAGTCTACGTGGATCCCCTCCCTTTGGGCCAATATCTAAATGCTCTCCATAACCCGAATCCCTGTCCGACAAGTGGCATGGTCCATCGGACTTGAGTTCCCTTCTAATCGGGCATTCGAATCTCGAACCATATGCGGTAAAGTAAAACGAGGCTTTGGTTTGGGTTCCTTTAAAAGGGGTAGCTCCAACTTTGAAAGCGGGTCCCCCACCCCAACATCCCTAGATATGCGAATTTGGAACTCTGAGGTGCATACATCCTCCCTGCATGAAGGATTAGCCATAGAGATCGCACAATTTGAGAATGCCCCACTTCCAAGGATCTCCTCTGACAGTTTCGTATGTGAACGTAAATAGCTCGTCCCCTTCCTCGATCGTCGCCAGTGGGTGATGTAATAGTGAGAGGTCAAATCGAATTTATGCAATCATTGATTTGGTTTTTTCGAATTAGGGATTCACGTCCCTAATTAGTTATTTTAAATTAGTCATTTATTTTATGTATGTTAAATAAATTGAGATTGATTGTAATCTCAATATTTCTAAGATAATTTTAGTTGGAGTCAAACTAGGAAGTCATTATAGTCATTTAGAATCAGTTAAAATTTTATTTCATTGTTAATTTATTTCATTACAAATTTTGTAATCGAACCCCCTCTCAAGGGGAAGTAGTCTATTATAAGAGAGGTCTTGTTATGAATTTAAAAAATGAGTGGTTTGGTTTAGAGAGAGCCTCCACCATTAGCCCCACTTTCCCCTAGTTTCTAAGGTTTCTCCTCAACCTCCGCCCTCCCTTATCATGCGAAGCGCCTCACGATCTATTCTCTCTCATCCTCTTGATTTACTCAACTGCTTCGATTGGTACCAGTGCATGGAAATTGAATTGTTCTCACAGTTCGATGATTGTGTCGACTATTGGTGTTTGAAGTTCGATATGAGTCGTCTTGGCCACGAATCGTGTTCACGACAACATAGATTTTTTTGAAGTCTGAAAGGCAGGGGGAAACACTCAGAGGTGTCCGCCCCATCAAAATTTATTCCCAACAAACAACAAGAAAAAGACTAGGGAGAAAATACAACACGCACCAGCCTCACAAGACCATTACAACACCCAGTCTTCCACCATTCGCTGTGCAAACACCCTCACGTTCTCCTTATAAAACCTTTGCTCCGAGAACAGTAAGTCATTCCTTCCGCGCCATACCACCCAGAGGATAGCCAAGGGGTAAAGGCGCTCCCTCTTAGGCCTAGACACACTTGCGCAGATCGAGTTCCAGAAGGCCTGGAAGTCGTCGATGCGGCACCAAGCTATAACAGCCTCCTGCCATATCTGAGAGACCAAGGGGCAAGAGAAGAAGAGATGCTCCACAGATTCAATCGCATCATTACAAATTAAGCATCTGTTCGAAATAACGCCAAGGAGCCTGGCGCACCGATCACGCATCATCAACCTCTTCCTCCTGAGTAACCAAAGGAAAAACCCAATTCTCTCTGGAAGCCTAAGGCCCCAAATACTTGCACAGTCCCTGATCAGCAGCTCTGAGTTAGCCGACGGCGGCCTGGAGATGGCCCCATACGCACCTTTGACCGAGAACGGCCCCTCCTTCCAGCACCAATGATCCCTTCCCCCACGAGGAGCTCCCACTTCCCTCACGGCGTCAAGCAGGGCCAAGAACTCATCAAATCTCTGATCGGAAAGGTTAGCGGAGAAGGTTGGGCACCAGATCCCATCAGCCCATAACTCCGCCACCGAGCAAAGCTTCTCCTCCGCCAGGGCATACAAACGGGGGAAACGAGTGCAAAGAGCCCCCGTCCCCGACCAGTCATCTGCCCAAAAAGAGAAGCCCCCCCCCCCCCCCCCCGCCAGAAGGGGGTCATGGCGGCGAGATTGTCGGGCTGCAACGGCGGCGCCCCCCTCACGTCATAGATCTCACGGATCACTGTGCAAATGAGATCATCCCCCGGGCCCCAAACCCTGCTAGCTCACTTGAGCAAAAGCGCCTCATTCATCTGTTCGAGCGAATTCACCCCCAGACCTCCATGGTTCTTTCTATGCGTGATATCTTCCCACCCCACCAGATGGATCCCTCCACGCCCAGTGGTATGGCTTCCCCACAAAAAAGTGCGCATCCGCTTCTCCAGTCTCGCACGAATCCCCTTAGGCATCTTGCGGTTGGAAATAAAATAAATGGGGATGGAAGAAAGGACGGCCTTCAGCAGGACCAATCTACCCCCCCTCGAGAGTACAACGGCCTTCCACCCAGCCAACTTCACCTCAAACTTCTCCACCACCCTCAACCAGTCCCTGAGCCTTGTTCTCCCCATAGCCAGGGGCACGCCCAAATAGTCAATAGGCAAAGAAGCGCGACCAGA
Organism: Ottelia alismoides; assembly: GCA_037367405.1. Lineage (NCBI taxonomy): Eukaryota > Viridiplantae > Streptophyta > Magnoliopsida > Alismatales > Hydrocharitaceae > Ottelia > Ottelia alismoides. The sequence continues at coordinate 169,501 of JAZKJV010004437.1, read as the reverse complement.
ACCCAAGACTAACGCCAGCTCATTTGCAACATGCTCCGCATGCCCAAAAGGGACGAATACGGACTTGTGTCGTTCTTATATAGACCAGACAGCTCGGCGAAAATCTCTAACACCGTAGCCATGCCATTGGCCTCCTCAACACCCCCCTCAATGAGGAATAATGTATCGTCCGCGTATTGGATTATCAGCACCCGCACCCCCTCCCTTGAGTAGCCGCCAGAGAAACCTTGCCTGACCACATGAACCGCCATATCAGACAACACATCGGCTGCAAGGATGAAGAGCATAGGCGCAAGGGGGCAGCCTTGACGCACCCCCTTACGAGGTTGGATCCATCCCCCCTCCGGCCTACCATTGATCATGATCGAGAAGGATGCCGTGGTGACACAACGTCTCATCCAAGAAATCCAAATGTTCGGGAAACCCTTCCTTCGCAGCACAGACCACAGGAATCTCCAGTCGAGGCTATCGTACGCCTTGACGAAATCCACCTTCCAAAGGACACCACTCGTACCCCTCCTCCGCCAATCCGCGATGATCTTAGAAGCAAGGGTGATGCAATCATATATCTGTCGCCTGGGAACGAAGGCATATTGGACCGGCGAAGCAATGTTCCCAAGAACGACAACCAGTCTAGCGGCAAAGACCTTTGCCTTGATCATGTAAAGGGCGTTTGATATAGCAATAGGACGAAAGTCCCCGATGGATGCTGGCGCCGAAGACTTCGACAGCAACACAATGAGCGCGCGGTTGATACGGTCAAAACCGATATTCCCCTGACAGAACTCCAAGACCACCTCCAGCACCTCCTGACCAACGAGGTCCCAAAAGTCCTTGTAAAACGAAACCGGGAAACCATCGGGGCCAGGCGCAGCGTCGCCGTTCAAGTTCCATACAGCATCCTTAAGTTCCTCCAAAGTAACATCGCGGAGCAGATCACCCCAGGAAGGCGTCGTGACTGCCCTAGTATCTCGGCCCAACCATTTCCACCTCCGGGGAAGCGTTGCAGAAGACACGTTCTTGAAGTGGGACGCAATAGCTCTGCCCATGTCTTTATTCCCCTCCACTCTGACCCCGTCAACGACGATGGAGCGCATGGCATTGGTTCTGCGCCTCCCACTAGCAATACGATGGAAGAAGGACGTGTTCGCGTCCCCCTCCCGCAGCCACATGTTCCTCGACCCCTGTCTCCCCTCCATGACACGCTTCTTCTCCTCCACGGACACCTTCCTCTGAGCCGCCGTACGAGCCTCCAACTCCGAAGGCGAAAGGTCCCTGCTGTCTTCCAACACGTCCAAATTCCGAAAGATCTCCTCCGCGTCTCTTATAGCTGCGCACCTGCCAGCCCTCGTCTCCCGTTTGAAAGCCGCCAACCTGACCCTCAATGAGGAAAGCTTTTGGACAAACCTGGAGGCGGCGAAACCCGAGGTCTCCACCTTCGACCAGTGAGTTGTCATGATCTCCCTGAAGCCATCCTCCAAAAGCCAGCACTTCTCGTACCTAAAAAGGCCCCTCTGCGCTGGGGCATCCCCAGAGCACCACAGAATTGGATTGTGATCCGAACACGACCGCGGCTTGGCTCCCACCGACGCCAAGGGAAAAGCCTTCAAAACGTCATTTGAAACGAAAAAACGGTCGAGACGCGAGCGCGCTTTAGCATTCCTCCACGTATACGCAACGTCCCCGGCATCCATCACCTCGAGGCTGAGAAGGTCGATGGTGTCAGCGAACTCAGCGGAGCCCGGGTCCTGCCCCCCTATCCCCGGGCCTGTCCGTAGTAAGAAGGGTGACGTTGAAATCACCCCCCACCACCCACGGGATCCCACCGATAGCCCTACCAGCCTCCATAAGATCCTCCCGTAACTCTCCCCGCAAACCACCATCACAGGGACCATAAACACGACACGACCAACCGAGATGAAGAAGTCGTACCGGTCAAGATAACCGTCAGGACGTGCCGCCTACGAGTCATCGAGATAAAAGACCATGTCGACGAGCGCCAAGCAACAAGCAATGATTCCAAAGACTCCGAAGCATCCAAAGCTCTGAACTGGTCCAAACCACCCACGCCAAAAGACCTCCACACGTCCCCCTCCAAAGAGCGCAGCTTAGTTTCCTGGAGCAGGATGATGTCGCAATTCCAATCACTGAATCTAGAACCCATAGATCTCCCCTTATCCGGATCCCCGAGGCCACAGACGTTCCAAGATAAGATTTTCATTTGGATCCTTCTGCAAACCCCTGGATTTGGGCAACACCCGCGGCCTCCGCCACCCTAAGCTTGAACGGAGGGCAAGGTTGCGCCTCCGGCCTTGACGCCCTTGCTCTGCTTCTTCTTCTGTACCTCTTTCCGCTCCTCCTGTCGCTAGGCACCGCCTCCGAAGCTTGAGCAGGGAGGCCCTCTTCCATGGAAGCCCCCTCCTGGCTGTTTTCCGAGATTGAAGCGGCTGAGACGACGGAAGGCTGGGGCCGAGGCCTTTCCTCCACGAGGAGATGGCGGAAGAGGGGGAGCGGGAACATCTGAGGAGCACCCACCATAGCGTCGCGAAATCCTTCGCAGGAAGTACTCGCGACGAAGAGCCCGCGAAAGTAACGGTCTGCACCAGCCTTAGAGGGTCCGGGATCGACGTACCGATAACCGGACCCGAGAAATCCCACTTGCCTGCCTGAGCGGCATTCCTCCAAACCGGGTCCGCGAACGGATCCGCGAAGGTGCGTCCATCACCCGTGCCCAATTCCGCTTCAACAAAGAAACCCGCCAAAGACGTATCCAAACGCCTTTCACCTACGTCACCCTGCAGAGGGAACATTCTTGATGATAGGCACAACATTTGAGGTGAGTTCCCGAAGCGCCGCGTGCCAGGAGACGTTTGCTTCCTTCCCTTGAAAGGTCCGCTTGGGAATCCAACCGCCAGCGCGAAGCCCGAAACGTCCCCTGGCCTTCCAGCAACCGTCGACCTCGGGACCTCCGGCGGAGGCGGAGGTTCATCGACCATAAGCTCCACCGTGTAGGAGTAACAACCCATGTTCATCTCCGTGAATGTACTTCGCCCACCGACCTTGTCGAGGAAGCTCTTGGTGCATTCGAACTGGATCTTCGTTTCCTCCGCAGGGGAGCCCGATCTGAGACCATCATCAAGGACTTCACGAACAATTCCCCACCGACGCAAGGCCCTACGCAAGCACCCAGCCGAACGAGAGAGGAAGGGAACACCCCTCACCGCAGCCATGCAAACCTCCACCTCACTGCAGGAGCCATCAGCGAAGCGCAACCGCCGCCAGCAGACATTACCGACATCCCCATTTCGAAGTAACCGCTCCTTCTAAAAATCCGATAAGCCGCGAACACAGCACCGTCTTGCGTCTAACTTCACTAAGTCTCCCGCGAACTGCGGTCGAAGGAATCTAGCCAAATGCGATGAAAGAACGTCGAGGTCGATAGCGTCCCTTACCGCATGATCGATAAGCGCATGCAAGCCCGATGAACGCACGGTGCTCCTGCCTTTGAGAGTCTGTTGAGCTCCGCTAAACCCATCGCACTCAGAAGCGACACCCACAAGGTTTGCCGCCGCACCGCCCCGAGCTTCCTTCCTGACCACATCCGCAAACGATGGCCCTCCTTGATAAACCACATCAGTGCTTCCACTCAAACAGCCACCGTCGCTAGCCCGCTTTCGCCCAGGCATCGCCTCCTTCGTTGCAAGGAACGCCATGCAAGTTGCTTGACGATGACCCACCCTACCGCACGAGTAACACCTAGGGGGTAAATGGCAGTAGGTGGCAACATGCCCCCTGTCCCCGCAACGGTAGCACCGCCGCCCTGGTTTCTTATGAGAAACGACCCTCCACCCACCACTTCTTCGTTGCTTGAACCAGCCTCGAACGCGCAACCACGTCCGTCCTCCTCCTCTGAACGGAGAACCGCCTTCCCCTTGTCCCACGCCACCTCTCTTGCTCTGCCTGCTTCCAGCTCCACCCCACCTCCCCGAACCACTCCGCCTCCCCCATGCAGCCCCACCTTCTCCTTCCTCCTTCCTCCTTCCTCCAGCATCGCTAACCCCCCATGCAGCTCTCTCCGACGCACTCGCACCAACCACACGACCCCGATCGCCGGCAGTCCACTTCACAGTCGCTTTCCCACTCGCCTTCACTCTCCACCAGCGCTCCATCTCAATATCTCTCGACCTACAACAACATAGATTGAAGGTATGGATCCAATTAAGCATCAAAGTGCAGTTGTGGTTGGATTCATGGCTAAAAGAAGATACAATCGATCACGATAAAGGTTCACACAATGCAACATAAATACAATGCATGTTCGATAAAAAATATTCATTCAATATGAAGATGTCATTACTACAAGTTCTGTACAAGAAGATGATGCAAAACCCGTCTTTGATGAAAGTCTTGATGATAAAGAATATGAAACCCAAGATCTATCTTTGATCAAAGTTGCTATCCAAGAAGTATCTAAATCAACTGATTCACCAATAATGTCGCGGGAGGCTGCACCTTTGCCCCACAATCCTCTTTGCCAATACAAAACCCCATCACAGCATTGGATTTGCCACCAACGTTAGCTATTTCGCGGGGCCCCATTGTTGATACCAGTCGCACAACCCCTCTAGGGCTTTGTAAGACCCAAACACAATAGCGGTCGCTGCACAAGGACCGGTTACTGCCACCTCATGCCTCGTACCCAATATCATGGTAAAAGAGGTAACCTCTTGAGCTGCTCGTGCAGCCAGAATCGTTGCAATGCAATGCAAGCCAAGGCACTACAACCACCGCACGTGCTGCGTATGCAGTATCCACTATCGCTGATGGTTCCTTTCTCACACGCCCCATCGTTGAAGCAGCAACATGCGGCATCGACCTCCTCGATCCTCGTTCGCCTCCATCGCGTTGTGATTCCATCGCCTAGTCCCACGTATAGGGCTAGGGGTGGTCAATACCACCGTTGCCGCCACCTGTATCGGCCCTCCTACAATTTTCGATACCGTCGACGTTGTCATGCGCTCATTCTTCCCCAACACAGCCGCATGGTCCTCATCCTCTCCCTAACGAGTTGATGATGTCAGCTAAAGGTTGGGAATCATAAAACCCTAGCCGTTGTTGGGGGATCTTCTCAAAGGGAAACCATATCCCCTCAATTTGGGGATGAGAGGTTGATTTGGGAGTTTTATAGAAAGATATCTCTGTCCAAAACTTTTTTTCTGAAGTTTAAAGATGATGGGAACTTAAGAAGAATTACTTTAGTTGAAGGGGTAGAAAATTACGCTTCCACCCCCTACAACAGAATATTTGAAAAGAGGTGTTACAAGAAATTGGAGCAACCACCTTCTCCAAGTAGGATTAGGAATGTAGGAATGCCTATATAAAGGACCCTGTGGTCTAGTATATTACCCACATCTCTTCTCATCCTAGACTTGTGTCATTCATCCTAGACCCAACGCATCAATTCTTCAAGCACCACGTTAGGGGAATGACATCTGTGTGGACGCCACCTTTTGCGCCTATGTTCTTCCAACATGAAGTTGATGGCACCAACCACCGTACCGAGGACACTTGGATCCCGTTGTAGTATACTCTGCAATTGTTCTTTAAACAAGGAAACAACAAAGGTGGAATTAAATTGTCACATCTCGAGCTTGAAGATCAAGCAATTCGTTAGGAGAATTTTTTCAAGTGGTAGAGAATTGATGCGATAATTCCCAATTTGATGGGTCAAATCGAATTCATGCAACCATGGATTTGGGGATTTTTTTGAATTAGGGATTCTAGTCCTTAATTAGTTATTTTAATCTACTTGTCTATTCTATTTATGTTAAATAAATTGAAAAAAAAACGTCGTTTATTTTTTAAATAATTTAGGATAGATTGTAATCTCAACATTTCATACAGATAATTTTAGATGGAGTCAAATTATGAAGTCAATTGAGTTATTTAGAATCGGTTAAGATTTTATTTGATTGTTATTTTATTTTGTTACTTATTTTGTTATTGAACCCCTCTCTATATAAAGGAGGTAGTAGTCTATTATAAGGGAGGTCAAGTTATGAATTAAAAAATTGAGTATTTTGATTTGGAGAGAGAATCCACTATCTTACTTTTCCCCAATTTCTGAGTTTCTCCTCTCATACTATTCCTACTTCGAACAGTGAGGCATGTTGCGTTCTTCTCCTCTCGTCTCTCCTCCCTCTACATTCCCGACTGCATCAGCTGGCTTTAACAGAGGTCGTCTCTCCAGTCGTGGAGGTGAGGGAGGTTGAAGCCCCATCACCCGTAGCATGAAAGTCACTCGTCCCACCAATGAAAGCAAGTGCTCGAGGGGTGAAAAGGTTCGTCTTCGCCAAAATGGAAATAATAACAAACTCCATGTTCAGTCCTGGTGAAATTTTTTGAAAGGATCTCATGCACCATCCCCGAATCTCTAAGTGTTGCTCTCAACGACTCGACGTTCTTAGAAAGTAGGGGAACACCTTCCCCTCGAACCACCCTCTTGGCTGCAGCTGACCATCAGTGATGTGTGGCACCCCATCATCGAGTGCGGCCCTCTCAAACGATGTCAAACAACACTGAGTCAGATTGCACGCACACACCATGCCTTCCACCAGCATTATCACGTTGCCCCCGAACGAGTAGCCCAACAAGTTTCTGATCACTGAAACAATATAACTCATCTCTAACTTGTCTTTTGTAACCAAATCAACGAGGAAGGATGCTCTCTTTGTAAATAAGGCATCCCCTTTCCACAACCTCAGAGTAAGTCTGGTGTGGTTGACCAACACACCCGAAATGGGGTTCGACTGCACAGGGCGAACAAAGATGCACTCTACCCTCATTGATCTTCTCTTGTTTGTCACTGGACAAGATAGGCAACAATGCCATGTCCACGCAAGGGAAGCAACGTGGGGATGATGCAGAAAAATTCCGGCGACGGAAAAAATAAAATTATTTGAACGGTGGAATTTTCGGTGGAGAAGAATTGGAAGGGTTGAGAAAAGAAAACTCGGCGGAGACAAGAGATTTGAGGAAGAAGAAGCGCGTAGACCGCGTGGGAGAAAGAGAGAGACTAGAGAGAGAGAGATAGTTACTCAAGTTTTCATCTAATCTGACCTGTCTAAAACAATAGCCTATCATCCCTTTATATAGGAGGAGATGAGGTTACAAAAATAGAAACTCAAATTCCAATTCAAACTAATTATCCTAATTTGACTCTAACCGACTAACTGACTAATTTGAAATTCAAATTGAAACTAACTACTTTAGAGATCACACACGATCTCTTTATTTAAAATAAAATTACGATGATTCAAAATAAACGTAAATAAAAAAATGCGGCCCTATTTCTCCATTTCACACGCTGCATCAGGGGGTGTCAAGCAAAACCTTGAAAAGTGGTTATGCCAACCCATAAGGAAAACATTGTGGGCCCCTCGACTTTCTTTTCGACGACTCACCCTCGTCCAACCCTCTGCCTCTCTTGGGGGATGGCATTATTTTGGCAGATGAGATAAGCAATGAAGTCCATATGAGAGTCAAGAATTGGAGAGAGGTCTTGGAGTACAACATGTTCCATTAATTAGAATAAACTTGAGGTTTATCGAATACAATATTTGATGACGGATCAAAAAATGAGACAAAGGAAACCATGTTTTAATAAATGCAAATGGGAGGTGCCATTATAAGACTTTGATCTACCATATCTAAAGTCGGTTATATATATAGTATACTGGACTGACTGTTTGTTGTCAACTATATACATGTTAAAGTATGCTAAGGTCGATGCACAACCATGAATTATGGATCCAATTTGCAAGGAGGAGTATTGAAGAAAAAAGATAATATGATGAAGTTGATGTTAAAGATAAAATACTTGTAAACATATATGGCATTTGAAGGCGCTTCTGAGGCTGGAGTTATTTGTGGCTTGTTTTTTTTTTGACGCTCTTATTTGTGGCTTGTTCATAGGGTGCATGTGATAAGAGATGGACTGGATATTTGTTGTCTGCTTTGTTCAAGAGACTCAGAAGATCTTGAATGTCTTTTCTTCTCGTGACATTGCACAAGAGGTTAGGAGGCAGGAGGGAGGTGGATATGGTTTGTGTGGATGCTTCTAGATATGTTTTGGTCGACAAGTCGATGCCACGATACGACTTAGTACGAGAAGAGGCATGCTACTGTACTAATTAGATTCACTAGGGTTTATGAGGTCTTGTTCATTTATTGAGGAAATATATTTCATTTTTAATGAGGCAAATAAAAAGCTAGGTCACATATCTGTTAGAGTCACCTTCAATGCAAAATAACTAGGTGAACCTAAAGAGTTATAACTTTTTGATCTTATTGGGGGAAAATGCCAAGTGTTAATTAATGGATGCTCTTTCAGACCTATAACCATGCCTAATTTCCTTTGTGATGTTATTCTCATATGACTTCTCCACATGCTAGTTCTCGGGTCATTCACAGTATGATATTGACCACATTCTAGATACGTTAAAAATATGTCTAACTGGTCTCTGGAAAGGAACGTGCTTGCAGATGTTAGCTAGACATGTTCAATTTGATAATGATGGAGAATCTGCTCCAAAATTGTGTACTAGAGGATATAAGCCATGTGGTTGATGTGATTGCGTATTAGGTCATGCGCATAAGTTCAAAAGCACACTATAGTATGTTGTGTGGCATATGTACCATCATGTGTTCGACTAAAAGGATGTAGCTGTTTTTTGGCTAATCTCTAAGGTGATCTGTGCGCTGCCCATCACCTACTTGGGGCTGCCGTTGGTGGGCATTTCATTATTTGGTTGGATTCTATTGTTGGAATGTGCTGAAAGGTGGACCTCTAAGACCATTATCTGTGTATGCAGGTTTGGGTGGGGGTGTACTTATGACCATTACTTAGAGATGTACTCTTCATGTTTTGCTTTACTTGGGATGAGGTTTGCATCTCGATGGCGGCATGTTTCAAACAGACTTCGAGATATCATGATATTGAAGAGATGGAGGTAACGATATCCATATGGATATCGTTTTCCATGATATCGACCGATATCGCATGATATATCAACGATATATCGACATATTGAGCCATATCGCTCAAAACTGATGAGTTCCAACTCAAATCTTTATCGAATATCGTCTGATATTATCGATATTTTGCTGATATCTACGTATACCAATGAGATTGCCTATGTGAGCTTGATTTCACTACTTATTTAGCTACTCCTAGTATTAAACCATAATGATTAAATATTTTGTTTCGTGTCGGGTGTCCTAGTATTAAACCCCCGCATCCCCCCCCCCCCCCCCCCCCCCCCCCGACTCACTAGGTTGGTAGGGTATGGTGTGAGGGGGGGGGGTGCATACGATGGTTCTTCAACTTGGGCCTTTGTCCCCCTTTTGGCAGTGGGGATGAAATAACTCTAAAGCTGGTCAATCACAGATTTGGAATATATTCCAATTGGTATAAGCAATATAATGATATGGAAAAACATTTTCATGATGTACTACTATCGCATTAATTTTTCTTTAGTTCGATTAGAAAAGTTTTGTTTCCAATCGATCTTACTTCATCTTCTTTCATTCAAAAATAATATTATTATGGATTATGTTCTTTAAAAACTAGCATTTTTATCAATTGTGCCCCTCTAAGATATTGCAATATTAGTATGCCCCTCTTATTTTTGGAATATCAGTTTGTGCCCCCCAGTTTCTTGTCGTTGTATCACTTGTGCCCTTCCGTTACTTTAGCCATCAATGAATTGAATTTAATCATGATTTTCCAAACCATGGTGCGATTAAGAGGGGCATAACTGTCCAAACACTCCCCCTCCCCACCCATCATCATCCTTCGGTCCCTCCTCCACTCCACACCTTCCGATCTTCTCCTTCGTTTGCTCCATCTTCTCTCTTTTTTCTCGATCATCTCCATTTTCACCCCTATTTGATGTAAGCCACTGTTGTTTTGACCATTCATCTATTATCTCCTCTGCTTCTCCGTACCTATCATATCTGTTCATCCTCCGATCGCTCTCTGTGATCGGAGATCTAGAGTCAAATCCTCCATTCCGGTAGCTCCCCCATCCATCTATTCCTCATATGTGCCTAACTTCTGGTCGAGGGATCCTCGAGCCAAGCCTCTGTTCGTGGGTATACCACCACTTGGAGCACCTGGAAGTTATCCATTTCCTAGAACGAGATCTGACATCGTTGAGTTTGCATCTGAAATCATTTTCAAATCATTTGGGAAGGACATGTACCTGGACGATCGATTCGAGCAACAACAGAACATCTGAGATTGAATAAGCCATTGCGTGCACTTGAATCTCATCCGTCATCATCGACATATTAGAAGCATTTGCCGGTGCTTGGAGCATCTGATCAGAAGTCACAGACAAAGATCGAGCATCGATTCCTAAAGAGCTTCGATCGGATCCTCCTGCCAAGGAAGATTGGGCAAGAACACCCCTTTTATCTCCAGAACTTACAGTTGACGTCGGAATAGGGGGGGGGACGGAGGAGACGGAGGAGGAGGGTAAGGGGGGATTTCAACCCTTTTTTAATTCTATTCTCCTTGTGTTCCCAAAGTTAACGTCTGCTTACAATGGGGATGGACAACAACTAACTCGAGTGGTACATGTGACCATTGTGGAAGAAGACAGGGGCTTTGATATTCCAAAAAGGGAGGGGTAACTGATATTGCAATATCTCAAAGGTGAACAGCTGATGAAGACCCTATACTCAAAGGCGCACAACTGATGAATACCCTAAAAACTATATGTTATTATGCTCATTTACTTGTTTGTTTCATTTTGATATAGCTTAACATTTTGTTTGTGAATAATATGTGATGTAATATAAATATAATGGGCTAAATACATGTCTTTTATGTCTCTAAGTTATTTGAATTTCATCATTCCCTTTTTAATCTCTCGGGAGTTAGCGTCCAACAATCAACATTGACAACCAACGATATGTTCGATATAAGGTGTGTTGGGGATGCTAAATGCACCTCATTCTTGCGTATAAACGTGTATTTGTGTGTATATTATTTATTTAAGAACTAGGATGATCTTAATTCGTAAAAATCCCTTTTATGCCATTTTCGAGAGTTTCACCGTATCGTCGATATATCTCGATATATCCTTTTCCGTACAGACCAATACAATATCGATATCTTGAACCTTGGTCTCAAAAGTCCAATGACCATGGACATAATGTTGTTGAAGTGGGTAGTAGGTTGCTTGAGAACAAATAAGACTTCTTCATTTTGTTTTGTTTCGGTGCTATGGTAGGTTCCTTGTCCCGTGACTTATGAGAGAGATGATGGGATTATTGCGGAGTATAGGAGGATAAAGTTGGTAAAAAGTCTTCCTAGTTAAAACAACCAAAATATAGTTCAAACTAGTATATAAGGGCTGCGAGGTTTGACTGCTAAGGATTAACCTACATGGCGAGCTTGTAGTGGATGGAGGGGATCGACATGTGCTGCTTGCTTTAGAGGTTGTTATAGTGAAGGAGTGTCAAGATGTGGTAAATGACTTATATGGGCTTTCATGTGGCGTAATTAAGTACTCACCGACTCGCTTTTTCTGTGAAAAGGAGGACTCGATGAGATTACACATTGATTTTTTGGTAATAGATCCATAATTTAAAAAGTTTTTGTAATTGTTCCAGGGATCCGAAACTAACCCGAATATCATGTCGTCAGCATATCTCTCGTATCGTAACGAGCTTCGCGAGGGTGAGCGAACTCCAAAAACCCGTCCTCAATTCGGATTGCAGATTGCAAATCGCTTGCACGAAGCTGGTATTGCTAGTAATTGTCGGTCAACCATATGGCGATGAATCTGTTCTCCGGCCTTGTAGACACCACCCGTCACCCTATGGGAGATGGTCATGCATGAAGCCGTTATCTTGCAGTCACATGAGTGGTCCCTTGTGTGTGTGTGTGAGAGAGAGAGAGCGCACGTGCACGTGGGGTTTGGGTAGGGGGTGATGCACTTATGACACTGCTTAGAGATGTACTCTCTTCGCCTTTTGTTTTACTTCGGATGAGGGTTGGGTCTCAAAAGTCCAAGGACCATGGACATAATGTTGTCGTTGAAGTTGGTGGTTGCTTGAGAACAGAGAAGACTTCTTCATTTTGTTTTGTATCATTTCTATGGCAGGTCCCTTGACCTATGACTTATGAGAGAGATAATGAGATTATTGCCGAGTATATCCTTCTGTATGAAAGGAGTCATGGTAGTGGTCCCTGATATGGATATATTAGTGAGGGAAATGGCAAGTATTTCTGCTTTTGGTCTAGGATTGCTCGGAAGGTTGAGAGACCAGGGGAGCTGTTCCCAGACTGGTGGATATGGCAAATGACTGTCAAACCGGGGGAGCTGTTCTAAGACTGGTGGATATGGCTATCGACTGTCGAGTGATGGTACCAGATTAGTAGTGCAGATTGATGTCGGAACCAAGGCCGTAAATATCGGTTTCCGTCACAATATCAGTGACCGAAACATCATTTCGGCAGAAATTCGGGTGAAATTTTGGCAATTTCAGTCACATTTTCTTCTGTCAACCTCCCCTCAAGACACGAAGGCCCTAAATGTTAGTTTCGGACACCATTTCGGTGACCAACCAAAACGGAATTTCGGACGAATTTCTACCGAAATTTTGGTCATTTTTGTACTGGGCCCCCATATTTTGGTCATTTCGGCCATTTCGGTCGAATTTTGATTTCGACTGAATATCGATATTCGACAGACATTCGACCGAATTTCGCTGAAATTTGAGGCCATGCAAGGCATATATATCAGTCATTTCGCTTGAATTTCAGTCACCACCTTCCGAAACTGAAATTCGACCGAAATTCGGTCAAAATTCGCTGAAATTTGATGCCATGGCTGGAACCACCACATGGTTTCCAGCTTTATATTCCCGTTATCCAAACAGGTTTTGGATAACCTTGTAACTTTCCTTCATCCTCCGGTGGTACATGAGGCAGATGTGTGGATGGATCAAGGCCCTAAATGTTGGTTTCGGTCACCATTTCGGTGACTGACCGAAACAGAATTTCAATCGAAATTTCGATCATTTCTGTCATTTTTTGTACTAGGACCCCCATATTTCGGTCATTTCGGCCATTTCAGTCGAATTTCGATTTCGACAGGATATCGATATTCGACAGAAATAATTTCGCTGAATTTTGAGGCCATGGGATGGATAGATCGGGTGCAAACTTCTTTCTTAGCTGTGCATACAAGTAACTGTGGCAATCTTGATAACCCATTCATATGAAAAATGGAGAAATGTGGATATGTTTACCAAATTGAAATTATACACAATTGTCTGCAACCCTGTTCGTTGTATGGCCTTCGGTTTTTTAGGAAGATTAGTTGATGGGCTATGACCGTTTGGTTCATCATTGGAAAAGTAAGATTGTCTGAAAGCATGGTAGTTTGATTTTACAAGTTGTATTGGAGAATGCAAAATCATCAAAAAACTGATTTGTAAGAATCTTGTTTGGTTACACAAATTGAGTGGAATATAGAAATGTCTTGATGTGAAAATAACGTGATAACTCTGCCCTTTTTTAAAAAAACATGAACTGTTTTTATATGTTGGATATGTTCTTGTTGTGTGCATAGGAGAGGGTAAAAGAATAAACAAAACATGTTCTCATGAACAGAAATTAGGGGGGTTTTATGGCATTCTTTTAATACATTAGGACATTGGATGTCTTTTATGGTAAGGAGAGATAGAATTGTCTTTCTTTAGTGCAAACATAAACTATTAACTGTTTTATATGGACTAGTTATCGTGTGCGTATAATAAAAGAATAAGTAAAATATATATTCTCCTCCTCATAAACTAGACTCTCTTATCATGGCATGCTTGTAATTTACATATGGACAGCCGATGCCTTTTACGGAAAGGGGATAGAATTGTTAGGAATGGTATAGAATTGTCTCGTACACCTGTTAAAGAAAAGTAATATTTCTTTTTACATCATTCTTTTAGTTATATTGGGTCATTGTATGCCATTTATGGAAGAAAGAAGAAATAATTGTTTTTATGTCATTTTTGTAGTTGCTTTGGGACATTGGATGCCTTTTATAGAAAGAAGACGATGGAATTGTCATGTTTATTTTTTTATGGGGAAAACAGATAGAACTGTTCTGTACAACAGGCCCTTCGACATTTGTGCAATTATGTTGGGCATTGTATGCCATTTATGGGAAAAAAGAAGCTAGAATTATCTTGAATGACAGGCCCACTATAAAAAAATATCTGAAAAGGGTGTCGGCCGCTTCCTCTAGTTGTTTCATTGTATTTCCAATGCAGAGAACTTACTGCATGATTCCAAATGCAGCATTTACAAACTGTATAGGAGGTTTCAGAGAATTTATATTTTAGATGTCGGTCCAATGATGAACTGAATTTTTTTGGTGGTGGTGGTGGGGGGGTGGTGCTATGTCAAGAGGCATTGTGAGAAAGAATCAGTTATGTGTTTGAAGAATTTATTAGGGGATGTCATGCTACCTTTAAAGATGGATGATGGCATTTTGTAAGGGATGCCTATCAGAATATCTTGGACAAGGGTCTTGACTTTTTTTTATTAATGCTATAAATTAGTCTACATATTTGGTATCATTGTTGCTTGCATTATGAATTACAATGTCTGTGGCACTTGTCCGTTTGGTTTAAAATGGACACCAGAACCTTTTAAGAACTCCAATTGCTTGGAGGTGTGCATTAGTTAGATGCTCACCCCTTTCCTCAGAAAGAAAGAACAACAATATTTAAGATCCAAAGAAATTTGTTAATTTATGTTTATATAAGCATTAGAGAGTAAGTGGACAAATCATGGCTTGTGAGTTATATATCAGGTGGCAGCAAGGCCAGCAACTAGGGGCCAACCGTAACTTACTAGGTGATGACCAGAAGTTCCATAATTCTAAGCATAACTATAATCATATCCACGTTTAGTGGCTTGCATCCTTTGAGACCTTGCTTGCACCAATAATTAGATTTGAGATTCATCTTTTAGTTGTGGTTGAAGTGATGTAAGCTTACAGGAGAAGGTTATATGGTGCATGCTATATGCAGAGGATGGTGTGTTGTTAGGTGGGATGGAGTAAAGAGGAAACTTGAAGTCAAGAGTGGCGCTCCATGATGTTAGTTTTTGAACGATCACCAAAAAGACAGACAGGGAGTGTAAATATGCTATTGAGATGAGATGGATGTGGAAAAAGCGAGGATTTTACCAAATGGCGTTGCAAAATAGAAGTCGAATACTTGATTGCCAATTTTCAACAAAATAGGGAAATTTTACAGAAGTTATAAAAGGTGCATTAGTTATTCTAAGTGTCAAGAAAATATTGCTTAATTTGAGAGCCAGAACTTTGTAAATCAGTAGTAAGATGGCTCGTGTTGGTTTAAAAAAAGATGGCCAATGCTGTATGGAGATAATGGGATACATATTCTGGATGCAGTGCTGCGATTTGCGGAGCTTGTAATGCTGGGTCAAATCCTATTTTAATCATTTTCCTGTTTAATTGAATCGATGGCTACACTGTAGCCTGTATCCCTTGGTTTTTCAAAAATGAAAAAGGGACTTGGATGGTGGCCTATTGGAAGTGGGCCGAGAATGGCTAAATCATGTTAGTAGAAATTGCCAAAATCTTTTGTAGTTGGAGTTGAGACCATGATTTTGCAATAAACTTTACTTAATATAGGAAAAGTCTTGCTTTTTCGCATTAAATTCCTGGCAAGGAGGAATTTGCCTTTGGTTAGTTGACATTGAAATGTGGGGTCTTGCATTCTTGTAATGCTCTTAGATTTGTTATAAGCATGCTAAATTAGTAAAGGCCTAATCTGATAATATATTTTCAACTGAAGGATATTTCTTAGTTTCCTTTTCATGTATTTGATGCTTGCATTTCATCTAGGTTAAAATGATTATGGCAACCAACAGACCCGATGTTCTAGATCCTGCACTTCTTCGCCCAGGTAGACTGGATAGGAAAATAGAGATCCCTTTGCCCAATGAGCAATCAAGGATGGAGATTCTTAAAATTCATGCTGCTGGTATTGCCAAGCATGGAGAGATAGACTACGAGGCTGTAGTAAAACTTGCTGAAGTGAGTATTAAATCCTAAAAGTGAACTAGGACTAACTAACATTTCACCTCTCTCTCTCACCTTTTTTTATTCGGAATCACAGGGATTCAATGGGGCTGATCTTCGAAATGTCTGCACAGAAGCTGGGATGTCGGCCATTCGTGCTGAGCGTGATTATGTAATACATGAAGATTTTATGAAGGTCAGGTGTTAATTACTTTTTATATTGTTTTTCCCAAATAATAATAAATACCTTAATAGCAATATATGGAATATATCTCATTTTGCTTCTGTCTTATGCTATGACTTTTGAGTTTCTAATGTAATTATTTTTCCACCTAAAATCCGCTTAAATCATCTCATAGTCGAGCAGTTTGCCTTTTCCCCTGAGGTTTCAGGGTTCAAACCTCACCGATTTACTGTTATTCAAGATAAGAAACTAAGCTCCCCTGTGCAGAAAAAGATAAGAATTCCCATAAGCTATATTATTATGGGTAAATTACAATTAGGGTCCTCATCTATGGGTCCGATCTCAGAATGGGTCCCCATCTTTAAATTGTAACGATTTCGGGTCCTAGGGTCGTTTAGGAAATGGAAATTTTGGAGTTCATGACGAATATGTCCTTGTCGGGAAGGGAATGGGGGTTGGGTTCTAACTTTTAAACAAGAGCATATTCGTCATCAGCCTCAAAAAGTTCATCACGTTAACGGTCTTGGGACCTGAATCGTTACAGTTTAAAAATGGGGACCCATTCTGGGATCGGACCCACAGATACTTACCCAAATTGTAATTTACCCTATTATTTATTTATATTTCACGTTGTTTGGAATGACAGAAAACAAACATATTACCCCTTTAGTTATTTGTCTATTAGGTTTTGACCTTACCTATCATTAGTTAGAAAATGATTCTGAGAGATTCAATTATTTTATTCAGGAGTTTTCCGTTGCAGTTTTGTGAGATCACTTTGAATAGAAGAAAACTGTTTTTGGATTAGATAGTGGATTAAGTGCCCCTGATATAGTTGCACCCTGTAAGTTTGATCTGACATTTATTGAAAAGTAACTTCAGAATTGATCATTGTTTTGACAAGTTGGGTTGTCATACGAAGACCCTGTTGTTAAAGGGGTTTTTTTATTAATTAGGTTCTAAAACTTAATTTAAGGAGAGTTCACAAGATAATAATATCTAAATTATATTTTCTTGTAGAATTAAATACAGACTATGGACAAGATGGAGCTTAAGTTGTGATTTTTTTCCACCCTCGCATAAGTGTTCTACATATAAATTTTCTGAGTGATTTTTTGGTTCTGGAGACGGACATCTGAAACAATGAGAAGACAGTTTTCCATCCAAACCTTGCTGCACTTTTTTAAAAAAATCACAATCACAATTCTTGATGGGCTTTATTTTAGCCCCACAACCCGTGGTCTGAATTTGATAAGGCAAATGATAACTTTCTTTGGTAGTTAAACTTGTTCTCTACTTTCCATTTCGTCGCCGTCTAAAGATGCCGTCTGCTTTGTGGATTGTTCAGGCTGTGAGGAAGCTGAATGAAGCCAAGAAGCTGGAATCGAGTGCACACTACAATGCTGATTTTGGCAAGGACTAGAAAGATCGTGCCAGATTTTGCCTATACTTTATGAGTATTGCAGTGGCTTTCTTTCGTCGGCACAACGGATCCCCTTATCGAGAAAGAGACCTAATTCCCGGATTAGAAGACAAACGAAGCTCCGGGCGCAGGTTATATATTTAAAACGGATTGTTTTTGTGTTTCTTTTCAGCCCGTGTATAATGGAAATGAAGGAGGGATCAACAACTTTGTTCATGTTTAGTTCACTTACTGGGTATGGTATGTACCAAGGTACCCATCCCTTCCTTGGAATATTGTTGTGAGTTGTGATAGTAGATCAAGTCTAGAATTCTAGATTTATCAGCTTTGGTATCTCTCAAGAAGTGTTTCCATCAATGATTCTAATCCTGATTAGATATTGTATTATTTCTACGGCCAAACACGGCTTTTATGCTTGTTATGTACTTAGGCATCAGTGACACTCGCGAAGCTCTTGTGGCAACAGAGGTTCGACCAGTATTTAATAATTGCTTCATAAACCTTTATCGTGATCTTATTTCAGGATTGTTGATCTTGTCATAGAGTATCCTTATTCTGGAACAAGAAGTGTTTATCCTTCATCCAACTATGACCTAAGAATTGCATATCCTAACTCCAATCATATTTCAAACTCTCATTGATATAGGTTGCCTTTATTCTCCAGTATAATCTACTAGCTAAGTAGTAGAATTCACTGTCAGTAGAGATACAAGGGGCATAAAAAAAGTAGCAAATCAAACCTAAAGCCAAAAAAGTGCTTTAAATCCTTAAATTGGTAATTATAGCATCATTTTGAATCTCAGGAGGCTATAACATTATCGCATTCTTATCGTTCGATGACGATGTGTTGCAGTTGTATGGTGGTCTTGGAGGCTTGCTATTTTGATAAGAAGGTTAAGAAAGTCCCCTCAAAATGGACTAAGGTGGAAGTTAGCTTCTACAGGTTGGTCAATAATTCACTTACAAAATCCTGACCTAATTGGAGGCAGATACCAAATCACACACTGATGATTTCAAGGCAGGCGTGGAGTCCGTGTGCGAAAGAAGAATCTGGTAAGTGGGTTGAAGCTTGGTGATAGATCTGTGCGAGGATCGGAGATGCAAGGAACATTCTCAAAATCATGTGGGCTATACTCTTGCTTGTTCCTATATTCCCCTATTCTAAGCTCTGGCACATCGGGTCCCTTTCTTGTTCATGTCTTGTTTGAAAGAGTGGAATGATGGGTAAATTTAGTTTCGGGGATAGGGAAGGGATGAATAATAATAATTATTATTGATATAATGGATGATGTAATCATGGTGTGGTCACTTATTCGTGGATAGTTTATCTTAAAATAAAGTTCATTTATCTCCTTATAAAAAGATGCTAACCCTCGTCCAAATTAGCATGCATGGTTGGAAATGCCATTTGGGTTTAGAAAATGATGAGAAGCTAAGTTTTATTGCATTCAATCCTCTAAAGCATCATGAAGAATTTTTCAAGTACCATAAACAACTAATTGAAGGTGATATTGTTATGAATTTTTTGCATAATAGTGAAAATATAGTCATGGAGGTCAACCACACCTCTTTTACCCAAAAACCTAAAATTAACTTTTCTACCCCCTTTGGGGGAGTTTTGGCTCATTTCTACTTGCAATGTGATATATAATATCTTCTTTAAGTTGGTTGCCTCCAAGCTGGTTGAGGTTCTTCCCCACTTCATCTCCTTAAATCAGACGGCATTCATAAATGTACAATTAGTAGTGATAGCATTCGTCTAACCGAGGAGATAGCATTTAATCATAAAAGTTTGAATGGTTGCAAGAAAGCTTGTCTCAAGGTCGACTCATATGAGGTATTTGACTTGGTGTATCATAATTACCTACTTCAAAATATATATGCAATGAGCTTTTGCCATGAATGGATCTCGTGGTGTCAAAATTGTATCGCTACTTCCTCCTTTTCAATTTTGGTGAATCATTATGATTGAGGGAAATCTTTCGCATATTGAGCGTGGGAAGTCAAGGGCTCGTATGCACCTCATACGTCTCTGATCTTTTTTTTGTTAAAAGCTTTTAGGGGGCACTAGGTTCAGAATAAGCAAGAATATGGATGAGTAATACAGAGAATAAGGGTTTATTCTCTATTCGGCTGGAAAGATGGGAATAAGGAGAATAATGTGGAATAATGGTAGGTAAGATGGAATAAAGGTAGGAATAAGGGCATAATAAGATGAAATAATGGGATGTGGATGGGAACCACGACGAGCGGAGAATTGACCCCTTATTCCAGTGTTTATTCTCCAAACGAACAGGGCCTTAGAGATCCTTAAATATGTTAAAAGATATCACGTGTACTTTCAACATGTGCTCTAACTTGGAAGTGAATAACTCAAAGAGTGAACTTAGTGGGGGACTTAGGTAGGGAATCTTGTCCATATAGGTCAGGGAAAGAGGCCAAATATAAGATGAAAAGTTCAAAGTAGAACTTTGCCCCATTTTGTCCATTTCATCCAGCGGTTAGGACATCGTCTTTTCATGTCGAAGACACCTGGTGTCCCTTCATTCGCATCTCCTAATCGCGCACATAGAACAACAGATATCGGAAAGGTAATTCTGGCAAGGAAGTGGGTAGCGATATATCTCCATCTATACACATGAACATATCTACATGAAAGATTATGATAAGCAGCTCATTCTATATACTCCCTCGCCTCAGGATACCTCTCGATTTAAAACGAGAGTTTGGTTGATATCCTAGAGCAGGCTATGGTCGATAGGTGGATGGCTCAATGATTCATGATCTAACCCACAGTGCTTTGGACTGACCTCCTTCTCTAATGACTCAACCCTACTGCCTCAAAGAAAGATCCATTATCTAGTCAACTAAGAACTTCATACCATACCACCAAACACTATACAACATAATCCATCACCTAAGCTGCCACTCGCACCATATATAGAGACATGCATACATGTTATTACACATCTTCGCAGTTTCCTTACTTCTCAAGCAGCAGTGCATGCTTTTACACAAACTTCTCTTCCTATTAATCTGGAAGTTCTTCTCATAGTTATATATATGGAGTATATCATTGTGAGACTGGATAAACCCTTATAAGGTAAATAGAGTTCTTCTTCATGGAAGAAAATCAAAAATCATGTGATTTATTAACCGCCTGCAATTTCTTAAGATTGTTATTGATGGCAACATGTTTTACTAGATTGTTGGGTCAATCAAGCTTTGGTTAAGCATGTCAATGGGGTGTGTGTGATGAGGTGCTAATCGGTTATGTTAACTAAGTCTCATTGTAATACGAGTCGATTAAAAGATCAACAGTACGAAGTTGATTATCGCTATGAAGAGGTGCTTGGTTCAAATTTATACCTGGATAAGTTCAGGTCCGAACATAAGGACACAAGCAATTAGGTCTATTAAGTAGGATTTAGATACTAGGTTAAGTGATTTAGATGCTAGCTAAGTCACGTTGACAAACAAAATGTACACATGATCTTTTTGTGTTTTTATACGCAAGTTAATTTAATGCTACAAAATGTAGTGCATATGTATGAATGAGGAAGCACATACACAAGAACAAATAGCACATGAAATAGCCTCTGAATTAAATGTTCAATCGACTCAAAATGTCTACTTTGATCTAGGTTTACAAGCAATGCATTAATTAAATGCTTAAGAAATGTATTAAACAAGTTGTATTTGAAATTTACTAAGTTCATAAGTGAATTAATTTTAGAGCCCAATTAAACTAGAGTTAAACTCAATTTATATCTTTCATGATCCACATAGACAGGATAAAATCAATGTAGGTTAATTTACCTAATCATAAGCCAAATCTAGAGTCAAAATAAGTTTAAGGTAAATTAAATACAACTAATCAATAGAGAAACTTATTCTATAAATTAAATCTTATGAGTACATCCAACTAGATCATACAATGCACCATATGAAAGAAAATATAAATTCAATTCTTTCAAGACCAGATTTACTTCATCTGTGTATCAAGTCATTAAGACATATCCATTGACTTAAATGCAATACAAAATTATTAAACATTACATAAAATATCACAAATAGGTCCAAAATGAATTAAAATACAATAAAAGATAACAGGGAACGTCAATCTACTAAAGTTTAGATGCTTGGGGATAGATATGCAAATAAGGTAACCTAGGAGGGTGCTCTTGCGATTTTGCCAGATGGACACGCGAGATGGGCATGCGGCTCAGAATCAGGAGGTGTACCATGATTGGGACACGTGGGTGGCAGAGGTGCCTCAGGTCCAGTTCGGCTCCACCCGAGCTTGCAGGTCGAATCGGTGGCTCGGAAATGAACGGAGACGGTCAGATCAAGATGGTCCAACAGTACATGTACTTTGACTACAAACATCCTCTGTGTGCGGAGGTTTCTGGACGATGCTCCAGGAGTGATATTGCTCCTCCTCCATGCTCCTCAAGCCTCGACAAAGGTCGGAACACCTTCCCTAAGCTCTGGCGAAGGTGATGACGGTGGGACAAAGCTATTGCAGTGGATGGAGTAGAGGAGTAGATCCACCTCATTGAAGCTGGAGCTTGAGATCGAAGATAGGCGCACAACTCCATCCAGTCAAAGATATGCAAGATTAGTGTACACAACCAAAGCAAGGGGGTTGATTTAATTAGGATGAAGTTGAGGCGAACGGAGGGTTGTCAAAGGTGTTCAGGGATGGAGCCCTAATGGGTTCACCTTCTTTGCAAGAAGGTGACCATGGTTAAGGCGGAGAGGGTTCTGGGGAAGAGGAGGGTGCTATCAAAGATGTGTGCGTGGATAAGGAGTGTACGGTGAAGGTGTAGGGCTAATTAGATGATCGTGAAGGTGGTTGTATGCGACAAATAAAAATCGAGAAAATAAGAAGAAAAGAATAATTGAGGTTACTTGGGGAGAAGAAAAACGTCGGAGGTGAGACACAAGCTTGGGAACGGAGCTTCAGATTCTCCCGGTCTTTACACAAAGCCACAACATGTGGATGAGCTTGAGCAGCACCATGTGGTGGTCGGCAACACAGTCTAGAGACCATGGATCTCATCGGAGTCCAATCTCTTTCTTCGTTTGATCTCTCAAACTCTCTATCATGGAAGGTTTGGAGAAAGCTCAGGGAAAGCTCGTGTGAACGCGTGAGGAGGAGATCGAGTTTTTGTTTGGCTACAGGCAATTGAACCAGGTGGTTTCAACCACCTGTAGTTATCACATGTGAGGAGGATGAAGGAAGTTGAGATTATGGCAAAAGAGAGGAATGAAAGGGAATTCATTTGGCGTCGAATTCGGGAGGAGACGAAACCTGGTGCGGTTGAGAAAATTGGGTGAAGATCGATCGGTAAAGGGACACGACTCCTGGAGACTCAACCATTGAAGGTTGAAGATGAGCAGGTGTTGTTGGATCATGTGATCTAACAACCATGATGAGGGTGCGCATGAAACGACGAGGGTCGCTTGATAATTTGATCAAGCGGTCCCTGATGAGGTGGGGATGATGGGATCAAGGTCGTCTTATCAGGATATCGGTGGCTCAGATGGAAGTAGGGACTATTAAAGTGTCGACTACGTGGCTTCACCAAAGTGAGTCACGTGTTCAGAATAAATAGAAAAAAATGTAAAATGTAAAATAAAATATTAAATGAAATCAAATGAAAAAGTTTCTACACGACAGTCGTGCATTTTTTAGATATCTACAACTTTCATGTAGAATACAAAACCAAAACTCATCATATACACATACTTAATATTTTTGCAAGTATTTTAAGGAATAAAAATACTTCTTTTAATTATTTTATTATTTTTTGAATAAATAATATCCAATATATTATATACAATATTACACTAATTTTTCGTTGGATTTTTAATAATGAGAAACGCGGAAAATAAAAGGAACTGTAAACACATATATTAGGTACTTTATTTATATACAATAATTAGTTTTAATTATTTACAAGATGCTAGAAGTTTATTTCAAATAATTAACTAATTAGTTAAAGATAGAGGGCTAAGTAATAAGAATAATGTTGATGAATCTGAGATTCGTCAGTGTGCAGACTTCCTTTGGGGCTATGGAAACTAAAAGTTGCTTGGATAACCATTTGCCTTCCAAAGGAGAATGGTGGAATGGACCTTCATTCATTGCAAACTGTCTATAATGCAATGAAGATATGTTGGACTTGGTGCTTCCTTTGAGTTCATGATTCAATTTTATTTATAAGTAATAAGAAATAACATTCAACTAGCTTTTAAGAGGCCTTTTTACCACCTCACCCCACATTTGGTCATGCTGAAGGATACAGAGAGATCTTGACCAACAATTGGTGGATTGGTGCCACCTTGCTACTAGCCTTACTTAATCCAATATTTTTCCTTTAAATATGCTCGCGTTCTTATGTGAAATAGTGCCCCATGAATGTTGTAACCAAACATTCTTGATACTTCGTTGTATAGAGGAAAAAACGATCAACAAGGGGCTGACTTGCATGGATTATCTCTCCCCAATCGGATTACATATTGTGAAACACATATGAGGAATTCTAAGACCGTATCCTCTTCAAATGCTCCTATTCCAAACAAGTCTAGGAGGTTGCAATATGGAGTTGATGTTGCAACAAATTCCTTTTTTAGGGAGTAGGGTTTAGGGTCCCCTTATCGACTCCTATATTCCTGGATTATAATTAATGATTTGATTAACACGCTGTCGGAAGATGACACAAGAGAGGAGGTGAATTGTTCCATAACAACATATACAGTCACCAATATAAACTAAAAGCTGGTTCTGCTCAAGACCATCAACTATAGAATACAAACCAGAAAGTCCACAATGATTTTAACATAGAAATCCAAGCGGATGGAAATCCAAGCAAGAGAAAACCACGACCCATGGGCCCATTCTAGGATTTCACATTCACTCTCTCTACAAAGCTTGCTTCCACTATTCAGTTACTTGAAATTGATCATAACGCAATCTTTTACAACCTCCCTTCTTTGGACAACTCCTAAGAAGATTTCTTCTCCGTGGAGAAAGGATCCCACACGTCACGTACCTAATTACAATATGATTGAAGAAAATGATTAGCAACATTTTTTAATAACACGAGCTTAAAAAATGTTTAATGATGAATCTACTCAAAGGTGGTTGAAGATCTCTTTGAGAGCTTTGAGAGCACATATAGCTTGAAAACTTTAGAACTTGAATACCACACTGAAATTTAGCATTCTTTCTTCACTTGAATGAATGGAAAAATAATTCCATATTATGTGTCTTGCATTAGAGATTGAGGATCATATATATTGCACAAAAATAGTGCAAGACTTCCTAGTCGGAACTGAGCACAAATTCCCTCTTGAATGCGACAATTTCACTAATACGTAAGAGCTCGTACCACAACATAGAATTCTAAAACATATATGAAATATCTTGATCTTGCCTTATTTATCTTTTTGATAAAGAAAACCACATGTTGACCTTCTTAGCTAAGCATTGATCCAATTTCGATACAAGAAGTATAACAATCAACCTCGAAGCCTTTTGAGAATTTAGTCAAAATTAATATAGGAACGCGAGTTAAATGGTGTTTGAGTTTTTGGAAACTATTTTCAGCTTCACTAGTCTAAGTGTAAGTTCCACCTCGTAGACTGCCCCCAATAGAGATAAGAAGCATGCTAAAATTCCTT
Organism: Ottelia alismoides; assembly: GCA_037367405.1. Lineage (NCBI taxonomy): Eukaryota > Viridiplantae > Streptophyta > Magnoliopsida > Alismatales > Hydrocharitaceae > Ottelia > Ottelia alismoides. The sequence goes on along the minus strand of JAZKJV010004437.1, from coordinate 144,072 downwards.
ATAAAACGTCGAAAATATGAAGCTAAACCTAGAAAGCATCAGACCTTGATTATTTTTACAGAGTTGACAAGTTTTAGATGGTCGCAACGTTGATCGGTTCAATTTTGATTCCTTATGCGGATAACATGTGATCTAAGACAACATAGCGGTACAAAAAAGAGCATTTTTTTCAAGTTGACATATGAACTATGTTCCGTCGAGGTTTATAAGATTCGTCGTAATTGAGCTAGATAAATCATCCCTTATCATACTATAGATCTACATGATGTCATCAACCTACCATAAAATTTTCCAATAAATGGTCCAAGATTGTGATTCATGGTACGTGTGTGCGCAAAATTTCGAAAGCATCTTCAAAAACACATACTTCTTCATCGAGTACGGAAGCATGACACAATACTAAGACAAATCAGTGTCATAGATAATAGAACATAAAAGAAATTCACCAATGATGACAATACTCTGCAAGTCTTAACTAGGGAAAAGATATATGATTACAGAGGGCCGATCCTATGAGATGGGATTTTGGTGAGATGGTGAGATGGGAGATTCTGGACCACTAGTTTCAACCAGGAAAGAGAAGCCAGGAGAGAGAAGAAAAAAACTAGTAGTCCAGAATCTCCCATCTCACCATCTCACAAAATCTCATCTCATAGGATCACTCTTCTATGATTACAACCTTAAGTTTGATTATATTGACTCGAAAAAACTACAAGAGTAGAGCGATAACTCATCTATCAAGTTGTTCGTCGATAACCTTGTTCCATGTTAGGTTACAACAGCTTAATAAATATTAGTAAAATGAATTTGACTAACCATACACTATTAAATTACGAAGACAAATCATAATTATCCAGAAGTTTTGAGAAAATCTAAGTGAATATAAGTTCAATTCAATGATCATGATAACACAAAGAAAACTATGACATTAGGTACAAAGGCTAGATAAAGCATGTTCAATAATGATAAAATGTCAACGATATGATAAGCATCTGTTGCAAAATCAAATATCAAGAGACAATTGTGATAAAAATAATTATCGATACATATAATTATTTTAAACCACTGGTTGGAATCATGTAATCCGAGTTTAGATAAGAGTCACATCATCCCTTCAAATCAAATAATTTAAGCCAAGATATATTTTTAATACGGTGTGTCCAATATAATATATGCGAATCTAAGAGAGTTTTTCATTGAGAGAATTCAAATAATTATTCTTGTTTCGTTCCTTTAGCCGAATGTTTTTTCTTTATATACGAGTCATACAATATGATATAAACTACGACATTAGACTACACCTATGTAGAAATGAGAAAAGATAAGATTCTAAAGACTCCTAACCTAGAGAAGGAGGGAAATGATTCTAGTCCATTGTCTCTTAGAGATACAAATAAAAAAAATACATTTCATGTTTTACAAACTAGTCCAAAATCTATTATAGTATTCTAATAGTTGTAAATTGAAACATTAATAATAGACCGCATTACTCTAGCTCAAAATGTAACTGTTGGGATTTTTTAAAAAGGAACAATCACATTTCCTTTTTCTATTATTTACCATCACATCAAATTTCCAATTAAATGGGATTCTTTAGCCAATTATTACCTCCCAATTATTGTTATAAAAAATATGAGTATTGGGAATTCATGTCACCTTTTTCTCAATTCTTGTGCAGAGAGAGAGAGAGAGATCTTATGGGAGATTCGTCTTTGTCGCATGAGACGACATCATTGAATCGAAGACGGAGGAGCATGCAAATACATGATCGGAAGGAGCCTCAACGACCGTGGTATGGAGAGTCAATTTCTGGATGTGAGATATGTATCGGCATAGGATTATTGTATATGTAATGGTTGGATTTTGAACAGGATCTCCAAAAGCATGTGCCATGTATACTGACTCAATTTAGAAATAGATCGAAAAATCTCTATTTTAATTTAAGATATTGATATGTTGACTTGATTTGATATGTATGTGAATGGATTCTTATTTGCAATTAAAACCTCTAAATTTACGTGATTGGACAAAGAAAAAAATAGTAGTGTAAACATCAGATTCAATATCAGATTAAATGACATCGAACATGACATTAGATTGTAAGTCTTTTCCTCCTATTGACAATTTTACACATAATCTATTAGATTATCCCGAGCATATTTATGTATATATTTTTTTAAGAGCCACGTGTAAGAACTTGAAGTTCTAGCAGTAGAAAAAGCAAATGGAACCATTACCCATAGGTCATATCTGTTGGTGCACCTCTTTTACATGATGTGAATTATGTATGTAAGCCATTATAGCGTGGAGTTTGTTACTTCATTCAACCAGAAAAAATGTTAGAACCTGCAATTCATCCAATAAAATCCGAGTACCATCAGGAGAGGTCATATTATAAACTCTTTTCTTCTATATCTTCATCAATCTAATGGTGAAGACCTATGCATTTATACTCATAAAATTGCCAACAAGAATCAAATAGTAAACTTAATTGTATGAGATCTGGTGGTCTGTAATTGGGAATCCAAACCGGGAACCATTGGCATTTCTGTATGTGAATAAAACTTATATATATATATATATATATATATATATATGCATTATCAGTAATGTGAGGTGTGAAGTATTCATATTTTTTAAATCAAAATAATATAATTACAAGTTATGGGACATGGTGATCAGGAATGAGTTATATTCAATTATAAGAGAAGAAGTCAATGTTAGAATATTATATACTAAAGGATTTCATTGTGGATAAATAACATAGACCTTAGTGAATAATGAATAAAATTGGCACCGACTTATAAAGAGTTAAATAGACGACCGCAAGGGGTTGTGTTAGCCCAAGAGACAATGCCACAAGGGACGTATGATTGCAAGAAATCATAGAGGCGAAATCTAAGTCATCTACAATTGTAGCTACACTACCATGAATGTCATGTTCATGGACCGCTATTAAAGTCATCAAAGCCACCAAAGTCATTTAACAATTTAATAATTAATACAACTTTAAACACTAACTAAATTAAGTGTATATGCACTGCTATGAAAATGCTAAGGTATATATGTGCAGTTATGTTAATGCCATGAGCATATATGTAACTATTTTAGTGCCATGATCATATGTGCAATTATATTAATATTATGGGCATATGTGCAATTATGTTAATGTTATGAGCATATGTGCAATTATGTTATCATTATGAGCATATGTGCAATTATGTTATCATTATGAGTATATGTGCAATTATATTAATGTTCATGGGCATATGTGCAATTATGTTAATGTTAAGGTATATGTACAAATGTATTGAGAAGTCATGCAAGAAAATAATTTAAAAAAGAATAAGTCTTTACAAGTTATTGCAAGAAATGATTTAAGAAAGTAAACCATTATAAGTCATGCAAAGCTATCTAAAAGAGGCTAACATGCAAAGAGATTTATATGATAAAAGAAACAAGTACATGCCGCGAATCTTATGAAACATGTCACAAAAGATGGAAGAAATGTATGTTAAATATATTATTATGCATATTACATATGTATACACGTACTTATGAAAGAGGCCAAATACATATGTCAGGGATCGAACTTAGACAAGCATGAGAAGAATTATGCATGTAACAATATTCCTTTCCATGAAAACACAAGTACATGAAATATAACGGTTTAAAAGACCGCTAAAATTCTCGTGCATAGACCCAATATATATTAAGCATTAGGCTCATGTAACATTATGTCTATTTATTTCATGTGAAGAATAAGTTTGACTGAGCACTCAGGTTTGTGCGGCAAATTCAACGAGACTTTCAACATGGTATGGTTAACTACATGCTTTATGGTGGATATATATATGTCCGTTAGAACTAAGGACCATGTTAATCAACTATTTAGTTTTTCTTTTGCAAGTATACGCTGGTTGATGTTGGAATAATGGAACTCTAACTTTAAAAGTGATTTATGGATTCTTTTGATAATGATATTTTCTTATGCTCATTGATTGTCATGCATGATTCGATAACAGCTCGGTCATGTGATCTAACGTTATATCGTCGATCAGCACGATCTGATCTGTTAAACAAAGATTTCATACAAGATTAAATTCACATAAAGTAAAAAAGATGAATATATAGTCCATCACCAAGAACTCTTTCTAAGTATGGTTAGTGGATCTTAGATAATGATATTTGAAATTTATCTTAAAGCTATGTTCGTTTGAGAGATATGAAGCACATGTACCTTCTTATCCTGCAAAATTTCTAACCATCTGAAAAGGGTCAATATTTGGATCATGGAGTCAACATGATGGATAGTGTTTGACACAATATTCCTCCGTCATCAATCTCTCCTACCATAAAAATACAAATAATTATTACTTATCTAACATAACTAACTTCTATCATAAATCCCTTCTTATCTAACTGGACGAAGAATGGCAATAATTTTTACTTATTCCTCTCTATCCAACAGAATTCTATCAATGCAAAGAAATAGAAAATAAATGATACAACAATTTCTCAAGGCAAAGAATGGCAATAAGAGTGATTAATAAGAGTGATTCTGTGTTAATTCAATCCAGTCCAACGTACCGATCAAAAAAACTGGAGGAGCTCCGATGCAATTCTCCCACAGCCAAAACTCCTTGTCCAGGGTTTTTCGTTACCCTTCTCCCTCCCACACCTCCCCCAGCAATGGCGCCGCCACCTCCGAAGCTCCTCCCCTCCTCCTCCTCCGAATCCGACTCCGAGTCCGACCGCGCCGCCCTCCCCATCAACGAAGACTATGCCCGCCGCTTCGAGCACAACAAGCGCCGCGAGGACCTTCACCGCCTCTCCGACCTCCAGAAGCGCGGCCTTATCTCCTCCTCCTCCGACGACGACGGCGACGATGACGACAGCGACGACGACCCCGTGGCGTCCACAAAGACCGACCTCCAGTTCTTCGACGCCCTCGTCAAGGTCAAGCTCCAGGACCCCCTCATCCACCTCAAGGACGCCAAGCTTTACGCCTCCGACGACGACGATAGAGACGACAGGGCAGAGAAGAAGACCAAAAAGGAGAAGGAGAAGCCTATGTATATAAAGGACGTCACCGCCAAACACCTCCTCGAGGACGGCCCAGAGTTCGACGAAACCCCCGCGGTTGCCTCGCAGTCGAAGCTCTATTCCCGCGAGCAAGAGGACAACCGCAGGGCCTTCCTCGATGCTGCTGATTCCCCCGGTAGCGACGACGATGCGGAATTCTTCAAGGAGAAGGCGAACTCCGAGGCTCGACCTGAGGATCCTGACGACGCCGAGGTGCAGAGGAAGATGGACGAGTACTTTGGGGAGGATCGCAATTTGGACGAGAACGAGCTGTTTCTGAAGAATTTTATGAAGAAAAGGATGTGGACGGCTGAGGCGGACGGTGCCGTGGAGGACGGGGAGCTCAGCGAGGATGAGGATGAATTGGAGAAGCAGGAGAAGTATGAGGCGGAGTACAATTTCCGGTACGAGGAGGGTGCTGGGGACCGGGTGCTCGGGCACGCGAGGGTTGTGGAAGGGTCGGTGAGGAAGAAGAGCAATGCGAGGAAGGAGCAGAGGAAGAGGCGGGAGGAAAGGGCAGCGCAGGTGGAGGCGGAGAGGAAGGAGGAGCTGAAGAGGCTGAAGAATTTGAAGAAGAGGGAAATCGAGGAAAAGCTCGAGAAGATACGAGCGGTTGCGGGCATTCCAGACGGAGGTGCCAGCAGGCTCGGTGGGGATGACTTGGAGGAGGAATTCGACCCAGAGGAGTATGATAGGAAGATGAAGGAGATGTTTGATGAGGATTACTATGACGCTGAGGATGTGGATCCGGATTTCGCGAGTGGCGATGAGGGTGACATTGAAAAGCCTGATTTTGATAGGGAGGATGAGTTGTTGGGGCTCCCAAAGGGTTGGGATGTCAGTTGTACCGGAGAAGGTTTTAAGACGGCGAGGGAGAAGAGCATGAAGCGCAAAGAAGCAGCTAGATTAGTAGAGAGAGGAGAAGAGGAGGGGGAGGAGGAGGATGGAGATGAAGAGGTCGAGGAGGAAAACGGGCAGCAGGAGGGCAAGAGCAAGCGGAAGCGGAAGCGCAAGATTACGCTTCGAGAGAAGGTTGAATTAGATAAAGAGTTGGAGGAGTACTATAAATTGGACTACGAAGATACCATAGGTGACTTGAAGACGCGATTTAAATACAAATCAGTTCCATTGAACAAATATGGATTGAATGCTGCAGAAATTCTGATGGCGGATGAGAAGGATTTGAACCAGTATGTTTCTTTGAAGAAGCTCGCCCCTTATAGGCAGGATGAATGGAAGGTGCACAAGATGAAGAAACACCAAATTCTGACGAAGTTGTATAATCAAGGAGAGAATGCAGAGGGCGGCAAGGGTGACGAGAAACGTCACTCGAGGGATTCCCATTCCGAGAGATCCGGAAAGAAACCCCAAGATGCGGTGACAAAGGGAGATGCTTCTGCTCAAGATTTGCCTTCGAGGAGAAGCAGGAAAAGACGACGGCAATCAGAGCTGAAACTGTCCCAATCAAGGCTCATGGCTTATGGGAAGATTGCTCACAATCCTAAGAAACAAAAGAATCATTAAGAAACAAAAGACGCATTAAGCTAGGCTTTGTGCTGGAGAATAGAGGTAATTAATTCCATGTTTTAATTAGCTATGTTGTGAATTTGAAATGCAAATTATGTTAGTTTTATATGTAGTTTAACATTTCAGTTCATGACCTGAGTTGATTCTATTTCGTATGTGACTGTTTATTTGTATGGAAACATTTTCATTGGAAAATCTCTGGTGCTATGAAGCCGATTGTGTTGATTATTTAATGGGACATGTTTTTTTTTCGTATGAGCATGCTTCATATCATATAGGAGTTGTTTCCTAGAAAGGATTCTTCTCGCAGATTGCATTATGCACGTCTTCCTGTCTGAACTCGAGGTTATTTTCATTGTCTTAGATTAAGGATGAGGTCATAAAGATTGCATGATATATCTGATTGTGTACGTAGTTCATGTTAAATCTTGAGTTTCCTGATATTGTAAGCATTTTCTGCCAAATAAAAGTTTAGCCTTCTCGTTGACATTTCCTGTTCAAAAGAACACTTTTGAGAAAATATTTCAATATCATGCTAGCTACTTAATTTATTGGGCAAAATAAATTATTAGTGCTTGTAATTTAGTGTAAAGATCACATGAATGTGGCAGGATAAAGGAATCAAGCTTGAAAGCTTTTGTTTAGAAAGGGGCTTGATTCCTTTCAAAAAAGAGTAGGTGTCCTGATGTTATAGAAAAACAGAAAAAAGGATGGCTCCCTGTTGGTAGGATGTGCAATCATAGCTGGAGAAAACACCTTTAGGTCTCGATTGTTTGTGGGTAAATTTAAAAAAAATCTGCCAGGAGAAACTATTGGTCATACCATTGAAAAATAAAGTCTAGACCTATAACTTTTCTCACTATAAGTTGCAGTCTGCTGCATTACTTTCTTGCCTCCAATCAGAATTCTCGTGGATTTTACCTGGATCTTTTTAAGTGGGCAATGCCATGTATTAATGGATTCATTCTATAAGACTTGTTGAATCTTCCATGACCCTTCGAGGCTTATATCACATTTCTTTAAATTATTGGTCCAACTAGACCTTGTTAGATCCTTTGAAGCATACAAAATAAGCATTGTGTAATCTCCGCTTGCAGGTTATTGTCATGCCTTGGATAATGGTATGCTTTTTTTAGGAAAAAGAGTGTATGATGTCGAGAAGATGCTTACCCAGTAATTTCTATATATGTTGTACTTGTTTAGATCAGTAATTCCTCAACTCCTTCGTAGATGAAATTTTGATCAAATTTTTGTAGAGGATGCTGACCACATGTGTATTTTTGGTCCAAGTGCAACATCGGTGTAGGGGTTGATGAAGATCGTGTAGGTTGGTGTGAGGGGGTTGGATGCCTTTTGGACGAGCTTCGGATCTGGAAAATCTTTAGGGGATGGGGAGCGGACTAACATAAGAGTTTATTATTTTTATATAGTTTTAGTGAATTATCTAAATTGAGAAGAAGAAAGAATCTGGAGCATTCGCCATAGGATCAGATTTCCAAAGTACTTTTTCCTTCTGTAAAAATTTAGATTGATGTTTCTCCATCTCGTTCATATCGATATGAGATGAGATCTTTATCAAGTCATTATTATTATTTAAAAATAAATTGTTAAACAAAGTCAAAGACTCATAGGACTTATGAGAGGAATCTATATGAGGGCAATTTGGTAAATTGGACCAGTTTACAGTGTTATTTTTAGTAATATGAAGTTTGCATGGGGCGTTTTTTTATATTTTCTATAGTTTCCATGTGCATTTATATAACTATCTTTAATAATAAAGAGTATACAAGGTTGTAAGAGTGTCTGTCAAGCCCAATGAACTGAGGCTAATTGGCTCAATATGATTTATGGGCCCATGGTCATTTAGGCTTTGGTAGAGGGAGCTCAAGCTGGCCCACGAACACATTAATAAGGCAGTTCAAGCTCATTTAAAAGATGAATCAACTCATGAGCTTCGTTAATAAGCCTATTCAAGAACTCTTTTAATGAGCTAATTTGAACTCCTAAACGCAAATTCTTTAACAATACACATATTTTGGTAATTGATAACAAAATCAATATTACTGCTTGCGATCGTTACTGCTTGAAGGAAGAATAGTCAATAGTTTAAGAGGAGCCTTAAGTGCAAAAATGACTCCTCGTACTTAATGATGTGCCCTTGTAGGAGGGTGAGGAGTTGTGAGACTGAATCCTTTCTCGTTTTCTAGCTACTGTGGTCGCAAAATTGCTGTCAGATGGAAAGGGATCCAAACTATAATTGAGTTATGAAGGTGGTAGGGATGAGTGAAACGATGTGGAGTTGATGGCCTATTGGGGAAATAGGTTGGGCTTTTTAATTTAGTGAAAGAAAGATTTTATATGGTATTGGGGTTTAGACTTTTGAGGTAAAGTGGCGCATTTGTATGCTTATCCATAAATGTGTGTAATTAATAAATAACTAATACATTACTCTGCTATGCAGCAGAAGTTAAAATTATACTTTATTTTTACTCCAATCTTAAAGAACATTCTATTCCAATATAATGATAATTGCTGCATTTCTAACCATGATTTTTTTGTCTCGCCTAATTATTAAGTTAATCAGTAGGAAACTATCCTGAATAATTCTCACGTTTCTGATCTTGCTTTCAATTGCAGAATTGAACATAAGAAAGTATAGTCATATACATAAATTCAAGATTTTCCCGATGAATAGGTCTTTGACAATGCTGTTCCATTTTATTTTTCTCAAATACATTTTGATGTAAAATCTAACGCACCTCAAAGCTTTTCTTTTATGCAATAATAATTTAGATGATGAGTTAGCATTGGGGTTAAGTAAAAATCAGGATTGTTAGCATCAACTAAAAATGGATATAAAATGGCTTAAAAAAGCATTTGAAACAAGTATAAAAAGTTCCTTTGTTGCATGTGATGGTGCTATTAAGAAGTGAACTGAAATCTTCTCCTTTTCAAGGGATGGTCGGGAACATCATTTGAGCAAAGTGTGCAGGAAGAAGAATTCCACATGCAACATGTTTGTATGCAAGAAAGATACTATCGAAGGGTGATGTTGCATGTTGTGTATGGGATTTCGTCATGACGAATGATACAAACTAGTGCAAAAATATGTGTGGATGTGCATGCAGTATTGAGGGGCATATAAGGTGCTACTGACCCAGAAATATGCAAAATGGTGTGCATTTATGAGGAAAGAATTACAGCTAAAAGGCAAATATTTTAGATAGGAGCGAGCTCATAAGTTTGTGGTGATAATGCAGTTCATTTCATTTCTTGTCCATTTCTTTTGGTAATTGAAATCCAAAACTTCTCCCTATAAGATTTGTGAAAATTGTTATATAGAAACTCACATCACTTTCTGCTTGTTGCATTTACTGTATTCAGTGACTTGGGCAATGTCAGACTGACAGCATCATGACATGTCAATCTGCGACATCTATATCCGTATAATAGTCCTTTGTACAATTTCCTTCGAGTTGACTATCGGTGGCATTTACTTTTTAATCACCATCCTTTCGTATCATTGAAAAGATTTCATAGATGTAAGCTTGCAGTAAATAATTTTTTGCCTTGTGTCATTACTAGTTGTACCATTTTTTTAAAAAATATCGATCTTACTGATCTTCATGCACATCATATAGATGCTTGATGTGTTCTCTTATCAAAAACTGATTCTGGATGCAGATCACTCGATTTTTTGTTCTATACCTTGCTGGATGAAGGATGGTAGATTCATTGATGTTGGAGAGTAGAAAGGACTGCTCCATTATGTCAGTGTCCCCAAGACGTCCATTTTTTCCTGTAATTCTTTTTTTTAAAATTTGAATTCTCACTAATATAAATCTCAACCTGTATGCAATTTTGGGGGATCATCTGTATGGAGACATGTTTGTGGAATGAAACCTGTAATGTATATCTATTACGGTAAAAAAAACGAACCAAAGTTGGGCTAGCACTTCTATTCATGGTGTGAAAAAAATGCCACCTTGAGACGGCGGGGAGGCGTATGACTCAGCTACCTCTAAAGAGGCACGCACCTCAGTCGAGTGAGACATTTCGACAATGTCATGGAGATGGCGAGGCTGAAGCCTCGATTCGGATCCTTTAGAGGTGTTTTCCGATGCATATTACCCGAGTTTCCCAAGGCAAAATCTGACTTGCATGTGTTATTTATGGCTGCTTGTTTGAGAACCCCCGAGGATCCGGGTGCTCGTTTACGATACATTTCGTGGCTTTCCATTCACTAGAGATAGCATAATTTATAGAAAAATAAGGAAAAAAATTTTTGCATCATCATTGGCATCTGACATTCACATTTATAACCACAAGGTAAAAGAGACAAATAACACCAAAATCTTATTTCATTAATTTCATATGATTTTACAACATGTACAATGTCTGTATGTACATACAACATCTCAAAAATTTGACTGAAGAGAAGAAGCATTTTACAATATCAATTGAACTAAAAACTGTAACAAAAACTACATACCGTCTGGTACAGACCTTGTCTCCTGGAATCCTGTATAGCTACTGAACAACATACTCCTTTCCTGCCATGCGTGCAAGGAAGAAAAGGAGTCACAATTGTGAATACAAACCCGTAGTTTAAAAACAAATAACAATTATTTATAATGTGCAAAAGAGAGCAAGTAGAAAGGTGGAATAACTACAATTTACATCTACTTACGTAAGTAAAAGGGTTTTCAACTGTTTGGTATTAAGTTCATTTGTTCTCCCCTTTTTCCCATTCATCCCATATATATATATATATTTATATAAAGTTTAGATGACAAACCCTAACATATAATGATTTCATGTGTTTTAAGATCATGATTTTGGGTCTTGGAGATCATGTTGCGGAACTTGATGGCACATGTAAATGCTACCTTCTTGTCATTGAGATCATGTCATGGTTTCCGATGATGGACTGATATAATGATGACGGATTTGATCCTTAATTCTATTTACTCCTTTTAAGTTAGTGGATAGTCCGTGGTCTTGGTCTGTGTGTAACCTCACACTATGACTCTAAGGTATTAAACTACCTTAGGGTTGGGGGGCCTCCGTAGGCATGCGGTGTTGTGTAATGCATCCTAACTAAGTTCCCAACACGTCCACTAGCTTAATGAGATTTTGAATCAAATTATAGACACTCCCAATCACTCAATCTTAATTATAATTTCCTCCAAACCTTAACTGTAACTCTCTCAGATGTAACTCTCGATGTTTTAATTGTAATCCATTCAACCTCAAGTGCAACTGCCTCAAATGTAATTTTAAATGATGTGGATATGGATATGGATGATCTAGATATAGAATCGCCAAGTCTATTTGGCGAAGGTAAACTCAAGCGGTGAAGAAGCCTACAAATGGCTCTTCCGTCTCGCCCTCTACTTGGAAGGACGGTCCAATAGAGGGATAGGTATACTCCTCAAGTACGCCACTGAGACGGGTGAGAGGGACTTCCCGGAAAAGTCACTCTAGAAAAACAGCCCGACCGGTAGCGGGCAACTGAGCTCGTACGTAAAACTGAAAAACAAGGATCCCCCGCCTGGGTATCCTAAAATAGAGGATCAGCGGAACTGGTCTAAAGTCGGGATCTCAACGAGGCGTAAAAACAATGCGAGCTCGCGTAAAAAAATGTGTAAAAGACTGGGATCCTAGACCCGCGCACTTGGCGACCGCTGCCCTAACTGGGCATTCCTTTCTTCCACCCAGTTGAGGGTCACCGCGTCCTCGCACAGTCAGATGTAAAGATCACCATGACCGGCATTATAATAAATAGTCATCGATTCACCATTAACTTTCCTTCCTTGACTACTCATTATTTTGTGGTTGCTTGTATAGATCTAGATCCTTTATCAACGATCTCACTGATGTCATTACCATATGGATTTTCCTAATTATAGATTTAATTCACATTCACTCAAAACTGTATCATATTGTGTTAATTGATAATCCTACCAGACCCATGCAGTAGCTCATGTTCTTCTGATCCATTCCTTACCACTTGTGCCCTTCTTTATAACTGTTTATAAGTTTCAAAATAATACTAAAGGAATCTGGATTCTGGATCTGGAAATTTTGATCAAAAGTTCAACTGCTTGATACCTTCCTACCTTCTTGTCATTGCTATCCTAGCTGGCCAAGAATTAATTTATCGAGCATGATCACATTCCTTAAATTGATCCTTGAAGTCATCTGCCTCCTTAAACTTACCCTGCTTGCTGCGGATATATATAATTTTTACCAAGTATGTAATAGTATAAAGGACGATATAGATAAGATATTGAATATGGATGTCGTGCAAATCTATGTAGCTCAACTTTTCTGAGGCCAACGCATCAGTATTGGTACTAGTTAAGCACTGCCGGAAAATTGACAGAATTTATTGTTGACCTCACTGATTTGTGCCCAATTCCCCTTTTATTAAGTTCATGCATCTTCTTGTTCTACTTAAGGACCAACCCCACAATATTGGATGATTTAAGTACAGACTAAAACTAGAATTTCGATATTGTCTCCTTATAACAAGTACTCTATTTCTTATTTGTATGCTCTACCAATCCATGGCCAATAAGTCATTGAAATAGATCAAGTTTTAACCAGATATTTGTACTGGATCGTGACCCTTGGACCTCCCATTTACCCTATTCCACAGTCCTTTGCCTTCTTTGATTCATTAGTCATCAAGCATCCGGATTTCATCAGAATCATTTTGACCTTCTATCTGGACTTGGCATGTTCCCCCTACCGTTGAAACATGATAGATTGAACTTTTCTGTCCAATCTGATTTGGTAAGACCACATTGGTCCAACTAATGGAATTAACATCGACTTTATAGATTTGGTGACATGTTGATTCCACCAGTCTTGTGAGGATGTGTCTCGAAAGAATATATAATTTAAGTGCTTATCAATTGATGCATCCAGAGAGAATTTCTGAGTTGGATGTTTCGAAGATAAAATTATATTATATCTGTTCATCTTAGTAAATAACAAAACTAATGCAAACTCCTTCCAGCTCAAACTGACACCTCCAACCAATCTAATTATAGAAACAGATCTATATAGAATTATATAAATTGAACTTCTTTAAAAGGAAAAATAATAATCACATGTCGGCAGTAAACTTTCAGAGAGCCATTTCATCTCAGTATATTAGAGAATCAAGGAAAAGGATGGGGTAGAACTGCAATGCATGGCAGCAAAAGAATGGAAAAGGGATTGTACCTGTGATTTCTCCAAGTTTTGGAATTCAAAGCATGCACACAGCTCCAGAATGGCTTCACTAGATGCTGAAATTGTATCTGGAACAATTTCTTTGAATGAAGCTCCAAAATCCAGCAATAGGAATCTAATCTTGTTGCTGTTTGGGACTCCAAAAAGAGGTTGCAGGAGCTATCTACGGCCGGGCTAAATGAGGAGAATGAAAAGAGGATGTTTGGTAGAAAAGAAGAAGTGAGGGAAGGGCTCTTACGGCTTGCATGCAGAGGAAATTCCAAAAAAAATTCAGCAACAAAGGCTGCAGTAGCTTGGAGGTGTTGAAAAATCCAGCTGAGAAGTGTGGATGATGTTGTTAAAATGGAGAAAAGAAGTAGGAAGGAAGGAGAGTAGACGATGGGGGAAGAGGGTTTCGTTGGAATGAAAGAGAAAAGAAAGAGGGAAGTGGGCCAGATATTAATAATAAGAAGAGAGGAGGCCTTTGGTTGCCAAGTGGAAATACTTGAGGGCAAGTGGTGGTAATTGGGTTTAGGTGGCTAAAAGAAAAAAAACCATATATCTATTACACAAACAGTAGCCGATTGCTACTGAAACTAAGGTTTTATTTTTTTTAAAAAAAAATTATTCGACAAACTTAAAATGAACCGCATGCGCACCTCGGGTCTCGGAATTTGACGCACAATATCTTGTTTTGACCGTCTCAAAATGATGGTCAATATGAGTATAATATTGGTATACTTCCGATCGGGTTTTGAATACCCGAAATTTTCGGATACGATTTTATTTAAGGTTAAATTTTCTGATTTAAAAATATCAAACGACCTCCGATTGACGAACGGTCAATTCCGTTGGTCTCGTTTTGTCGAATCGGATCTAATGACGGTCTTGGTTTGTTTTGCGGTTTCCGAATTTGCGTCGCGGCTTTTTCGCGGCGCGCATTACGATGCGACCGATTTTCGGTCGATTTCGCCCGAACAACTTTTGATTCTCGATCAATAGATCGTTTTAGGTTGTCTAATGTCGCCAGATAACTTTATTGGTTTAATCGGATCCAAATCGGATCGGGTCCGGGTTTGATTGGAAACCGGATGTTACATTGTTATATTGTTATTTTACGTTATATTTTATATTGGCTGCTTAATATTGATCCTCTTTCATTTTTTTCCAGTACCTCCATGGTAAGTATTTGTCTGATTTATGGCTGTGATTGCTCATGTTTTGCATTGAATGGTGTTAAATTTCATGAAATATGGTTTTTACATAGTTTTGTGTAGTTGACGTTTCAAAATTAGGTAGCTTTTTAGATTTTTTTGACTATTTTTTAAGGAAAAAGAGAGGCTTAAATCTGAGTTGGAGCACAATGAAACTGCCCTCTATTTTTTTTACGACTTGCGTGTTGGTGAACCAGGAAAAACTTTATTTCAGTGCTTGAAGAAACGTGTGTTTCTGATAAATTTATTCTCGTTAGTATCAGTGTTTTGAAAACCAGAGCTGGACTAGCCGGTTCAACCAGTTTGGTCAGTTCTAGTGTATATTTTAAGATATATACATTGATTTTCTATTTTATATCTAATTTTAAGTATTCTCAAATGTATATTTTTCACATGTTTTGATACATTCTGGTATGATTAGCCAGTTCAACCATTTTCCCCCACCGGTTTGGTTTAATCGGGTTTTGAAGAGTGATGATGCCATCATCTAGTTGAACTGGTTTGATTTTATGGTTCAGTCCGATCTGACATTTTCAACAATGTTTCCGGTTCGGTTTAAAAAACAATGGCCAGTATAGAAGCGTGGTCTTACTCTTCCATAGTCTGTATATCTAACCATAAATCCTTCCTATTATCTTAGATGATGTATGGTGGAAACCTCTCAGAAGCCAATGATGCATGTGGATGCCAGTTTCCTCAGAAGGTTAGTTTCTATTCGATTGGTCAACTTATAATTGTTCTTCTTCATTCAGATTTCAGAGTACATGAGCTGTATGCATTTTGTGCGCATTACACGGTGGTCGGTGGAGGCGTCTCTGGCTTGTGGACGTGCATATTAGCCTGTCTGTTCTTCTTAACCTTATCTCTCTGGTTAAACGTAGCATAAATCTAGAGTTGGCACCTTGACCGTGATAGAACATGATGCTGTTGCACTACTTTGTGACAATCTCCCAACTAATGGAAGGAGTCAGTTAAAAGTTTTCTCACCTTTTCCTGTTTCTGAAGCATGAGTACCGTTATAGACATTAGGTGGTTATTAAAAGTCGATTATCGCGACAAGTTGTGGAATCAACATTTTATGTTCAGTTTCTGGGCTAATTGTAACCAGTCTACACACTCGTGAATAAGTCATCTTCCTATGAAGGTAGACCAGAGGAGCGCAAGTCGGATCTGGCATGTAGAGTCTGGAGCTCCTTATGAGAGAGAAAGTGACATCATATCTTAGTCATGAAAGAGAGCTACGCCTGCGAAACAAGAGGGTGGTCACCTTTGGGGGAGAGAGGAATAGAACTGTCCATTGAAGGAACTGTCTGAATCTCTGTCAATGGAGAGATGCAGAGGGATGGTAATGGTGATGTAGCGATAATGGGGGGTGCGAGAGAATGTCGTGGAGGAGGTGGTGTGCTGGCAAGGATGGAGGGGGGGGGAATGGATTGTCGAACAAGCTTGTTTTATGCTAATTACAGATGGGTTTTGGAACTTTTCAATATCAGAGTCATTGCAATGTGAATATTTTGAAGGAAGATTGTCCTGAACTTTAAGAAGTGGGCTCTTTAAAAATGACATCTTAAATAAATACGAACCATCACAAAAAGAATAAAAGACTTAAAAAGGACTCAGGATTTTGGAAACTACCTCAGAACAGTTCCAGGTACCGCTCACGCATCGTGTTCTTACACTTCCCATAGCCTCTTTGGATAGTTGCCTACACCATAAGCCCCTCCCTATACAAATCTTCTTTCTCAGTCTCTTAAAATCTCAGAATTCTTGAATGTCATGTCGGGGTCCACCTCCAACCCCTTCATAACTAACGATGTGTCGTGAACTGAAGATGAGTTTCTTCAGGTTACATACATGAAAGAAATCATGTATAGTATCCTAACCAAGCTCGAGGAAGATCGTGTCTTTATGTAGATAGCCCGATTGCGGAGCACTGCCTATTCGGTACTTAGGGTTACCTTTGACGTCAGGCCGTGTTAAGATGGCTGACTGGCTACCTGTTGTTGAGAAGTTGGAGAGTAAGCTTTCTGGGTGGAATACTTCTATCCTCTCCAAGGGGGGTTGTCTGGTTCTACTAAAGGCGGTCCTCTCCGCAATCCCAATTTTTTTCATATTTACTTGACTTTTGCCTGCTGGGGTCCATAAGCGCCTCGACAGGTTAATGAGGAGATTCCTGTGGAGAAAAAGTGGGCGTGAGGCTGATGGCATACACTTGGTGGATTGGGATACCATCACTCTTCCCAAGGCTGAGGGCGGCCTTGGTATAAGGTGTGTCGATGCTATGAATGAAGCCTTAATGCTGAAGTGGGTCAATAGGCTTTGGGGGAGTGGCAAGGATTTATGTTGTACTCTTGTGCGTCGAGTCTATGGTCTCCTCAGTACGTCGCCTTCTAGAGTCGCTTCTATTACCATGTTGTCTCCGTTCTGGAAGGGTATTCTTTCGATTCTCCCGTGATTCAGTGAGCTCTTTCGGCCGGTGCTGGGAGATGGACACTCTTTTACTTTCTGGCATGATGATTAGACGGGTGGTGGGTCTCTTGATGGGCGCTTTCCACGCCTGTTCGCTTTGGCTTCGGATCGTGATGCGAGTGTCGCTAGCTGCTGGTGTGACGGAAACTGGATGTTGAGTTTTTGCGCTAATTTCTCGGATCAATGCTTAAAGGAGTTTCTTCTTTTGCTGGACACTCTTGACGGTTGTTGTGGGACCTACAAGAGGCCGGGATCATTGGGTTTGGAAGGGGAGCCATTTTTCGGTCAAGAAGGCATACAGGGCGATCTGTAGACCGCCTCCTACACGCACAGATGATCTGATTATGGACTGCAACATTATCTGGGGGTTTCGGTTGCCCGAGGAAGTGGGCTTTTTCCTTTGGCTGCTGAGACGGAAAAGGCTCTTGACGAGAGATCGGTGCGCCAGATTCTTTGGGACGAGTTCTGATAGGTGCCTTCTTTGCGAGATTGGAATTGAATCGGTGGAGCGTCTTTTCTTTCTTTGTTTGAGAACAACGGCTCTGTGGGAGGAGGATGATCAGGACTGGATCTGTGTGCAGAGCTTCGACATGTTTTGGGTCTCCTTGCGGGGAGCGCTTCATCGACCAAGGAGGGAGCTACTTCGCCCTATGGCTTTCTTATGGTTAATTTGACTGGCCAGAAATGCTTCTATTTTCTCGGGTCAAAGGTTTTATCAGGAGAACGTATGTATACAATCTGGGAGTCTGGTTGAGGAGTGGTTGCGCTGAGTGTGCTTTTGTATGTCTTAAATAATTTATTAATATAATTTTGGGGCGGAAACCTCTACATGTTTCCCCCTTTGGCTTCAAAAAAAATGTAGATAGCCCGATTCTCTTAAGGATCTCAAATCTGGTTGTCAACTTCCCTTGAACTCTCAAGCATGTAATCTGTGAAACCTTCAGGAATACATAATTTCCTGACTGAAAATCTAGCAATTTATATCGTAGTTCAGAAACTCTAACAATTTGTATATTTGATTAGCATAACTCTTTTGTCGGCTCTGCCGTATGCATCTACCTATGAATTGTATGAATAATATCTGGCGATCTCTCAAGATCCTGGTGCATTCGCCAGTCCAAATGACTTGACCAGGGACTCCTAACGACCCCAGCTGTTGTTGAATTCACTCTTCGCTGCATTGTCATCCTTAGTTCTTACACAATGATACCATGACCTCAAGTCTATCATCGAGAAAATATCGTCCCATGTGATTGATCGAATAGATCATCGAAATTGAATATCCATTCTTTATATTAACCATATTGATATGACCAGATTGACCAATGGCTTATGTATGTACCATCCTTGTTTATAAATAGAATAGGAGCTCCCTGGGTGAAGAACTTGATCATATGAAACCCATCTTTAGAAACTCTCGATGTTGCATCTTCAGTTCCCACAACTTTTGTTGGCCATATAGTATGTAGAGCAGATCGCCTGCTGTAACGAGAGTTACAGCAGGTCCCTGCTGTAATTCATTTTATTTTATTCTTTTACGATTTTGATTCTAAAATTCAATCTTATAGATTGAATCTTAGATTAATGCTCTACATATCTTCCAAATTTTGTTTAAATCAGAGGTTATTTGCTATTTTATATTAATGTTTAAAGATCCGGACAATATTTAATCAACTTAAATTCAATTTAAAAAGGATCCGGATATTTAAATATTAAGATAAAATAGCAAATAACCTCCGATTTGAACAGAATTTGGAAGGTATGTAGAGCTTTAATCTAAGATTCAGTCAATAAGGTTGGATGTTGGAATCGAAATTGCAAAGAAAAAATAAAATAAATTACAGCAGGTCTGTCGTAACTCTCATTACAGCAGACGATCTGCTCTCTATAGTAGGGGGTTTAGAAATTGATATTGTCTCCGGTACCAATGTGATTTCAAACCCAATCTAATGCATATTCAGTTACCATCAGTACCTTAAACAAATTGACATTAACTTCCACATCATTCCGAGAAATAATGTGAGGTAAGGCTCACAATCTCTTCTCAATAAATGATCAGCTTTAATTGTTGAAACACACCTAATAGTTTGGTCATTTTTTAATAATCAGAGAATTCTGAAGATGAAATGACTTTCCTCTCAGAATAGCTAATGGATGTAGGGCATCAAGACAAATCCTCCATGCCAAGTATGTGATGGCTGAAAATTTGAGGGTTGTTAAATACATGTTGCAGTACCCTCAAATATGAGTCAATCAAATAAATTATTTAAACACTTCATTTTACTAGGCAAGTGTACGTAGGTTGAAACAATAAGCACTATCTAAGAGTTCACAACACATGTATATACAACACACTATAGCAGAAAACAAAGAGGGAAATAAGAATTCATGAGAAAGAACAAGAATATAAGAGAGAGAGAGAGAGAGAGAGACGATTACAACATAAAATTCATGTAAACAATCTAATAAAGTAAGAAAAATAAGAAAAATATGTTTTTTGTATTTTTATAATGTTTCAAATATTTGGGGGGTTTACTATGAATAAAGCATTGCAAGAAATAAATAGAAACATGGATTTCTACTACTGAGAAAATAAGGCTATTAGGGCACTCAGAAAAATGCCAATTGGAGCTAAAAATTAACTCCTAAAATGGGCCAATAGTTTTCCTGGGTAAGTAAAAACATGACTAACAAAATCAGACCTTCTTTTTAGGTTTTTGGTACAATATTAGCTTTTTATGTTTTTTTTGGAAGCTTTGTAATGTTTTTTTAAATTTTTTTGTTACAAAATGCAATATATATCCAAATTAAAATAACACTAAGTAAATGCAATATAACTTAGTTTTTTAGCAATAATGTGAATAAACTAAAAATACTGCAAAATTGAAGGTTGTTTTGAGGTTTTTTATTTTTTAAGCATGGAAACGATAGAGTAAAATTCTAAGAAAAAACATTCATGTAGAGCATCAATCGAGGCATCATGTTATATTCTTAATTTTACAATTAGAAATGATATGCACTTGGAATAAGTCAAATAGATTGAATCTTGTAAAAATTTTATAGGGGTCAGAACACCGTATTTCTCTGTATTTTTTCCAAAAGGTTAGTGTTAGTTATCCCTAAACATGTCCAAAAATCTAATCAAAATGGCACAAGATAATTTCTAGGCATTAATCAAGTCACATAAAGCAATTTTTATCAAATAAATTCTTGAGAATTCACAACTAGTCCAAAAATTACAGGCTCAAAACCATATAATATAGAATTAGTTCTGTATTACAACAAGATTAAAAACACTAAGTATCATGCATGGGGGTGATGAATCTCCCCTTCATCACCTTTATTCCTTCATTTTGGCCCTAAATTTTCAGAAATGCATGTATTAATTTGTACAAAATAACAATCAATAGTTGGCGTATAAAGTACTATATAAATCTTGGTAGTTAATTCTAAAATAAAAGAATAAAGGAAAGAAAAGAAAAAGAAAGGAAATGTCAGACATTGACTGACCCTAAACCTTGAGACTGAGTCAAGAACTGACTTGGTCAATCATGAATAAAGTAGGGAGAGATAGGGTGAATAATTATACAATTAATACATCAAAAACTCTAATTTATTTCCTCAAGAAAAGCTGATTTTGAGACTTATTTCATTCTTTATTTTTCTACACATCAAATCAATAAACTTTGGACATGAAACTTGTAGATAATAATGTGTAGAAAAATACAAAACTGATTTCACTTGAAAATGATACAGAATGCAACCAGGACACTCAGAACAAAAAGTTGCAAAGAAAACTTTCTAGACATCTATCTCCTCCATACAAACTCAAGATTAACCAAACTCACGTTTATTGTTCATAAAATTAAATTATCTACTTAATGAAGGTGGTCTCATTTAATTTGGAATTGAGATGCAAAAGTTGTCTTTTGGGTCCCTATTGTACTATATGTCTGTATATAATAATCAATATATGTATCCCTTATATTCTTTAAGTTTCTCAATTTTTATATACTTGTAAATATTATTCAAAACATATATAAATAATACAAATAAAATAAAACCATAAAAATATGTTAAAATAAATAATAAAATAAAATACATAGGTAAACCATACCTATACTATACATACTAATATTTATTTAAGTGTACAAATAAAGTCTAAAAAATAAAATAAAGATACGTAAATGTATAATTAAATATATTATAAATATATAAAGGGAGCTGGGAGCCTAAGCCCATGGTGCAGGTAACTACCTACACCTGGCCTTTTTTTGCATGATTTTTGAGTTTTTTTGAATGAAACCTTCGGGAGATTTTCTTAATATATTGAGAGGAATATGTGTTTCAAGTTTTATGCAAAACAAACATTCCTAACACATTCATCTAGAAGGGGTCAATTTCAGTAATTCTGAGACCGTTAAAATTTGATAGTCTTGATGAAGATGATAGGAATCTCGAATTAAGTTGAATTTTGAATGACACCATGGTGGTACATAGTGATCTAATTCCCCCAAGATTTCATTTCAAAAAAATCAAAAATTTATGAAAAAATGAGTCGGGTGTAGGCTCCCTTTTCTCATATATAAATTATGAACATAAAATAATAAAATCAGTAATACAATATAAAAATAAAACACAATAAATATAGGTAATTATACCTATAATTGTACTTGTAAAAAATAACTTATAATAAATACATCGATGAAAATAAATAAAAATCACCTAAAAACACTACATAAAATAAGAAACAATTTCATGTTTTAGGAAAAAATTAATAAAATCATTCGCTATTTTATTTTCATTTGATTTCAATTTTCATTTCTGTTTCTTCTTTTTGTGGATGACGTGGACCAATCAAGGAGCGGTCCCAGTTGACCCAGGTCAATTCCCCACTCCCTGCTTGGATCGGTCCGTCCAATGGTTTTTCCTTATCTTTGCCAAATTCTCATGATCACCTCATATCCCATCTACCCCTGGTTTCTTCAGCAAATGTTCTTCGCCCTATGGTCAGCTTCCACGTGCATCAATGTTCTACCTGAGTCAACCATCGATCCATGCAAAAACCCTAAGCTAAGGCACCATCTCAAAAATCCTGTATATATTCTTCCATTCCTCCATTTTTGAACTTAATCCCTCTTGCGTCGACCTTTTCCCCTTGGATTAAATCTAGGTCGTCCTCTATGACAGGGAGTAAATCCAATCGATTCACGGTGAGGAGGAAGGTGATCAAAAGTGATTCAACCATCACCGGACAAGTCTCTGACGGTTTTCTGCTCTCGACCACATCAGGCAGGTGAGCTGCTAGTTTAGTTGCTTTTTCAATTCCTAGCAGTAGTAGTATAGTTTTGCCTCTTATTTCATTTAATTTCGTCATTTATATTAGAAAATACCAAAATCAAAGTTAGCAGGAGCTATAAGCTCCATGCTCTTTTCGTCGTGATACACTTGTTCTCCGACCCACCTAATCACCTCCACATCTTCACCACCTCATCTTATGTTGCCCCAACTCGTTTCCACCCCAGATCTTTCTCAGATCTGGGATCAGCACTCCTCCTTAGTCGTGCGCCGGAGTCACTCCGCTAGTCCACCTTTTCACCCATTTTTGCTCCAAATCAAGTCCAAGACCTCTCTTTTTGTGTGTGCAAACTAACCGTGCAAGTCCTGGAGCTTGAAGATCGAATTTGGGTCAAGTTTTGTCCAGCTGAAGGTCTTCAGGAGCTTCGACTTCACAAATTCTCCATGAACCCATCTATGGGTCCCGGACCTACCTGAGAACGCCATCAGACACGAAGGAGCCTCAGTTTCCTTTTGGGCCCTACGAGCCTCATAGGTGGTCAGACCCCTGAGATATCATTGATAGAAGGAGGCCAAGTTCAGCTTTCTTCCATGTTCTTCCAGAGTAGCAGCAATTGTCGCCCAGCTCCAGTTTTATTCCCAATCGTTGGATCGGGCCACACACCACCCTTCAGATGAAGACCCAGATCCGATCCAAGATGCCCATCGCTGAAAGGTATGTGTGATTCGTTACATGCCATGTGCATAAGTGGTGCATGATCCACAATTAGATCGTGTGCTCTTGGGTAATTAGTGGACCATGCCCCTCTATTTTTAATTTTCTTTTTAGTCCTTAAATTTCCAGTTGTAGTTTAAATATTTTTTTTGTAATATTTACATTAAGGATCCTACGCTTTTCATATTTACACTTTAGTCCTATCAACGTTACCTCACATGCTTGTGCGCCTGAGGAAGCTGGGTATTTTGTGTGGATCATCCTTGCAGGTTTGTGTTTTTATCTTTGGTCCAAGAACTCTGTGTATTAGTGTAATATTTTTTGGTAAATTTGCTTATCGAGTCCAAGTATTCTGGATATTTAGATTTATACCATTGCTAGTGCAGATAATGTATTTTTATTTGGAAAATGTTCATCTATGCCCTTGGAATTATCTGAAATGTTAACAAATGCTTTGAAATTTCATGGAAATTGCACCTAAGTCCCTGGATTGCAGACTTGATTTTGCCTTTGCATTTTAGTTATTAAAAATAGCATTTTGCTTATAAAAATTATAGGAAAATTTTCTTAAGTGCTTGGAATCATATTGTATCACATATATTTCTCTTAAGGAAATTAAAATTATTTTCCTATTTTGGATTTAAACATCCGTAAAAATACAAAATACTTTGAAAAATTCAAAAAAAAACTGTGTATGTTGTTTTATGCATATTTGATTTTTGACCATTTTTTTCCAAAATATTATCAAAAACTCCTAAAATTTGAAAAACATAAAGAACTTATAAAAATATCATAAAAATATGTTTTAAGTTTCTGAATTCTCTTTCGATTATTTAGTACTCAAAAAATTGAAATTAGGCTTAATATGATTTGATAGATATTTATTAAGTCAGTCTCAAAGTCCTTGATTTACTATTTTGCTTATTTTATGTATTTTCTTATTTTAAAATACATAAAAAATTTAAAAATTATCCAAAATTTACCAAAAATAAAGAAAATTTGTAAAACCTAAAAACATTTTATTTCTGAATTTTTTAGTTTATTAAATATTTTTGAAAAAAAATCCAAATATATATATTGTCCCTTTTCCTTTATATATTTCATATATTTAATTATATCTTTTATTTCAAAAATCAATATTAAAAATTTGCATAAATTAAAATATAAAAATATATAAAAATAAAAAAACCAACAAAAATATTAAAAATAAAAATACCCTAAAAATCCTAAGTTGTCCATTCATTTTTGTTGCTCTTCCTCGTGTGCTCATTTGTGTTCGACCCCTACTCCTTACGTGTTATACACATTCTTTGTAGGGTATAATAAATTTAGCTCATTTACATTTATTGCTTAATCATTGTTGCAGGTTAATTGTTGATAGACACATTTGAGTTGAATGTTGAGAGCCAAGAGTGATGCCAATACATTGATTGCTAGATTTGACTTGTCGGACACCGCATGCCCTCAAAGATCGGATGTTAGGCACCTCATACTTCATGTTCCATCAGGGGGAAAAGATATAAGTTTACAAGTACAAAGGTCTGATGGCAAATATAGAAATTAGGGTACAACGCAAAATGACCCTAGAGGGCAATTTTTGCAATTACCAAAAAGTTGTTGGGCTACATAAGAAAAATATCCTAGCACATAGTGAGAATGACTTCGATGGATGTACAAGTTGGTGCCATGAGGACATGGACTATTCTACAAAACCCTAAAACTTCAGGAACCTCTCTGATGTTTTCCTTTGTCGTGTATTGAGAGCGTGAGACACCTCGATGGTAGATCTACGGTCTCGATGGTTGTTGGTTTTGATCAAGTAGTGATGTTCTCGTTGCACTTGAATGGTGTGGATAAAATAAGTTTTCAATTTGGTGGTTTATGTTGTAGTTATAATTGATAACGATGATGAAGGTGGTAGTTTGATCAACAGATGGAAGTTTGGCACCCACGGATGGTTGTGATGAGAGCTTAGTCCTTAATCGAACTCCAATTGTAGCTTCGAGCTCTCCGTCCTCTTTGATGGGTATTTTCTGATCAGTTTGGGGAGAACAATCGAGGCAGAGCTCCGACGATCCTCCACAGCATAGCTCCTTCGTTCCTGAAGATATGTGATGAGTAGCAGAGACTCGCACTTGAGGGCTCGGTCGAAGAAGGATGATGATTGTTAATTCAACTTGGGGGAAAGAGAGGGGCGAGTGAGTGTCTTTCTCCTTATTGGTGCCGGAGGTGTGATGCCCCCCCCTAGGACTTCAATACTCAGAAACCAACTTACAAGCATCAAGTTCACATTCGAAACACGGCAAGTAGATAAGTAGGAGAATAAGCAACGTAAAAGAAAGTAAATATGTTGCATTCACTTCTCATTGATATATCATCAAATATAGTATCAACCATGTCCACAGATACAAATACACTGTCAGAGTATAACAAAAGACATGTATCGTAATTGTCTCTCATAAGTAAACAAAAATAAAGCGGAAGTAGAAACTGTAGAAGTAAAACTATCAAAATATACAAAGAAGTATTTAGGTTTCCATCACAATTAATTCATTTATCTCTGTTAGGCTAGTAAGGGATAGTTCTTGGTCTTGACTCATGAGGGCATCACACTATAACTACGCGTCTTAGGGTTACGGTGCTTCTATAGGCATTCGATGAAGTAGATGAATCCTAATTAAGTTCCCAACATCTCTTTGTACTAGCTTATTATGTTTTCATCAAGCTAACTGATTCATCATTTATTTACACAACCTTTGATTTCAATTGTATCCAACTGATTTCTGGGAGAAACCACAAGTAAGGTACTGCTAACTAAGGTAAAATAACTCGGAAAATCGCTATACATTAATAGGAGTCAAAGACGATAGGCACAAACTAAATTGAGGATCTAGAATTAGGGATCTGATTCTCAATTCATAAATTGTAACTGAAAAATCGGTAACTACCTTATGTTTTTATCTATACATGGGAAAACTGGTAAGTACAACTCCTTCACTACCATATCCGATACTCCTCTCACAGAACCAATACTAGAAACCAACTCGAGTGATCATCCCTATTTAATTTCTCGTATTAGTCATAGTGACTAAAAGCAAAGGTCAAACTACCAATTGCACATCTCAAAAAGGCATCGTCATGTGGCAACCCGACATGTACATCAAGGCAGCATCGAGCGCTACTCATCACCCAGTCAACGCAACCGGGGTCACAACCATCTAGCCTTCAACCTAGGGACCCAAAGGTGCATGCACATCCCTCGCGGTCATTAACTCCAAACTACTCAAAGCACCACATGAAAACGTGTGCCACGACCTCAATCGTGGAGACAACCAAAACACCAAGCACGCGGGACAAGCTCCAATTGCGGCATAGATCGGATATCTCATCAATTTCAATCTCAAAACCTCAAAGTTCACATATCAGGAGATAGATAAGCAACGATCATGGATCACACCTTAATAATTGTAGTGTTCTTTTTCAGATGTAATTTGAAGTACTTAGAATCATCTCTACATCACTATATATCTATAACTCTTACTAAAGCCCAGTTTTTTCCTCAACTTTAGCCATGTGGCAGTCCTCTTCATGCCCCTCTTCCTCGCCTATTGTCCCTCTTCTCCTCTCGTACTCTTCCTTCCCGAAATGGATTTTCCCTCCCTACTACCTGCCAAACACGTGTCTCTCTCCCCTTTCTCCCCCCGTTCTCTCCTACTCTTTCTCTCTCCAATTCCATCGACATGCCACCCTTCCTCTCACTCCCTCTAATCACGTAGTCTCCTCTCTCTCTCTCTCCTTCCCTCAAATCACGTCACTTTCTCTCTCCTTTTTACCCACTCTCTTCCCTCCCTTTCTCTCTCTCCTTTTTACCCATTCTTTTCCCTTTCTCTCCCATTATTTCTAAGTTATTTTTTCCAAAATTAGTAGTTAATTCATATTCAACTTTAGTAACGAATGTGGGTAAATTTTCATATAGATATTCCATTATTGTACTAAAATATATTTATATGTGGTGTTAAAATCTTGAAATACAATAATAATTTAAAAATAAAATAAAATAGACTTAATCATGTAGATATAAATCATATAATAAAGTAATAAAAAATAAAATTTGGAAATAATTTCAAATTTATGCTTAATCTATTGTGTAATACAAATAATTCAATAAATAATAAAAATAAAAAAATAACTTATGAACATGTAATGACAGACTATTACTTATATCATTAGTTTATTAATATTTTTAAAAATCGATAATCTAAAATTTATAATAGTAAATACTGTTCTTTATATGTAATACATACATAGCTTATTTTTTCTCATCTTTTGAAATTTGGGTGACATATAAATATGGGTTTTTATCAGTTGTACCCCTCTGAGATATTGCAATTTCAATTATGCCCCTCTCTTTTTTGGAATATCGGTTATGCCCTACCTTCTTGCAAAATTCACAGTATTGTTCTTCTGTTAAGGTAAAGTATGGGCATAATTGATATTACTAAGGGGCATAACTGTGAATTTTGCAGGAAGATAGGGCACAACTGATATTTCAAAAAAGGGAGGGGCATAACTGAAATTGCAGTATCTCAGAGGGGCACAACTGATAAAAACCCTATAAATATTATATCTCATTTTACTTATATCCATTAATCGAATGAATTTGAAATCTTTTCATATTATTTCTTATATATTTTATATGTCTATATATTTCTAAAGTATATTTTAGCAATCATAGATCGATTATCAAATTCAACTTTAGTAATGAATGTAAGTTAAATCCCATATAATATTCAATAAATAATAAAAATAAGAAATACCTTGTGAATATGATAATGACAGAAATTTACCTATCAATAGTTCATTAATATTTACTTTAAAAAAATATTCTAAAATTTTATTATAATAGTAAATGCTATTTTTTTAATATAATACATACCTAACTTTTTTTTCATCTTTTGAAATTAGGTCGATATATAAATATTAGATTTTATTTTAATTATATTCATCAATCGAATGGATTCCAAATCTTTTCACATTAATTCTTATATATTTTACATGTATATGGATTTCTAAAGTATAAATTGGCAATCATAGATCGATTAATTACTAAACAAATAATAACTTAAATAAAATTAATATCGAATATATAAAATATATCAAGAAAAAATGAATAAATATTTTCATCATAATGATTTAAATGAAATTATAAATTCAAATAACAATTTAATCCATTAATTTTTTAGTAAAATATATTTAAAAAACTTAATCGATATAAATATTTTTGCATAATAGTCTATAAATATACAATTTATATGAATTTTTCTTACAAAATTTCTAAAAGAGTGGCATGCATTTATTGAGTTTTATTTTTAATATAGTATATAAGCATAAATAAACTTTAAAGTTTATTTAAATTTTAGTAAAAAATTTATATAAATAAATTTTATCATAATAAGAAAATATTAATATATGATATGCATGCATATTTTAATTAATACATTGAAGTTACGTTTGATATATATCATAATAATGAAAGATAAAAAAATAATATAAGTTAAACATTATCGTTTTGAAATTATGTTCCATTTTCCATTGTCATCTCTTTATTATAAGTATTTTATTTTTTAATATATTTTGTTATATAACCTTACAAAATTAATATCAATGGTGTAGATAATAACTTACATTGCATTTGATTTGAATAAAAATATCAAATAAAGACGGAATGTGTTGCGTGAAATTTTATTTCCGGTCATCGATCATTGTTAACTAATTCATATTGTAATTTCTAATATAATAGAAACAACAATGGAAATAAACCATTGATATGAAATAAAAATGATATGAAAGATCATATTTTTATATTCTGAAAATATGACATATTTGCACATTTACTATATGGAAAATATTCAATTTAATATCTTTGTTGGTGTAATATTTTCTTAATATTTGAACAAATGCATACAGCCTGCCGTGAACCGCAAGTATGTACCCTAGTTATCCCTTGAGAACCACACTTGTGTAACTTATAAATATCTAGCATTTTCATCGATTCACGAAAGCCATCAAATCTAAGTGGGAATCTACATCCGCAGAAGAAACAATATATTTTGGATTCATAATGATCTTAGATTTTGATATTAAAGGGATCATAAGATATTGCCACACTTGAATGCTCAACACATTATATTCTTTTATTTGATTTCTTATATGACATGATTTCATTATAATATTACTTAATAGGTAGAATTTACATTAGTTAATGATGTCTCAGATATCTTACCAATATATATCATAATGGCATTAATTTCCTCTATTTAAAAGATAATTGGGTCCCATCAGATCAATAGTATGCATAAAAATTTTGTTGTGATATAAATGTCGGATAGCTCGGAATTCGGTCTTAGACTTCACGATAACTAGATACCTCAAAACATGCATCATATAAAACTGCTCAGATTTCGATCCAAGCATGCATGTGATCCCCACTCCGTTCACATGACAGTGGTATAGTTTTTATCTACAAGTGACACATATCACTCATAATAGTATAAAACATGACACAACATGGTTGGAACTCGATTTGCATGGGATGAAAATGATCGAACCAGACTCTAAAACAATGCATAAATGATGAAATAGGAATGTGTGGACAACAGCAAGGCGGAAATATGAAAATACATACATTCGTTCGAATTCCCCTGAATTCCTCCTCCATCTCGAAAACAGCATTTTCGAAGTGCCTCGTGTGAAATGCATGCAAGATACGAGTAGACCTCATCGTCCTCTTCGAGTTGATGCTCTCATCTCGTCAACTAGATATCGAAATTTCATCACCAGAGGCAGAGCTGTAGCGAAAGGGTTCTGGTGTAATGGGAAGTGGCTCGGCTACTTAGCCTTATATCGGCTTGGAGTCCGGGGTCACTTCCGGATCCAAAAGCCATAAACTGCCTTATTTCACACTTAACTTTTGCTTAAGAACTTCGATTTCGATGTTCTTAGGCTCATTAAAAATGTCTCAAAGAGTAGTATATGATTGATAATCATTTGTCCAATTTAGATATTGGATTAAGTCAAAGATCAGGATTTAAAGAAATTGGGTACTTTAGGATCTCACATTATAAAAATCTCAAAGAAAGTATTTTCCCCGAGATTTAAGTGTGAAGTCTAACCCGATCTTAGTCCATAGATTGTGAGTCTCTGATGAACAAATTTATAAAAGTCTCAGAGAAATAAAAACCAATAAAAATCTCAAATGGAAATGAAGTAGCTTTAGATTTCATACTTGTAAACAAGTGAGGGTATTTCTCCCTAATGTCCACCTCAAGCTCCTATGTCGCCTCCTCAAAATTCTGACTCCGCTATAGGAATTCAATCACAATGAAATATCCTTCCTTTGCAGCCTCTTGACCATGTGATTTAGTATCTACACATGCGCCTCAAGAAAGGAGAGGTTCGGCTCAACAACCTAGTCTTCATAATATATCGTGTATCTAGGATCTTTGATGTACTTGCACATGTTCGACATGTGAAAAGCATTGTAAACACCCTCAAGATATGGGGGGAGAGAAACTATGTATGTGGCCTTCCTAATGTGAGATCGAATCTCAAATGGTCCAACATATCAAGGTACCAATCCTTGACCCCAAATCTCAGAATGTCGTTCGTCAGGGACACTCTCAAGAATACGAAATCCTCAATCTCAAATTTGAGGTCATGATGTTGCCGGTTGGTGTAGCACTTTTGACGGCTCTTTATTGTTAATACACTCTACCTTGCCATCTCCATTGCTCTACCAACCTGCCTGATGATTTCTGTGGAGTAGATAGCATTGTCGATTACATGTTTCCGACACAAGGCATAGTGCATCTTCGCCCATATAATGTCTCAAGTGGTGCCATGCTGATGTTGGAATGGAAGCTATTATTGTGTGTGAATGGTAGGTGATCCTTACAAGATCCCTTCCACTCCATGGTGTAGGCTCGGAGTAACTCCCCAAGCATCTGAATCCTCTCAGAACGCCCATCCGTCGTGTGGGTGATAAGCGGAATTGAGACGTAATTCAATACCGAATGCCCTTCTGAACTCTCCCTAGAAACATGAGGTGAAGCATGAGTCTCTGTTATATAGAACCTCTGATGGCCTTCGTGAATCTATGATCAGGTTGGATATTTGTAAGATATAGGAGTGTGGTTCTTCAGGGCTAATATATACTGCAGTAGAGATGATTTTAAGTACTTCAAGTTACATATGAATAAGAACACTACAATTATGAAGGCATGGCACATCATTGCTTATCTATCTCCAGATTTGTGAACTTTGAGGTTTTAAGATTGAAATTGATGAGATATCTGATCTCTGCCGCGGTTGGAGCTTGCTATGCATGCTTGGTGCTTTAGTTGTCTCCACGATTGAGGGTTTCTCCTCGTGTTGAGGTTGTGGCACACGATTGTAGTTTTCCCATGGTGGTTAGGTAGTTGAAGTTAGTGACCACAAGGGATGGGCATGCACCCTTGGATCCCTAGGTAGAAGGCTAGATAATTGCAACTCCAATTGCGTTGACAGGGTGACAAGTAATTCTCGATGTGACCCCGATGTACATGTCGGGTTACGGCGTGACAATGTCTTTCTGAGATGCACGATTGGTAGTCTTTCCTTTATTTTCATTCATATGATTAATATGAGAAATTAGTTAGGGTTGATCACTCGAGTTGATTTCTTGTATTAGTTCTATGAGAAGAGTTTCGGGATATGGGTAGCGAAGGAGTTGTACTTGCTGGTTTGCCCCGCGTCCGGAGAAAAATAGAAGGTAATCGTATGTCTTCCGACTACAGTTTATGAATTGAGAATCAGAACCTTATTTCATCTTTTGCCTACTGTCGTGGACTTCTACCAACATGTAGCGGTTTTCCAAGTGGTTTTGTCTCAGCTTGTTGTACCTTACTTGTAGTTTCTCCTAAAAAGGAGTTGGATACAATTGCAATCAAATGTTGTGTAAATCAATGGTTGATCAATTGGATCTATGAGAACGTCAAAAGTTAGTAGATGGACGTGCTGGAAACTTAGTTAAGATGCATCTACTTCACTGCATGCCTACAGAAGCAGTCCAACCCTAAGATACTTCGTATCTTGGAGTCATAGTGTGAGGCCCTTGTTGGTTAAGACTATAGACTATCCTTTTACTTACCTAACAGGGTTAAGTGAATTCATTATGAAGTAAACCTAGATACTTCTTTATACATTTTGGTAGTTTTACACTTACAGTTTCTCTGCTTCCGCTTTACTTTTGTTTGCTTGTGAGAGATAGTTATGATACATGTATTTTGTTATACTCAGATGACATATATGTATATGTGGCTATGCTTGATGTTAAGAGGGCATAATTGATACCAATAGATATACGTCGCTTATAAAAGAAAGAAAGAATGCTGGGACAACGAGAAGTGAATGTAACATATTTACTTCCTTTTAATTTGCTTATTCTCCTACTTATCTACCTGTCATATTTCGAATGTGAATTCGATGCTTGTGAGGGGGCGTCACAGTTTGGTATCAGAGCCCAGATATCCCATCCTTCTCATGAACATTAGAATCTTCATTGGTATTCAAAATAAACGCTAGTGTCTGGAATCTTGTAACTCTGACACGAGTCTAAGGCAAATTGCATAAATAATAAACCATGTCTATGTCTCTCTAAGTAGTTGAACAAGTACTAATGGCATGGTTTGCCTTCCAAGAACCATGGCAACTTGAGTAGAGCCTAACGTGGCACAATAATTGGCCTTGCTAGTTCAGATCGTACATTGTATACAATACTGCTAAAAGGTTATAAAGCAGAGGCCTGGTAATAGGACGAGTCCCCGTACCATCCCTCTCATGAGGAGGAGGATATTTTCCACCATTCAATGTCTTTGGAGATAGGAGTGGTCGAGGATTTGGATGTTCTATAGAAGCATCAGATCATGTACATTGCTTACCAAAGAACTCAGGTACCATAGTTCTACACCTCTAAACTAGATGAGATATATTTGTGGATGGACCACGTGTTCGAGGTGCTAAGGATGATTCGTGCACCGTATGATACTTTTTGACTTCCACATAGTATTTGCCAATTGGCAATGACGAATGTTGGTGGTGCTACTAGGGAGAAACTGGCTATGTTAATACAACAACAACAACAACAAAGCCTTTTCCCACAATTAAGTAGGGTCGGCTAAAACTGACTATGTTAATGACTTGTGAAATTTCTGTAAAGGAGTTCCACAGTGAGTCCTACTCAGAACATTGAGTAGAGGATCAAAGGTATGATTTCAGTACATGGACTTTCACTTCATATTTTATTTGATTATATTGCCATGCGCACATTCCATGCACATCATTTAGTGCAACACTGGACAAATCAATGACGAGTGTTCCATCTGCATATTACATCAAGGGGTCTAGGCAGCCAATTGTTTTTTATACAATCTAGGGCATGGACGGGGTATCAGATAGGTGGATATGTGATGCTCGTGTTTATATCATTGATCTAGTTATATGATTTTGATATCATTTTGGGCATGGAGTAGTTGTCGAAGCATTGTACGCACTTGGATTATTTTGGGAAGACGATAAAGTGCCACCTTTTCAGTTCGACAAACGTGCCTTGAATAGTGAAGTCAAGTACATATCCACGTTGAGGGCACATCATTATTTCAGTCATGGATATGTAGGCTTCACTCTTACATTATTGATTCAACCACTCACATAAGATGATTGAGGAAGCTAGAGTTGTATGTGAGTTTCCATACATATTTCCAAATAATTTGCATGGTTTACCACATGAGACGAGGATTGAGTTTTAGATCATGTTGTTGTCAGACACCCATCCTATCTCCATTCCCCCATATTGGATGGCACTTGCCAAGCTCAAGGAGCTCAATATATATTTGCAGGAGTTGCTTGAGAGGGGATTCATCTACCCTATTACATCACCATGAGGAGTACTAGTGCTCTTCGTGAAGATTGATGGATCCATGAGATTATGCATTGACCATAAACAATTGAATAAGAAAACGGTCAAGAATCGTTATCCACTCCTACCGATAGATGATGATGATCTATTCGATCAGTTGTAGGGAGTAGAGGTGTTTTCTAAGAGCAATATATGATCTAGTGGTAGTTTTCTAAGATCAATCTATGATCTATTTACCATCAGTTGATGATTTATTATTTGGATGTGCCAAAGTTCGTATTTTCTATGAGATCTGATCATTACGAGTTTGTGGTTATGCTATTTGAGCTCTCGAATGCACCTTATGCATTCATGAACTTTTGATGAATAGGACCTTTCATCCCCAAGTGGGAATCTACATCCGCGGCACGAAACAATATATTTCAGATTCATCATGATCTCAGATTTTGATATTAGAGGGATTTAAGATATTGCAACACGTGAATGCTCAACACATTATATTCTTTTTCCATGTAGGATCCAATTTCAGTATATAATAACTTAATAGGTAGAATTTATATTAGCTGTTAATGTCTCAAAGATGTTATCAATATATATAGCATAATTGCATTAACAATTGGATCCAATCAGATCAGTTGTATGCATAAAAATTCGTTGTGGTACAAAGGTCAGATAACTCGAAATTCGATCTCGAAATTCGTGATAACTAGATACCCCAAAACACACCTGACATGAAACTGCTCACATTTTCTATCCAAGCATGTCCATGTGATACTCACTCCACCTACATCACAGTGATATAATTTTATCTACATGTGATACATGGATCACTCAGAATAGTACAAAACATGACACGACACGGTTTGGAACTCAATTTACATGCAATGAAAACGATCGATCCGGACTCTAAAACAATATGTAAACGGTGAAATAGGAACGTATGGACCAACAACAAGATGAAAATGCGAAAATCCATGCCTTTGGAGCCTTCCCCCCAGATTCCTCCTCTACCCCGAAAACGTCTTCAAAGTGCCTCGCATTAACTGCACGTAAGATACATGTGGATCTACAATGAACCGCTCATTAATATTCTAATTTCGTAGAGTCCTCTAGATGTTAGATTATCATCTGAAATATATTAGTCCCAACTCTTTATGATTGATCTATCTCAGAATTTATGTCTATCTCTAACAAGGTTAGAAATACACAGTAAATCCTTTCCAACATCTAGGTCTTAGAGGCATTCCCTAAGACTAAGGGCTCTCCCATTGGAACGTGGTAGTATATTTATCCAATGGTGATTGTTGCTGTAACATATGTTTTTTATAAGGGGGGTTTTGTGAAAAAAAGTTTGAAATATATAAAAATAAGGATTAAACAAGAAGATTATTACGAGGGTTATTATATAATAATCAAAAGGATAAGAACGGAATAACCGTTAAAAAATAAAGAAAAAATATAAAAATTTTGAAAAGGGATGGAATAAACGATCATGAGTTTGTTATATATTAAGGATAAGGTCTGGACGATAATTTGGGGGGATAATATTATTAAAATAATAATTGAATTTGAGCAACGGCATGTGCATGAGTGGTGTTATCCCCACGACTCTCATCCCTGCAACATTGTATATATAAATATCTCGTTGGACCTTTTCTCGGAACCGCAATCGAGAGAGTTTTTTTTTTAAAATCTTCTTGATTGCCCAAGGCAATCGACGAGTATACCTCTTAGTCTCGTCATCTACCTTTGTGGGTAAGAAAGCATCGCGGTTGCATGCGAGAGTATCATAGAAGCAGAGTCGGGGTTGCATTCGGCTTGGCAAACCATTATTATCGAGAAAGGTAATCCATGTCCGTGATTCATATTCCTGTATCATGAACAATCTATCGATTTATTAGGGTAGATTTCCTTTATGCGAGCTCTGACCGTTTAAAGCCATTGTTAACTTGGGTTTATGTGATCCATTTTATATCAGACTAGAAGATATATATAAAGATAATGACTTTAAACAATAGTTGAAGTTACACATCTGGAAAAAAATGAAATAGCCAGATCGGGAGTCTTCATTCCCAATAAATGGTTGCATTTGTTTTCTTTAAGTAATTCGAATGAAGAAAAAAAAAGAACAGAAAAAAATAAGAATATTTTTTTAGAATTCCTAGCAATGTAGAATTCATAAACTAATTAATAGATATGTTAGATACTGTCACATAAGGTTTAATGAACAATCATTTACACATTTATATTATAGAAAAAGTAGGACATTTAGAATTGAATTAAGTTGATCTCTAGAAAAACGTATACTATGTACAATAATTTAGCAAAAAAAAAAGAGAAGAAGTCTTTACTAGATGGTTCATGCTCTGATCGAATGCCAATTATTGTTATAGGTGCAAATCCAACATCGTGATAGATCCTCATATTTTTGGAACTTAAATTTTGTTGTTTTTGATCAAGGTATGTACATTAATTTATGTCACATACCATTGTTATTTATACCCCACATTCAATTTTATTAGCCGTTGCAATGCTATTTTTAATATCTCATTAAACTGCTTTAATTATATCTATGTGTTGCAACCTTAGGTAATTAGATGCTAAGTTGTTAACCATAATTCTTATCTATGGTTAGTTGTTAAATATTACAGAGATAGATACATTTTTTTTATATAGGCTAAATTGTAATTTTATTTGTCCAAATAATTTTTATTAAAAAGTAATTATTGTTTTTGGCACCATCATTGTGAGGGAGTAGACATTGTTCATTGATAGCCCATTATAGGCTTTGACCTGGCCGGGTGCCGTGCGAACGGTTAATTCCGCCAATTGACCGTTGTAGGCGGGTAATCCTACACTACTTCCAAACAATTTACGCTACGGCGGTTGACTCCATACTGATGTCCATTGCATTGGGATTTGGATAGGAGACCTCGTATTGATATTTGTTTTAGTTTAAAAATTTTAATTTAAGGGAACGGGGTGGCTTCTATCCAAGCTCGGGCTGCCAGGTGTCGGCAGATGGTATTAATTTATATTTGATATAGATTTCTGATATTATGGCCACAAAATTTGTGATATTCAAGGAAATTGATTGAATTGTCATTGTTATCCCATATTGATGGGCATACATGAAAAAGTCTTTTATAGTTCATTGTTTATTTATTGATTTATAGTCCTTATTATATGGAATTGTCATCGAATTTTTTTTACTCATCGTATATGGTTATGATAGTATGTCTCATAAATTATTGGTGCATACTTAGTCAAATTCGTTTGACTAATATTGAATTACAACCTTGCAGCTTAGAAGAAAGCACGAGGGTTGGTCGTTGGTTGGATTGAAGAGTCTTTGTTTTTTTCTAGCCTCTTAAGACATTGTACGGATACCTATTTGATTTTTAGTATGTAGTTCAGATTTGATTAGTCTTTATTTATTGGTTATTTTCCTTTATTCTTCCGTCATGTTTGACACTCTGAATGTTATTTATGGATTATTGAGTTTTTGTCTCGCTCCTGGACTCGAAAAAAAATTCATTATTTTGGGGATGCTTCCGCAATGTTTCCTATATTTCGAGGTTCGGGACGTGACAACGTGGTATCAGAGCCAAATGGAAGATTAGAGGAATATTATCCAAGTTTAGGATGACTTATAATATTTATAGATTATGTTTGGAATAGCTGACTAATTGATCGTCGCTATTCGTAGATGTTGATCGTCTCGAACCGTAAGCGGAGTCGTCGCTCCACGGATTTGGCAGTCCAGAATGCCAAATTAATGAAGACGGTTGAGGAGCTTTCACAACTGATTCGTGATCAAGCTGATCATCATCAAAGCAAGGACAGGGATCAGAGACGTCGCGAGAGGCGTCTTGAAAAAGAAAGGCGTCTTCGTGAGGAGCGCCGGGATGAAGTCACCTTTGAGAGATTCTTAAAGGTGAACCCGCCTAGCTTCGAAGGTGTAGTGGATGCTGAGGTAGCAGATCGATGGCTGGAGGAGATAGAAAAATTATTTGATGCAATCAGATGTCCGGATCATAGCAAGGTCTCTTTCACTACTCATCAACTGAAAGGTCCTGCAAAGGACTGGTGGACCAGTTGCCAATTGCGGAAGTTTGAAAAAGGAGAGATTATTCTATGGGACGGGTTTGTTGAGCTCTTCCGAGGGCAGTATATTCCGATGCACTTACAATTGATTAAAGAGCAAGAGTTTATTAATCTGAAGCAGGGAGATCTGAATGTTGTTGAATATAACAACAAGTTTCATCGCTTACTGAAGTATGCTCCCCACCTTTGTCCTGATGAGTATCGGATGACTCAGAAGTTCATTGAGGGACTTCACCCAGCTTTAAGATCGAAGGTTCTTTCCAGCATGTCGAAGACTATAGAGGATGCTCTAGCCAGCGCCACAACCATGGAACGAGATTTCTTGCGAAGAAGGGAGGAGAAGCCGCGCAATGATCGGAAGGATCGATTCGGAAAGAACAAACCATTAAAAATTCTCAAAAGCAGAAGCAAGCCTCCAAACTGGGGCAAAACAGCAGATTTCCTGAATGCTCTTTCTGTCACCGTTTTCATCCTGGAGAATGCTATCTCAAGAATGGTCAGTGTTTGAACTGTGGAGAGAAAGAGCACTTTGTTCGTGATTGTCCGAAGCCTAGGAAGCAGCCCGCAACTCAAGGACAAGATCAAAGGCCAAAGGTTCCGGCTCGAGTATATGCTCTCACCGCCGGAGCTGATGCTGCTAAGGAAGACAAGGTCATCGAATGTACCCTTCTTATTGATAATTTGCATGCAAAGATTCTTTTTGATACTGGTGCTACACATAGCTTTATTTCTGAAGCACTAGTAAAAAGCATGGATGCCAAACCAAAACTTTTAGATATTGATTTGATGGTTATCACACCTACTGGGGGAAATGTAAAAGCATTGGAGTATATTCAAGATGCTCCATTGATAATTGAGGGTCATGAGCTACCTAGTGACCTCCTCATCATGAAGATGACAGATTTTGATATTATCATTGGGATGGATTGGCTTTCCCGATATCATTGTATTATTGATTGTTGTAAGAAAACGGTGATCGTTGCAAGCCATCAGTTCCCTGGGATCGTTATTAAAGGGCATGGTGCCGTCTCTGAGCGGTGCATTATTTCTGCCATGAAGGCACATCGCATGATCTTGAAAGGACGAGAAGCCTATCTTGTCAGCATTATAAAGGTTGAGCCATCAACCACATCATTATCTGATCTCAATGTTGTTCGGGAATTTCCCGACGTCTTTTCAGAAGAATTGCCTGGACCCCCACCTCGGCGAGAGATTGATTTCACTATTGACCTGGTTCCTGGAACTGTACCTATATCCAAGGAACCATATCGCATGGCTCCTGCCAAACTAATGGAATTAAAGAAGCAACTTGAAGAGTTGCTTGACTTGGGATTCATCAGGCCCAGTGTATCACCATGGGGTGCACCTATTTTATTTGTTAGAAAGAAAGATGGATCTCTCCGCTTATGCATTGATTATCGAATGCTGAATCAGGTGACTGTGAAGAATAAATATCCGTTACCACGGATAGATGATTTATTTGATCAGCTCCAATCAGCAAGGGTCTTCTCGAGGATTGATTTACGATCCGGCTATCATCAATTGAGGATTCGAGAGGAAGATATCTCGAAGACTGCTTTCCGAACACGCTACGGGCATTACGAATTTTGTGTGATGCCGTTCGGATTGACTAATGCCCCTGCCGCTTTTATGGATCTTATGAATCGGGTCTTTCGACCATTCTTAGATCAATTCGTCATTGTTTTTGTGGATGATATCCTTGTTTATTCTCAAAGTGTTAGCAACATGAGGAGCACTTGAGAATCGTATTGGAGACTCTGAGGCAGAACTAACTTTATGTTAAATTCTCCAAGTGTGAATTCTGGTTGGAAAAGGTCATGTTCCTTGGGCACATTATTTGCAAGAATGGGATTTCTGTAAATCCAGCCAAGGTTGAGGCAGTCTCAGAATGGAAGCAACCACAGAGCGTGACAGAAATTAGAAGCTTTCTTAGTTTAGCAGGATATTATCGTAGATTCATTCGTGATTTCTCTAAGATTTCACTTCCTCTTACCGAATTGACTAGAAAAGGAACCAAGTTTGAATGGTCTTCTGCATGTGAGCGCAGCTTCCAAGAATTGAAGAGAAGGTTGATCACTACTCATGTCTTGACTTTACCTTCTGGTTGTGGAGGTTTTGTCATCTACACTGATGCATCCCTGAATGGCCTGGGTTGTGTGTTGATGCAGAATGAAAAAGTTGTCGCTTATGCTTCAAGGCAGCTAAAGATTCATGAAAGAAATTATCCTACGCATGATCTAGAGCTTGCTGCCGTGGTGTTTGCATTAAAGATCTGGCGTCACTACCTTTATGGTGAGAAATTTGAGGTCTTCTCTGATCATAAAAACCTCAAATATATCTTTTCTCAAAAAGATTTGAATATGCGGCAAAGGAGATGGATGGAATTTCTTAAGGATTATGATTTCTCTATTGCTTACCATCCAGGTAAAGCAAATGCTGTAGCAGATGCCTTGAGCCGAAAAGGCTATGCGATGTCTGCAAGTTTAATGATCAAAAAGTGGAAGTTGATTGACGATTTGGTCTCTTGGAATCCTTTCTAAGGAAGGTGACAAGATTACCTTATCTAGCATCCAGATACATTCTGAAATAGTGGAGAAAGTATTGAGAGCTCAAAAAGAAGATCCTGAGTATCATGATCTGGCAGAGAAAAGTCAAGGGAAAAATTCAAAATTCTTCATTGCTCCAGATGGTGGCATTAGATTCAGGAATCGCTTATGGGTTCCTTCACAGGCAGAGTTGAAGCAAGAGATTCTGGATGAAGCTCATCGTTCCAATTTTACTGTGCATCCAGGAAGTACAAAGATGTATAAAGATCTCCAACGGAATTTTTGGTGGAAAAATACGAAGAAGGAGATTGCAGAATTTATTTCTCGTTGTTTGGTGTGTCAGCAAATTAAAGCTGAGCATCAAAGACCAACTAGACTTTTGGAGCAGTTAGAGGTTCTGGATTGGAAATGAGAACACATCACCATGGACTTTGTGATGGGTCTTCCGAAGACCGATGCAACCAATTATGATGCTTTATGGGTGATCGTGGACATATTAACAAAATCTGCCCATTTCTTACCAATGAAGAAAAAGGAATCAGTTGCTAGTTTAGCAAATTTATACATGAATAATATTGTGAAACTTCATGGGATACCTGTCTCTATTGTTTCTGATCGAGATCCAAGATTTACCGGGAGATTTTGGAAAAAACTTCAGGAGGCTTTCGGTACAAAGCTGAAGTTTAGTACTGCATTCCATCCTCAGACAGATGGTCAATCTGAAAGAACTATTCAGGTCCTTGAGGATATGCTTAGAGCATGTTCTTTGGATTATGCTCGAAGTTGGGATGAGAATCTTCCGCTCATTGAGTTTGTCTATAACAATAGTTATCAGGCTAGGATTGGAATGGCTCCGTATGAAGCTCTCTATGGGAGGCCATGTAGGTCTCCTCTTTGTTGGAGCGAGGTTGGTGAAAGAAGATTACTCGGACCGGAACTTGTGTAAAAGTGTGCTGATAAGATCGATCTGATTAAGAAGAGGCTCTTAATTGCTCAAAGTAGACAAAAGAGCTATGCAGATAACCGTCGTAGAGAACTAGAATTTGCAGTTGGTGATCATGTCTTCCTCAAGATTTCTCCGACCTGTGGTGTATTGAGATTTGGACGAAAAGGAAAACTTAGTCCAAGATATATTGGTCCATTTGAGGTATTGGATAGGGTAGGCGAGGTAGCCTACCACATTGCACTACCACCACAGTATTCGCATATCCACAACGTCTTCCATATCTCCATGTTGTGGAAATATATTCATGACACATCTCATCAGATTCACTATGAGCCAATTGAAGTTCATAAAAACTTATCGTATGAAGAATGCCATTGACACATTGTTGATCGCCAAGAACACCGTTTACGAAGGAAGACTATTAAGATGGTAAAGGTTGCTTGGCATAACCATTCGGATAGAGAGGCCACATGGGAACTTGAAGATGAAGTTCGAGAGAAATATCCTGAACTTTTAGGTATGTCTTTTGAATTTCGAGGACGAAATTTCTTTTATGGGGGTAGAGTTGTAACATATGTTTTTTATAAGGGGGG
The DNA here is from genome assembly GCA_037367405.1 of Ottelia alismoides. Taxonomy (NCBI): domain Eukaryota; kingdom Viridiplantae; phylum Streptophyta; class Magnoliopsida; order Alismatales; family Hydrocharitaceae; genus Ottelia; species Ottelia alismoides. The sequence goes on along the minus strand of JAZKJV010004437.1, from coordinate 101,373 downwards.
TTTTGTGAAAAAAAATTTTGAAATATATAAAAATAAGGATTAAACAAGAAGATTATTATGAGGGTTATTATATAATAATCAAAAGGATAAGAACGGAATAACCGTTAAAAAAATAAAGAAAAAAAATATAAAAATTTTGAAAAGGGATGGAATAAACGATCACGAGTTTGTTATATATTAAGGATAAGGTCTGGACGATAATTTGGGGGGATAATTTTATTATAATAATAATTGAATTTGAGCAACGGCATGTGCATGAGTGTGTTATCCCCCGACTCTCATCCCTGCAACATTGTATATATACATATCTCGTTGGACCTTTTCTCGGAACCGTAATCGAGAGAGTTTTTTTTTAAATCTTCATGATTGCCCAAGGCAATCGACGAGTATACTTCTTAGTCTCGTCATCTACCTTTGTGGGTAAGAAAGCATCGCGGCTGCATGCGAGAGTAGCATAGAAGCATAGTCGGGGTTGCATTCGGCTTGGCAGGACATTATTATCGAGAAAGGTAATCCATGTCTGTGATTCATATTCCCGTATCATGAACAATCTATCGATTTATTAGGGTAGATTTTCTTTATGCGAGCTCTGACCGTTTAAAGCCATTATTAACTTGGGTTTATGTGATCAATTTTATATCAGACTAGAAGATATATATAAAGATAATGACTTTAAACAATAGTTGAAGTTACACATCTGAAAAAAAATGAAATAGCCAGATCGGGAGTCTTCATTCCCAATAAATGGTTGCATTGGTTTTCTTTAAGTAATTCGAATGAAGAAAAAAAAAGAACAGAAAAAAATAAGAATATTTTTTTAGAATTCCTAGCAATGTAGAATTCGCATACTAATTAATAGATATGTTAGATACTGTCACATAAGGTTTAACGAACAATCATTTACACACTTATATTATAGAAAAAGTAGGACATTTAGAATTGAATTAAGTTGATCTCTAGAAAAACGTATACTATGTACAATAATTTAGCAAAAAAAAGAAAGAAAGAAGTCTTTACTAGATGGTTCATGCTCTGATCGAATGCCAATTATTGTTATAGGTGCAAATCCAACATCGTGATAGATCCTCATATTTTTGGAACTTAAATTTTGTTGTTTTTGATCAAAGTATGTACATTAATTTATGTCACATACCATTGTTATTTATACCCCACATTCGATTTTATTAGTTGTTGCAATGCTATTTTTAATATCTCGTTAAACTGCTTTAATTATATCTATGTGTTGCAACCTTAGGTAATTAGATGCTAAGTTGTTAACCATAATTCTTATCTATGGTTAGTTGTTAAATATTACAGAGATAGATATATTTTTTTATATAGGCTAAATTGCAATTTTATTTGTCCAGATAATTTTTATTAAAAAGTAATTATTGTTTTTGGCACCATCATTGTGAGGGAGTAGACATTGTTCATTGTTAGCCCATTATAGGCTTTGACCTGGCCGGGTGCCGCGCGGACGGTTAATTCCGCCAATTGACCGTTGTAGGTGGGTAATCCTACACTACTTCCAAATAATTTACCGCTACGACGGTTGACTCAATACTGATGTCCATTGCATTGGGGTTTGATAGGAGACCTCGTATTGATATTTGTTTTAGTTTAAAAATTTTGATTTAAGGGAACGGGGTGGCTTCTATCCAAGCTCGGGCTGCCAGGTGTCGGCAGATGGTATTAATTTATATTTGATATAGATTTGTGATATTATGGCCACAAAATTTGTGATATTCAAGGAAATTGATTGAATTGTCATTGTTATCCCATATTGATGGGCATACATGAAAAAGTCTTTTATATTTCATTGTTTATTTATTGATTTATAGTCCTTATTATATGGAATTGTCATCGAATTTTTTTACTCATCGTATATGGTTATGATAGTATGTCTCATAAATTATTGGTGCATACTTAATCAAATTCGTTTGACTAATATTGAATTACAACCTTGCAGCTTAGAAGGAAGCATGAGGGTTGGCCGTTGGCTGGATTGAAGAGTCTTTGTTTTTTTCTAGCCTCTTAAGTCATTGTACGGATACCTATTTGATTTTTAGTATGTAGTTCAGATTTGATTAGTCTTTATTTATTGGTTATGTTCCTTTATTCTTCCATCATGTTTGGCACTCTGAATGTTATTTATGGATTATTGAGTTTTTGTCTCGCTCCTGGACTCGAAAAAAAATTCATTATTTTGGGGATGCTTCCGCAATGTTTCCTATATTTCGAGGTTCGGGACGTGACAGTTGCAATAATAACATCCAAACCCATGTGGATGACTATCAACATTTAGATCAAGTTTACTGGTCTTCTAAAACATGTGCAACCAATTGCAAATGTTAGTAGAAGATCCAGATACAACTATCCAACTTTCTCTTTGTCCAACAAATAAGTCAAATTCAATGATGAATTGCATATGTAGAATATGTTGATGTATTACCAAATTACTTCTCTAAGGATTATAGATAGTCTGGATAGTCATACTTCTCGTATATCTGCTAGTTGCAGTATTGGCAGTCATCCATGAGTGTGGAAGTCACAGAAGTATACTCAACTCTTTGACTTTCCTTCTTATTATGGGTTAGGACCCAAGCTTCCATTGTGCTTCCATAATCCTTAAACAACCACTTCTTAAGATAGAGAATCTCTCTAATTGAACATGTCCTCAAAGGATTTCAATATGAGAGTATTTTAACATTTATACTTGCTTCATTATATTCATATAATATGAAATATGAAGCTACATGAAGGACTTGAGAAAAGATAGTAAAATGATCACACTTATCATATCCACATCCATCTCGACTCTTAATATTTTGATTTGGGCAGATACTCAAATATTTTTTGAGTACGCCATCTCCTATGGAGCCACCATTCTAAATAATGCAATGAACCATGTCCTTTTTATCAAATGTTGAGATTGCATATCTTTTGCCAAAATGTCTCCTTCAGATTTAGAAGGATCTAGACAATTACGATCCACATCGACATGTTACTTTCAAAGCACATTCGTTGAGGGATCAGGATTGCAGTGACATGCGAACCCTTAGTCGTCTTCCTATTTAATTGTTTATCCTCATCATTATGAGAAAACTTGCACATTATAACCACATATATTATATGTCCAACTGCAAGTACTACATCTTAATCACGGATCCTATCCATGATAGGTTATGATTGAGTATATACATTGAGTGGGTTTAAATGAAAGCTATCTGAAACAAGATTATTAGTATAAACATTTACTTTGATTAAGGGTATTATTGTTTTAGATCAAAGTTGTCTTGCCTACCTCTAAGGTGATGTTGACATGTTGCCAATTTAACCAACCGTCAACAAGAATAAAACTCGCTATGCGCAATCCCATACCACCTCATTTACATGGAGAACATTATTGAGGTCACTACGCATACGGCTTGTCTCTTTCGAGAAGCAGCGAGTCTGATTCATGTACGCTTGTACATTAGAGTTATGACTTCGCATATGCGTCTCCACAATACAATCCATGGAGCAATACCCTTCGCCTTGACGGAAGACCATGGATGTCATCTTATGATTCTTCATATCCCCGCTTAAATTGTTGATTGAACATTTCGTGTCATATTCTCGTGATTAATCCTTTCAAGGAAAGTTGTCTTCCTCAATTATAAACAATTAACTATTAGATCATTAATTTAATCATATTAAATTATCAATCTAATTTGACCACTTAAGAGTGGTCGCGTGGTGTGGGGAGTGGACAGTAGAATGGGAAATGTGTAAGCTCGTGAAAATTCACAAAATGCAAAATCAAAGAAAAATGGATAATAAATTCTAGATGATCTTGAATAAGAAATGTTCTTCACAAGAGTTGCACATCTCAATGAGATCGTCAACGATTCAAAAGCTAATTCAGACTAGAATGATAGATTATATTTTTGTTATGTATTTTATAAGTATAAAATACCTATAATTTACAATATTATATTTTTCTTTTGTTTTCTTAGCATATAATGTACCTATTATAATATATTATATTAATATAATACATAATAGATATGTTCTATATTTTTGGATTTTTAATATATTAGTTAAAAGATGATATATACACACACATATACACGCATATACAAGATAATTGTTTTCTTCTTCTCATTTTCTTTGCTTTTCTCAAATTATGGAGTTTATTTCTTTTTAGTTGGTTAATGTACATAATATTTTACAAAATAAAAAAGAATTAAACTCAAAGTATTTATTTTTGTCCATAAAATGTTAGAGTTCCAATTGAGTGTGCTATATACAGATGCATTCTCTTTCCTTCTATTCTTATTTTTTATCTTTTTTTATATTTTTAATATTTTTAGTTGTTTTATATGTTAATTTATGCTTCTTATATAAAGATAAATTAACGCTAAGAATCTCTCTCAAGATGCCGTACTCCTCAACAATATGTTTGCATCATGGTGAGGAATCTCTACAAGATCGTTAATGTGTTCTCTTTTAGAGGAGCCATATGATTATCTAAAATACAAAGATTATACTTCATATTGTAATAAAAAAGACAAAGATTATACTTAATCTTGCAATAAAAGAGATTATATGTATATGTGCTATAATAGGCACGTGTTGTAACGTAGGAGAGCCGTCGGGTCACCATCAGATGATCCTCAGAGGGAACCGGGGATGGTTGATGCGTACCTTTGTGTTACAGCACCTGCTGTAACAGCAGAGAATCTAATCTGGTGTTATAAAGCTTAAGATTTCCATCATGTGTAGTTGCTACTTGGCTCAACCTTTAATATCCGTAAAATTGGAATAACCTTTCTCAGATACCATTATCTGTCGTAGATGATCAGATCTGACCCGTTTGCTTGAGGATCAAGACAAGCAGAGAATTCACATTTCTCAACAAAAAAATAGCAGGAAATGTGTGAGCAACAGAGGTTTCATGAAACTCAGGAGATGTCAACGGTAGGGGAAGTGTAAGATAAAAGATCAGCAGCTACTCCCGGGCCAAAAGATGAATCTCAACAAAAAAAGAATTTCTATTCACTTCACAGAGTACAGCACATGGGCAGCTCAAGTAAAAGGTAGGAAACAAATGGCTAATCATATCTGGAGGCTACTAATCATATATGGAGGCTATGGAAGTGCATAATATCGAACAGTATATCCACTTTATTCGAGCATATACACCTCCAACAATAGGATCTAGCATAATGGCATCTGCTTGCTGAATGGAAAGATGTCTCCGTATTTAAATAACTCACATCATGAAACAATTTCCCTACCATCGCATGTGTGAATCAGGGCTAAAAAAATTCAAAACATGGATCAACTTTCAAAACTTAAAACAGCTGGGAAAAGTATGTCATCCACACGATGAATGGAATGGAATCTACATGTTTAAGATAACTCACATCTTAAAACAATTCGCCTACGATTGCATGAGTTGACTGAGGCTACAAAAATTCAACATGGTCCAACTTTCAAACTTAAACAGCTGAGAATAGTAGTTAAAAAGACACAAAGCACATTTGCCAAAAGAGCAAAAACGGGGGCATTTTTTCCACGGACATGCAGATCATTCCCAACCAGTTGGAGCTATATTAGCAACTGGAGGTGCAGCAGCAACATCCCACCCATCAGCAGCTGCAGGCACTGTTCATGCACAAGAGAAATCAAAATAGATAAACTAATAGAAAGAAAATATGCAAAGATCGAAAAATGCAGGCACCAAACACATTTGATATTGTAAATGAAAACACACACCCGAAAGCAAATGAAGCAAACAAAATATGAATGGTAACAAGCAAAAAGAGACAATACTATGGGAATATAATGTTAAGAATGCACCAAACACATTTGATAATGTAAATCAAAACACACACCCGAAAGCAAATGAAGCAAACGAAATATGAATGGTAACAAGCAAAAAGAGACAACATTATGGGAATATAATGTTAAGAACTTTGCACGATGGCAGTGCTTGTATTCCAGAAGGAAGAACAAAAGACACGTGGTATAACCAAGCCTCACACCAGACATCTTAGCATTTCAGAGAGATGAAATGCAATTTCATCGGAATTAAAGGTGACCATGTTGCACATTCAGACCAAAATGGTAGGAAGTCCAGCATTGTGTGAACAAAATACAAATAGCCAATGGCAGAGGAATAAATAATAAAATAAATTGAGGATGACGATAGGATTGTGCTCGTTAACAGAGCGCACAAATAAAATGTAACTTAGCGCACACTCCTTGATGCGGATTTATTTTTTAAGAAAATGCAGTGACAGCAGTGTTAGAGAATATTCTGTGTAGCTATTTGTTAAGAGAATATTCTATAGAGAATATTCTATAGAATATTCTCCCTTGAGCATCTATATAAGGATCGCCACACCTCCTGTACTCAAAGAAATTCTAATAGAATATCCGCCCTTTTGAGGGCCCGTGGTTTCATCCCGCTCCTTAGGGAGTAGGGTTCCACGTAAATCTCCGTGTTCTTCATGATTATTATTCTTGTTTTATCGATTCTGCTTCCGCTTCTCTGATTTCCCAACATGGTATCAGAGCGGGTCGATTCTCGAGAATTTATTTTTCATTATTTTATTCGAGATTTGATTTCGGAGTTCTTGAAGATTGATAGTTTGAAGATCCAGTTCCGTATCATTGGAGTTCTTGTTTAAGATCTGTTCAGGCACGCTTCTCTAGATCAAAGATCAAAGTCCTACTGCATATTCTAGGGCTGCAGGCGGCATGACCATGCCCAACCAGCCTTGCCGCAGGAAGAGTTTCTCTATCCAGGAGGTGGCATCGAGCCACAATTGATCTTGCTTCCCCCACAAAGCAGCGCTGGCGGAATCTCGAGTTTTTTTTTTTGAGATCGAACCCTAGCAGGGGCAGGCGGCGCCCAAACCATCGGGGAGATCTCCACCAGCAAGCAGCACAGCCCCGCGCACCCTGGAGCTCCCGCAAACCCTGGAGTCGCAGATTCAGGCAGAGGCTTCAAGCCTCAAGCAGCTCTCCAAGAGCCGCAAACTTCCAGGCGCGATCTCGCTCGCAAGTCAGCATCGATCATCATCATTCAGCCACACGTTTCGCCCGGAGGCGCCACCCTCAACACAAATTCTCAGCAACGACAGCGCGAACCCCATCCGACCTCCCAGTCCTCACGTGCCTCCTCCAGACCTAGAGCATCTCCACCTCTGAGGCGATGCGCAGGCGGTAAGCCCCTTGCCTGCCCCAAGCCTCGCGCCCCGAATTCCTCCCACCAGCCGCTCATGCGCACAGTTCTCATATCTGAAAATCTCGAGGCGATGACGTGCGCCTCGCACCTCCATCCAAGGCAGAGGTCTGGCTCCTCGCCAGATTTGCATCCCTCCAGACCTCCCTTCAGATCTCGAACACCCCCCAGGCGGGGGGCTACCAGCTTCCAGGCGACGCGCTGCTTGGTCTCCCCGACCTCGCGCATGTCCTCGCACAGATCGCATGTTCTCCAACATCGTCGTGAACCCATGCGAGGCTCCGATCTTCTGCACGCGACGTCCCCTTACCACAGGCGCACCTCCCCATCGCATGAAGGGCTCCAGGCGGAGCCAACCTCCATGGCGGCGCCTTTTTTGTTTTGATGGGTTCCCGTAAGTGGGAACCCTATAAGGGGATGACACTGTTTTTTCTTAAGGCTCAAGCGGGCTTGATGCCCGTTACTAAAAAAAGTGGGCCCACGTTTAAAAAGAGAGAGAGAGAGAAAGGCCTACATGCTGGTGGCTTTTAAAAAATGAAAATGAAAAGGTGCGTACATGAGAAAAAAAGCCGTACGCAATTTACAAAAAAAAAGGAGAGATTTGAAAAGCCGATTCAAAAAAAAGTACGGCTTATGTTTAAAAAAATGGTGGCTATTAAAAAAATTAGAAGAGAATAGCCAAGAAAAAAAAGGATTGTGCAAAAAAAATGAAGCACCAAAAAAAAGTGCATGTTTTGCTTCTCCCCAACTTGATGTTCCAATGCTCTTATTCTATCAAGTATGAGAGAAATGGGAAGTCAGAAATGGCATATTCTTTAGGACTTCTGCTCATCCACGACAAACAGACCGACACTCCATATTTTTATTAATCATCTGTCTTCACCAAGCATCAACTTCTTCGTCGAGGCGTATACTTCTTCTTTTACGACCCGATCAGTTTACCGCGCTGGACTTCTTCTGCAACGATTCTTCTCCAGGCACGACAGAGATATATTCCGGTGACCTGATATCACAGCGGTGCTACATGCATGACAGAGATACGTTCCGATGACCTGAAAGCCGCAGACCCGTCCTCGTGCGAGGTCTTCTACCAGCAACGGACTTGTATTCTTCTAGTGATGTATCGTGTGAAGATGTGTTGTATACTTTCTTTTTTTTTAGGCTCGTGTTGTATACTTTCTTTTTGTTGCAAGCTGCAGCTTTCTTAGCTCCAGCTTGAGGGGGAGTGTTAGAGAATATTCTGTGTGGCTATTTGTTAAGAGAATATTCTATAGAGAATATCCTATAGAATATTCTCCTTTGAGCATCTATATAAGGATCGCCACACCTCCTGTACTCATAGAGAAATTCTAATAGAATATCCGCCCCTTTGAGGGCTTCTCCCGTGGTTTCATCCCGCTCCTTAGGGAGTAGGGTTCCACGTAAATCTCCGTGTTCTTCATGATTATTATTCTTGTTTTATCGATTCTGCTTCCGCTTCTCTGATTTCAAGAATGCCATGTCAAGAAAAAAATCCAAAGGACAGATTCTAGTAAACAGGCAAGTGAATTTGCCAGCCGTTGGCATTTCATAGGATATGTCTGCATACAGAATTTCTCATGAAAAAGTAAGGAGTCACGGGGCACAAAAATGTATATTACAGTTATGACGGGATTCACACAAGTTATTGAGGATGAAGTTTTTAGTGTAACTAGTATTATCACAACAGGTTCAAGATTATGATAAAATGAACCCAGTGATCTTATATTTTATGAGAAAGAAGGTATTGTCCAGGGGCAGCAGACATGAAAGATAAAAACAATAAGGGCATTTCAATGTTACTGACCTGGAGCAGATGCCCACTCCACCCCTTCTCCAACCGGAGCAACAGGTGGAGCAGCTACCTCTTGTGTCCACTGATCCGGGGCATTCCACTGGTCAGATGAAAGACCTGCGGCCGCATAATCAAAAGGACCAGCACTGAAGTCAGGTGGGGCCACAGCAACCTCCTCTTCCTCAGACTCCTTGGCCTCTTCTGGGTCCCTATAGAAGAATAGATCCACCTAAAAGCAAAGAATGCACCATTTATCAACAGGCAATGAGAATAATCAGATACACGGAATGGCAAATCAAGTGCTACAGGTGATGAGAATACAGACACAAGATATGTTGAATCATGTGCTTCTTACAACCAATGAAAACAAACTTTTTAAACCTATCCATAAGAATTGGCAACATTTCCTTAGCACACAAGAATCATACCTTTAATAAATAAGAGCAGTTCCCTTTTAAGAAGAAATTACACTATGAGAATCCGCAGTCCAACATTATGGCAATGAATCATACTTCAGTAATACACAGTGAATTCAGAATAAATGACTATTGGCATCACCAGAGAAGGAAAAGTAGTGTCTTACAAGGAGAGCTTACGGATCTATTTCTACTCAGATTATACCCTCAAATCAAAGTTACAGCGGTCGGAGTTGATAATCTGAATTTTTATAAGAGATCTAGTGAGTTACTATACGATGCTTAGAACCGATTCCAAGGTTTATTGAGGCGATGCCAATTCATGGTGCCGCTTTTAAGCAGCACGTGAATCAAAAAAACATAAATCTACTGTTTAGGGTTATGGGATTGAATCAAGTTGGGCACCTTGCTAAATTCTTTTGCATTAAGAATTTTCATTAACATCAAAAGGTTAGATGGATTGGAACAATCCCCCAATATAATTCTCAATCCACTATTTCATACATGGTTGTTCTGGTCAGCTTTCCATATCAATCAACCACCTCTTTTAGACATTCTAAGCTGATCCTTTGTTACATTTTAGAACTAGAATTAGTCTTTATGATAACTAGAGGAATCAGACTTCAATGTATGTATCAATCGAGCCTCATTATATCTCCATGTCATCACCCAATATCTAATAGCATACCTTCTAACTCTCAATCATGCCTCTCTCAGTTGCCGGTTAAGTGACAAAACCTCCCCTACATGGCGAGCAATCATGCAATAAAACTCCCGTGACAGTCAGGCCATCAATCATTCCCTATCTTTTCTCTAAGTGACCCTATATCTAGCAAAGCAATCTCCACCAACCCCTCCTAGAATTCATGTATGAACATATGCTTTCTTATCAATAACCGTACAATGCATATCACCTAGCTTCACCGGCATTCATAATCACCGTGTATCTAACCATCTCTAATCTCATCTAAAAAAATCTGGTATCATGACTACACCTCCAGGAAGAAGTTACACAAAAGAAATGAGAAACACATCCAAGTGCATTGGACCATTGGTAATAAAAAAATTAGAAGATCTCATAAAGATAAAACTATGTTCGAATCCGTAATCCAGTGGTAGTTGAAATAACTATCCGTCAAGATTAGATCGTATGTGATTGGGGAAAATCCCCAATCCAACAAAGTATATGTACAAAATACCTTGTACTCAATTACAAATTACAAAAAAATCAATAATGATTGCATTCTACTTTAGCTGTTCTATTGTGTTTGTTTTATTGGGAAAAGGGTTCCATGATGTAGTATCGCATGTGAAAATATTGTACATATTTTTTTTGAGAAATCAACTTACCATTACATCCCATTTATGACCCGGACGAATAGTGCCTCGCATCTGGAGAACCATCCTGGCCAACAGCCAAAACAAGCATCCAATGCTTTGTTTGCCCTTGTTGTTTGCAGGAATTCCAATATCAACATATCTCATGGGAGAATCAGTATCACAAAAGGCAATAGTTGGGATATTTCCAAGTGCAGATTCTTTAATTGGCTGGAGAAAAATCAAGACAAAAATTTTAAAATGCATATAATAGAAAGCAATGATTAACAACAAAAAATCAACCTGGTGATCTGTTCTGGGGTCAGTGAGGATAAGAAGGCGAGGTTCGCTGAATGAAGTCTGCATCTGATTAGTGAATGTTCCTGGGGTGTGCCTTCCAGCAATTGGATGGGCTCCAGTGTACTGGGCAAACTTCAAAACAGCTCTTTGGCCATATGGTCTCGCTGACTGAACAATAATATCCTGTGGATTCTCAATTGCAACAATAACCCTCGCTGCCAGCAATAGCTTCTCCCAGGTTTTACCAAGATTGATGATATAGATTCCTGGTAGTTTCCGATAGTAATGGGTGTGAGCTATATTGGCGATTTAAGCACATAAAAAAGAAACTGACGGTACAAAATTATCTATCTCAACGATATTCTTTATGCTCTGCATAATAAAGAAAGTTGCCCTACCTCAGACAAATGAAATGTGAATCCTAATTTACTCCTCACAAAGCTTTTCTCGATCAAGCTAACTGCTCTGTGAGATATGATTATACTCCAAAAACAATAAATAAAACATTTGTACCATTTCCTATATAGAAATTAAAATGGATCTTGACATTTAATTAAACTGCAAAAACGAAATTGTGCGTCAGTGACCACACTTCTTCATTTTGAACATCCATATAATTACAGGATGTTATCTTTAATGACTGCCGGGAAATCAATTTCAAAATAACACACGCATCGAGACAACCATGGCGAACTTATACCCAGTATTAGCAACTCGGAATTCCAGGTTTATATATTAAATACTCCGTGGGCTAATTAAACTTTCTATAGAACTTCATTTACATCACAGTTGTGTATTATCCTAGAGGAATAAGTGCATTTGCAGCCTTTTCTCCGTCATTTAAGTCGACTAATACTAAAAAAAGGCACATCCATTGAAAATTTGGTATCCACAAAAAAAAACTCTGCAGCCACTAGGCAATCAATGAGAAACATACATCAGCACTAACATGCCTCGTCGAAATCACGCGACAGAACAATAACGATGCAAACTTGAACGGAGTTGCAAAAAAAAAGATCAAACAAAAAAAGGAAAACTACCAACAAAAGAAAAATTCAACAATATGGGGGGAAATGCGGGTGGATTACCATCGGTTCTCCTCTTGAAGACGTATCGTTCCATCTGGAAGTCACAGTTCTTGGTGCCGAGGTGCACCTCAGCCGCCAACATCATCTGGATGTCTTGCTCTTTCTGCGAGAGCTGCCTCGCCATGGCGTCAAGATCGGATTTTCCGGCTTACCAACGTCGCGATTCTACGATCGGTGCGAGCGCCGCAGGAAGGGAGAGCCTCGCGGGGTAGGAGTGGAAGATTAGGGTTTCGGGCTTCGATTTATTTGTACGATCTTGTCACATAGCAAATAGGGTAAATTACATAAAAGGAACTGATCTTTACGTTTAATCCTAAATTAAGGACTGATTTTTAGTTTGTAACAAATAAGGGACTAAAGTTTTACTTGTCGTTCCAGTCCCCAACGCTATTAATGGATGGCTCGATGCATTATTTCACTGGACGAAATTGCCCCTAACACCTCCGATTCAAGCCTCAAACAAACAGGCCAAACCAAGACGGATGCTCCCCTGTACGACGGCTGCTCCGACCTTCGCCGGCTCCAGACCACAACATGGTTTGTCGGCGTCTTCCACCGCATGTGGCTGAAGGCGGCCAGCCACTGTTGGTCCATGCTCGCCGACCTCCCCAGCCCCCAGCACTTGCCCTTCACCAGGAACACCCCCCCCCCCCTCTCCCAGCCAGCACCCCCGCCCCTCCACGAGTCGCGGAACCCAACAGCTCTATGTCCGCCTCAACACCCTCCACTTCCTCCTCGACCAACTCCAATCCCTCGACAAGTCCCTCTCCCACCACCACCACAACCACCACCGTCGCCATCTCGAATCCTCCCACTTTGTCGCCCCCACCGCCGCCCTTCACGCCGTTGAGGTTGCCGCCTTCCATCTCATCTTCCTCGACTCCGCTCCATCCTTCTTCGACTCCCTCTATTCCCCCTCCGTCCATCCCTCCCGCCTCCGCCCTGCCATCCGCCTCCTCCACTACAACCTTGCATTCCTTGTATCCATCGTGGTTTGGAGCCGATGAATTTTGAACAGCCATCATATAGGGAGGCAGAGGCGGAGCCGCCGTCATGATTTGGTATGTTTGTTTGAAGCTCGAATTGGGGGAAATTAAAAAGGTAAACCATCAGGGGTAATTTCGTCTAGTGAAATCATGAATAGAGTTGTCCATTAACGGCGTTGGGGACTGGAACAATAAGTAAAACTTTAGTCCCTTATTTGTTACAAGCTAAAAATCAGTCCCTAATTTTGGATTCAACGTAAAGATCAGCCTCTTTTATGTAATTTACCCTAGCAAATATTCGCATAATCGCATGGAACATTTGGCCGGGCCGGATCCGACCACGACCCGACATGTAAAATCCAAGCCGATCCGAACCCGATGGACGTATGGGTCATGCCCGGGCTTCGAACTATATGTGCAAAATAAACAGCCACGTTGGTTGCTATATCTTCAAGTGAAAGATAGAAATGCTAGTGTAAATTTTGACTACCAATTTATTAAGTTCCAAAACAGAAGCAAAAAATAATAATGAAGTACCAGAATCTCGTGGACTTAAAAAATCAAACAGCCCCTAGCAGATGACAAATTAATGTGAGATACTAATCATTCTCTGCCCATTTCTTGAACCATATCTCCAAATAAGAAGCAAGTTAATAAGGCAGACATGAATATTCTTACCACGTCCCATAATCTGGATAAAGATATAGATATGAGAAAATGTGGAAAATGCACTAGTGGCATTATAGTACTTCCATTTTGTTTCCTCGTAGTTCACCAACATCCAGCATTATATGATAAAAGTGGTGGCAGGTCGAGCCCGACTCGATCTCGGACCCAATCCCGTGGGCCTTGGGCCGTATCATTGATTAAGCCTAAAACATGGGCTTCGGCCTGGCCTAGGTCTAGAGAAATTTGGTGGGCCCTGGCCAGGTTTTCCCAGGCCGAGCCCGATGCTCCTCCCTAATAACGACGACCAACAAATCCAAAATTTATAGGACGCATGGGTGTATCCTTGATAATTGAGGAAAAAGTGAACAAAAAGAGTACACACACCAATCGGCGAGATGAAAAAAAAGGAAAGAAGGAGGATCCAGAGGTAGGGATACACATGTGTATGAATATATGTATTCAATCCACCACCGTATCCGTTTTATATAGATCTTGACATATATACACATTAATTTTAAAATGGATAAGGATATGGATATCATTTAAATATCCGCAAATCCACATGTATATATGCCTATTCTTTTTCATATGTAAATAAACTTCTTATATTTAATTTTTAACAATATATAACATGATTTTATATATTCTTCCATCATATTTGATGTAAATATTATAGTATAAGCAAAATATGTATATTCATATCATATGTATTACATTTAATACATGTATAATTATCCAAATTGGTAGGATATTCTTAATATTTTTCGTATGCAATAAATATCTATTTTACATATGTACGAGTTTATAAGGATATCATAACATTGTTATCAAATCTATCAACATTTGTATCCGAATTCAAATTCGTATTTAAAAAACGGATAAGAATGTGGTAACATTTATATATGTATTTGTATACATGTGCGTGCATCCTTAGGTAGAGGACACGATAAACTTACTGCGAGGCAATTAGCGATGGTAGAACCGGCAAAAGTGCCAGAAGGCGCAAGTGTCGTTGTGGAGATAAAAGACTCAATGGGGTTCCATCGGTATTTCCAAGTGTTGTATGGGAGAAGTGAAGATCCAACGGATGTAATGGTAGTGCATGTTGGATCAAGTGATCCAAGGGTGATGAGAGAGGTGCGGTGAGATGTGAGGTAGCCGTTGGATCAAGAATATGCAATAGCCCATAATAGGAGCGGCTCGGTACAAAGGGTCGGGCCCCATGGCACACCCATAAGCGACCATGTGGCCCAATAGAAATATTCAAAAAAGATAAAATCAAAATAAAATAGTAAATATACTCAAACGAAAAAGTTTCAACATAAAAGTTGTTCATGACAAAAATGTAAAAGATCTCATTTGTACGTACTTATATTTCTAGTTCATATTCAGTGTATATTAAAAGCCAATTTTTGTGCTTTTGTATTTTTGTATGTTTAGTAGAAACCTTATATATACAAGACCTAAAGACATACTAAACTATTTTTATGGAATTTTTCTTGATTAAAAACAAGAGGAAAATGGTGTATAAATGTACAATACAAACAAGGGAAATAGAGTTTTATTTAATATACAATAACTATCCTCAATTATGTACAACACATCAATTGCTAATTTAAGTATTTAGAGGGGGTTTATTGAGTTGAATTACATTGAAAATTGAACTAAGATCAAAGAATAAGGTAATGAATCATGGATTCGTCAATATGAAATCAAAATTTCAATAGTCTCATTATGAATTGATAGAGTCTACTATTTTTACAAGAGATTCTGGCAGTTATCATATCATTATCTTATTTTAAATATAAATATGAACGCATGAGGAGTGATCCTATGAGAGGAGAGCTTTAGGAGTGATCCTATGAGAGGAGAGCTTTATGAGAGGGTGAGAGCAACTAATATGGACCACATGATTTTAAATCAATCAATGGCTAATAGAGTTATAGCGGCAACTCTTCTTTTCACATAACCCAATGTAGTCTCTCTCTCTCTCTCTCTCTTGCCTCTCTTTTTGCATGACCCAACGTCACCTTTTCTCCTCATGCTTCGACCAACTCCCATGAACCCGTTCTCCAACCCAACTTCACCATGGATCCTCCGACAAGCTTCTGCCGATGCTCAGCCTCTGGAAGTACGCCACGAAACTCTATCCCTTCAGACGGTTTGTCGTGCGATCCCTCTTTCATGTTCAATCTCTGGTGCTGGAATGGCCAGGGAAGAGTCTCCTGGAAAATGTATGGCCTCGCAACAATACCCCCGGGAATTTATACGTATTCCATCATTTATATATATACGTTAATGAGAAGACCAGCACCCACCGTGTAACAATTTTATTAATAATAGAACTGAACCAATATTTACCATATCTGTTCATGACACTGTTAATTTTAGTGGGTATATCATATGTTTTTATGGACTTGGATTTGAGAAAGAACGATGAATTGCATTTATGGAAATCATGAAAGGGTACATCTCAGATATTCATGGCTTTTTTTTGATAGTTTACAACAGCATTGGAAGCGCTCCTCTCACTCAGTTGCCGGGGATGAAGTTGGTGGCATATGCCCAAGCATTGTTGTTGACAGGGTCGGCGAGGTGGTCGGAAAGGTTCTCGAGGGGACCTTTCCCGGTAACGATGGCCTGGACGAAGAATCCGAACATGGAGAACATTGCCAACCTTCCATTCTTGAGCTCCTTCACCTTCAACTCAGCAAGGGCTTCTGGGTCATCAGCAAGGCCGAGTGGGTCGAAGCTACCGCCTGGGTAGAGAGGGTCGACGACCTCTCCAAGTGGACCTCCGGCAACACGGTATCCCTCAACAGCTCCCATCAGGATAACCTGGGTGGCCCAGATTGCAAGGATGCTCTGGGCGTGGATAAGGCTAGGATTGCCCAGGTAGTCCAGACCACCCTCGCTGAAGATCTGAGACCCGGGCTTGAACCACATGGCCTTGCCGAACTTGACCCCATTGCGGGCAAGGAGCTCAGGGAAAACACATCCAAGTGCTCCAAGCATGGCCCACCTGGCGTGGATCACTTCAAGCTCACGGTTCTTGGCGAAGGTCTCGGGGTCAGCCGAGAGGCCGGCGGTGTCCCATCCATAGTCCCCGGGGAACTCACTGGTCAAGTACGAGGTGGCCTCACCGGAGAATGGTCCCAGATTCAGTTTCAAAATGTATGTTAAATAATATGTATTCCATCATTTATATATATACGTTAATGAGAAGTATTACGATGGAGCAGTGGAAACACTATCAGTAGATGTTCAGAGCCGTGAGGTTCCTAATGGAAAATATGTTGTCCAGGTCTTTGGAGCACGTCAGGGAACCTGTGGGCGTGGAGAGGCACGCTGATGACACCTCAAACCCTGACTAGAGGAGCCACCAACAATACATAAACGATCAATCTCATGGTGTATGTAGAGGCAGATCAACATGTGATCCACCATGCAGTCAGCGAGAGACGAGTACCGAGCTTTAATATGGTATTGGAATAAACAAAGGAGAATCATGGGAGGGGTTACAATGCCACTCTGATATCTTGAACAACAGTGTAAAATTCCTGGGGATATTGTTGCGAGGCCATACATTTTGCAGGAGACTCTTCCCTGGCCATTCCGGCACCAGAGATTGAACATGAAAGAGGGATCGCACGACAAACCGTCTGAAGGGATAGAGTTTCGTGGCGTACTTCCAGAGGCTGAGCATCGGCAGAAGCTTGTCGGAGGATCCATGGTGAAGTTGGGTTGTTGAACGGGTTCATGGGAGTTGGTCGAAGCAGGAGGAGAAAAGGTGACGTTGGGTCATGCAAAAAGAGAGGGAAGAGAGAGAGAGAGAGAGAGACTACATTGGGTTATGTGAAAAGAAGAGTTGCCGCTATAACTCTATTAGCCATTGATTGATTTAAAATCATGTGGTCCATATTAGTTGCTCTCACCCTCTCATAAAGCCCTCCTCTCATAGGATCACTCCTCATGAACGCATATATAGATAATGATGGATATAAAAATTATATTACCATATTCTTAAAAAATGTATGGAAAATAAATATACGTCCGATACATAAGTAATTAGCAATACTTTATATATTAGCTTTATGTCAAATTTTCCACAAAATGGATATTGGTGGCAGAACACATAAGGATATATCCATATATTTGCATCTCTACTTGTATATGCTTTAGTCGATTTTGATTGAGTTTTGTATTTACACATATTGGAAGTGTTTTGAAATAACATGTGAAGGTACAATGAAATTTAAATAATCATAATTTAGAATGCTACCATGTGATTATTAAATGTTTAGAAGGCAAAAAGGGAAAAGCATCGAGGACATAAAATGTCTAGTTCACTTCAAACAATGAACCAACCTAGGAATTTGTGATTCTTCCTAGAGAATTCACGAGCAAGATCATTATTTCGCTCACACGAAATGAGAATGCAAAGTCATAACTATCGAGGAGTCAACCAACTTCAATGGAGGATCTCACACGCAATCTTCTGGCATGTGTAACAAGGCTAGAGAACACGAATAACGATGAAGAAAAGTTAAAGAGCAATATTACTCTCATGGTGAGCAAAGTTCAAAAGAAGATTTCAATCAAGACAGTGATGATGATGATATAACTCCCATTGCCCGAAATGTCAAGGGATTTCTCAAGAAGCGGAAAGGAGATAAAAAGAATTAAGATGCTCCCAATGAAACAATGGAAGGCATGAGAAGAAAGATGTCCCTCGACTAGAGAAGATCATCAGGAATCCAAGAAAAAAATAATGAAAGCAACTTGGAAAATCTAAAGTATTAGGGAAGAAGAATAAGAAAGTGCATGCGTAGGTTTGACTGGATCCTACTAATTCGACTCATCCGACTCCGATGAAGAGCAAATCAACTTTCTTTTGACAAACTTTATAGTGTTTCTCAATATTTGTTTAAGAAAGTTGTAAAGTGTGAGAAAGAAACGGATTCTTTAGGAAAAGACAAGTCTCTTTTGCTACTCATGGACTTTACTCCCAGATTCATTCACTTGCATTCATGCCAACACTACAAAAAGCTCCGCTCTTCACGCCCCTACTACATTTGTGTAGACTTTTCCTTGGATTCTTAGAGTCAGGTTTCTCATTTACCCATAATAGACGAAGTATAAATCTCTGATTCATTGTGCTATCGTGGTTAAATATTACCTATCTTAAGCAATTTTAGTTTAATTTTTCATAACTTTTATGGTATTTTAGGAGGCTCGTGTTTTGGGAGAGTTGTCTTCTTTTTGGTCAAAAAGTACAAATTTTGATACTAATCATAGAGGGATGGTATCACTCATGTAGATCGATTTTTAAGAGACTCATTTTACTAGTCTGATCATAAACTCCAAAAAAAGATTTTAAAAAAAAACACTATCAACCTTACCACATGCACAAACCCAATCAACTACCAAAGTCAAGCCCAAGATGCCCAAACATGACTTGACCACTTAAGCACCAAGCCTCCTGCCTTTGATGTCTTGTGCATTGACTCAAGTTCACATCCATATAAAAGAACATAAACTTCTTGTGTATGTGCGGTATGGGACAATTTCGACATCCTCGTAGCACTGCTTTTCACAAAACCATTTCAAGTAGCCAGTTTTGAAATTATATTCCAGCTATGCTTCCTAATGGATTTGAGTGATTATGGATGCGTTGGAAAGAGATTGTATCCAACTACACTTATGTTAAGAAATCTTTGTGATATCATATTTTTTGACCTCGAAATATTAGCTTAAAGTCAACTCGGACGTGTATTCTGCTGCAAAAAATTGCACTAAGAGTTGTGAACACACTCTCCTTAAAATAAAGATCGAAGCACATTTGAGTATGATTTTAGTTCATTTTAATTTGCCTACAAAGATATTTTGATTCTATACATAATAGAGTCAATAATTTTGAAAATCCACCTTGAATCGACCTCGATTCAGGAGGTCAAATTTGCCAATTCCGTTCTGAATTCTCCTATTGTACATAAATACCACACATCTTCTAAAATTGTTTCCCATTGCATTTCTTATCTAAATCTCAAGATTTCTGAAGTATTAGAAAAACAGCTAGCTAAGCTAGAGTTTATGTGAAATATGTTATACATTTTCTCATGTTTGTGCCCTCAAAGTTCATGTTAAAGGTGACACTCTTACTACGTGAAATAGTAGGCTATTCACACAACCAACTTCTTGTAAAATCCACATTCTCGTTGAACATATTAACGAAACTTGATGATTTTGGTTGTATAGAAAAGATAATTGTTAGGGCTAAAACTGTTGTGAAGGAAGTTTTAGGATTCGACCTTGTTTGGATTTATATTTTAAGTGTATAACAAGACCTTGCTTCATCTCCAAGTTTGATAGAGACACAACCTTCATTAAAAAATGATAATGGCAAGTTGTCATATCTTATATTCACGAATCTTTACAAGCTATGCATTTCTTTGAAGTCTCGCATATAAAATTCAAAATCATTATAGTCTTTAAGTGATCAAAATGGAGAGACACGCGAATTTCGCAAGGTGCAGCAACTCATATTTTATCTCTACAAGAAGAGTGCACATACCTCATCTTCTCACAATGATAGTGGCATGATATATTTTTATATTAGATATGTATTTTTGGGTAGATTTTCTGCAGATTATCTCTTGAGAGGCACCCTCATATCTAAACAAACGTTTATATTTTATTGCCTAAAGCACTCATCACAACTTCAACTTGACCCTAAGTTGCCTCTTCTATTTAAGCCACTACCATGTAGCCAGCACCTTCATCTTTTGGCTGAGGGAGAGACCCTAAATAAGAGTTGTACCTGGAGCTTCAAGGTCGTGGGGAGCATTTTTGATCTATGGTGATTATGTGCATATAGCAATAGGAGCACACATATGCCCTCTCCATTCCACACGTGAGGGAGAGATCATTTGCTCATTTGCTTGTAACTCGATACAGGGACAACTTCTCCATTTTATATCCTTATTTTGGTTTTTATGTTCTGTTTAGGCATTTCATGTTATGTATCATGATATGCTTCTTTTAGTTTCAGTGGCCATGTTTCAATTCCTTGCATCTTATGATTATAAAAACTGAATCCCTCCTTGCAGAGACATTATTTAGGCACAGCTTCTTATATACCGCTAAGTGATCGTACTACAATTAGATGAGATTAACTTAGCCACTTAGCGTGATCATCAAATTGCTATATAAAATAAAAAAAAATGAAAGAAAAGGGGAAAATTTTCTCTAAGCTTGTATCTTAACTTTTTAATATCTTTGGACCTTTGTTAAGAATGTCAAAAAAAAGGGAGAGAAGAAGTGCTTACAACTATTTTCAAGGGAGGGAGAAAACTTATTTTTCATAATAGTTTCATACACGCTTTTTTTGCAAACAGATTTTTTTGTGTCATCATCAAAAGAAGATGATTGTCAAGTCTGTACAAGTATGCATGTTTTGATGTTAATAGAAGTTGCACTTTTAGCATGTAGATATGTCAAAAGCAAGGAAGCTATAAGACCAAGAAGAAGCTGGCGCATAAGGGGCCCATAAGCAAAGCTCAGAGGAGTTCCATGATAAGGAGCTCATGCTCAAATTCAAGGAAAGAAACTCAAAATCAAAATAAAATTGAAGATTTCATTTTAATTGAATCACATTGCAATTTTCTCACAATGATATAATAAACCTCGCAGATATCTTGCATGATGCATATTTCTTATAAAATAGGATTGACAACTCTCTAAGTCGACAAACATTATTACATAGTGGCCATGTTGATTTTTTTTCATGTGATCGATTATTTTTCATTACGAAATTAATTGATTATCTTTTTGATTTGATAAATCAATTTTTTAATTCATCTCGATAAACTTTTAAAAAATGATCGATTACTTTTTATCACCGACTAAAAAATGATCGAGCGGCTCAGGACGCCCTACCGTTTACAGCCGGCCTCTGCAGTACTGCATCGAATCCGTGCTCCTCCCGTCTGTTCTCTCCATGGTCCATCCATCCAATCATTTTATCCTATCTCCGCAACAATATTCGTAAAAAAAATAGCGACAATAACTTCATTCTCCCGTATGGAAGAAAGATTATATATTTTACAATAGCTTTTTGGTTTTCATAAAGAAGTTGAAAGGATGTTTTTCTTTTTTTCTAGAATTATATTTATCATTACACTATTTTTATTTTTTCAAGATCTTCTATATGAACTTGTGGTTCAATTTCTACTGAAATGATGAATATACGAAAAATAGTTTGATATCTAAGTTCCTTTTGCAGCAGCGATAATATGTATGAAAATAATCGGATTAAATACGTGTTGTGTTGATAAAATCATCATGAACATACATATATAAATCCAAATATCAACAGATTTCCAGAACAGATTTACGTATGTATGCATCCATATTAACAATGATAAGAGAAATATTCGTATTAAGAACATATGCATATTAACGCAAGGGAAAAATCCGGAAACAAACATCACGACAAACAATGCGACAAAGAAAGAGTAGAGTTGGAAATCACAACCGAAGCGTCCTGTAATAGGACTCCCCTTAGAGAGACAGCGCCCCCCACTTTACCGGCGCACAAGGCTTTGACGTGCCGCTCCTAGGGTCCGACGGTCCACGTTCGTCGACTGTGCGCACCGTGCTTGAGCGTCCTCGAAAGTCACTGATAACGCGGTATCCTGCGAGGGTCAAAATATAGTGTCGCTGAGGCGACCGCTCACAGAACACCAGTTGATCAGCAATTAACCCACATTAAAGCATAAGTCAATTAAGTCCCAAAATTTTTGAATTAACATTTAACTCCACCACAAAATGTATAGTGAAGAAGCATGTAGAGGTCGAACCACAGAGAGCAATACAAAAATTGAGTAGTCTACGGTGTTCATGTACAACAGAGTCTTCCTTGCATGAGTCCTACTTTTGGTGGGTTTTTTTTTGAATTTTCATTTTCTGATTTTATTTTTTTTCTTTTTATATTTTATATATATTTTTTATTTTCTTTTTCAATATTGGAATATGTAAACTCCATAATAAAAGAGGTGCTAAAATATTTATAAAAATATGCAAAAATAATTAAAAATTCAAAAATAAAATATTTTTTTCTTTTTATAAATTTTTACTGTTTTTGTGATTTTTGGGCATTTTTTCAAAAATTTTTGACATTTTTTAAGTCGCAAAATAAAGGAAAACAATGAATTAATTACTGGCCGAAATTAAAATGGGAATGAAAAACACCAAACAGTATCAAAATTTTCCCAAATTAATTTTAAAATAAAGATAATAAAATATGAAACCTACCGAACTTGAGTTTCTATTTTTTTGATTTTTATACTATTTTATAGATTTTTTTAAGATTTTAGGTGTTTTCTAATTTTTTAGGTTTTGATTTTGAATTTTTTAGTGATTTTTGGATTGACACTAAAAGAGGATAAAATACACAGTAGGTAATTTTTTGGAATTTTTCTAGGGGTTTTAATATTTTTTGATATTTTCTAAGCTAAATAGTAGATACAATGCATGTTTTTTATTTTTAATAAATATAAAAATGCAATAAAATTCAAATGCAAAAATAGGACGTGAAAGTGCAACTAAACAGGAGCTTACATTGATTTTTGAGGAATTATTGGGGTTTCATAAATGCATGGAATAAATGGAATAAGCAAGCAAAAATATAAACAGCCTGGCAGGGGCATTTTTGCAAATAAACATAAAGGCAGGGGTTACAGTGCAAAAACACTAAAATATTTGAACGTGTTCTGCAATTATAAGGACTAAAACCAAATAAGCAAACCCGCCAGGGCCCCCTTGCAATTTGACCATCACGTGGGACTACACATGATCCGCACCCATAGGGACCAAAATGTAATATCAATAAAGTTCGGGGTCATGGTTGCAATTTTCACAAAAATAATACACTAAAAAATTTATTTTATGGACTAAAGGTAAATATACAAACATACAGGGGGTCTTATGCAATTTAACCACCCCATGTGGGACTGCACGTGAGGTTACGTGGACTGGACCTAAAAGTAATATCACAAACGTACAGGGGGGTCGGTGCAAAATGTCCACAATAAAATGAACTTCGACTTTTATTTACATGACTAAACAATAACTACAAAAACATTGGGGTGAAGATCTGCAATTTACCCATAGGTGCGCGCTGGTGGATGGCGATGATGATCTCACTTGGACACGTGTTGTGCATCCAACAGCCTGTACCGCTTCGCCGATGAAGGGCTGAGATTAGATCCTCCTCGCTGATCGGACGGTGATGGCGACGCTTCATCTGACGGCTCTGATGGAATCTGGGGCGTCCCTCCTGATCGGACGGCGAGGAAGAGGTCTGGAAGAACAGGGGAAGAACTCGCGCCAGGCGAGCTTCGATCTTGGAGCGTGGGCTCCTCCGGGCTTCTCCCTCACATCTGAGGTGTTCTGGTCGTAGCTGGAGGCGTCCCGCATCTGCCGGTGGTCTTGGCATGGCTCCTGGAGGTCCAAGGAGCCCAGGCGAGGTCGATGAAGGTCGGGACCTCCAGGAGCCTCTTCCTGGATCGAGTCGAGTCCAAAGGGGCTCGTTGCTTCATGTGACCTGCATAGGAAGAACCAGGGGAACGAGGGCTATCTCCTCGACCCTGGGTTTTGAAGCTTTGGTGCAAGATGAGGTGAGGCGGAGGAGCTCCGGCGATAGGCGGAGGTGGAGCTTCGATTCGCAAGGACTGGGGGTCCTTGGTTGAACAAAAATAATCGGGAGATGGAGCATGCGATGGGGAACAAAGTGAGGTGAAGATGGCTGTCAGAAACAGTGGGTATCACGGTGAAGAAGTCGCCTGAGCGGAGCTCCGACCAACTTCGATTTCGCTATTTTACAATACTCTACTGATCAAGAAGCTAAACTAAGCACGTGAAGGAAAAGCTGGAATTAAAATCTACCTAAAAAGCAAGAAAGATCAGCTCTTATACCTGGGGACCGTCAGGGAGCAGGACGGACGCCGGAGCTCCGCCGCGACAAAATTTATCCCTCCTCCGGCTGATTCACGTCGCTGAAATGCTCCCCCTTGTCACGAGGAACCTCCCAGGAATGGATTCGAGGCTTTTGGATGGATGTAAATTGGCCAAATTTGTGGAGGAGGTCGAGGGCTCTTATTTATACACATTCTGGGCGCCCTACTTGGCCCGCTTATTCCGACGAGTGCAATGATCATTTTCTCGATCCAACAAGCATGCGTGATAGATGGATGATCCCTCTACAGATCTCGTGAAGGCGACGAGCGAGAATAAGGGATGAGACGCCCGGGAAAAATGGCGCAAGTCATGGAAACAACAAGGTTCAGAGGCGCCAGGTCCCGATGGGACAGTTGACCAGAGGTCAACGAGGGCTGGCTCCTCATTCGTCCACCTCGGACGCTAGAGGACAAAATAGGGGACCTTATTCTAAAATGAATTATTTGACATAATAAATGATTTTATTAGAAATTGCTTATAAATGAAAAATGTGTATTAAGTCATGTAGTATTTATTTATGATTTTTATTTATTCTTTTGATGTATTTTATTATGGATTTATTTTAATAATGTGTTTATAAGTGTATTTACATGTATTTTTGTATTTTTTATTTTTATTTTGTTCATTTTAGCTTATTATTTTCTTTTCTTATTTTATGAATTTATAACTTATTTTTGTGAGTGTAAATATATTTTTGTTTAATTTTTATGAGTCTATTTACATATTTAAATAAATAGGTGTATGTTGTATGTAGGTATACTTATAGGTATTTTACCTGTATTTTATATACTTTTTTTATTTAATGCATTTTATTTGTTTTTATTTTGAATTTATATTTTTAATAAATTATATGTAGTATTATAAAATTATGAAAGAATAAAATAATTAAAGAATGTTTTCCCTTTTTATTTATGTACATACTTAACAAAGGTATTTTGCCTATATCTTGCATGGACTTATTTCATTTTACAACTTCTTTTTGGTTTTATTCTAATTTCAATATGTACATGTATTATATACATTATTTACAAAATTCTAAAAATATAATTTTGTAAAAAAAATAATGAATAATGAATAAATTGAATATTTTAATCAGGCAGATTGCACAATGAAGGCCAAAAACGTAACTTTCACAGATGAACTCCAAAAATTATGAAACCAATTTTATTAAATACTCCTTGAAGAGCTATATACAATTTTGGGTGATTTTGAGTTTTTATTTGTAAGATATGGGTCTGTGAAGTTGAGATTTTAGCTTTTTATTCTAAGTATAAAATGTACACTGTGTATCATTTTTGTACAAACTTAATTTTGTATTTTTATTTACATTATTATCTACAACTTACATGTTCAAAGTTTCTCTATCTGATGAATGAATAATTATATACAAAATAAGTGTCAAAATGCATAAATAAATGAATAAATAAATGAGGTATTTATTGTGCTATTGGCCCTTATCTCCCCCTACTTTATTTCTTGTCGACCAATTCCCTGCTGGCCTTGGTCGGGGTTCAGGTCATAAAATATTTGCAATATTTTATTCATTTTTCTTTTCTTCTCTTTATTCTATATTTTTGGCATTAAAAACATTGTTCTATGTACAATTAGTACAACAAATAATGAATGCTATTATGAGTAAATTGGTATCATTTACATGCATTTGCTGGGGTTTTTAAGGCCAAAATGATATAATAAAGGTGATGAAATGGAGATTCATCACCCCCCTATGCGTGCCTTTGCTAGTCCCTAGCAAATACTTATGCAATAAGTACAAAAAGAATAAAGAAAAGAAAAAGAGAATTGAAGAAGGATAGAGTGAATAGGGGTGCTTTCAGTGCGATGTATGTCTTTACAAAATCTGAATTTGGAGCTTCTGTCAGACCTTGGGTGTAGATGTGTGTGGAGCCTAGTTGGGAACCGGCTTTAAAACACAACAGCCTTCAAGAGTCACAGAACTCGGTTCAACCCACCTCAATATCTTGGTCAGAACAGGTCTACATCATACGCAAACCCTTATAACTATGAAGCTGACTTGTACAGTGTAAGTGATAGTGGCTCTCCCCAACTGAAATGACAAAGGAACTGACTTCTCCAGAATGACAACCCGATGATTCCCCAATCCAACAGCTCTTTCCTCGAGGAGCGGGGTATTCCCTTCTAAGTTCAAGTGGCAACCAGCTCAATAGGATGGGTGAAGAGAAGAATGGACGGTAGCCAGTGTAGCTACCTATCCGAGGATGCAAGACCAGTGTAGTCAAGTCATCCAGCTGCATGCTTACATTTTTTTCTTTTGGAACTCAAGCTTGCTTATTGGATTTACAACTTATGTACATACTTTGCAGGCATTTTTTTTGGCATACTATTCACAGCAGCATTTACATAAGGTGTTTTTCCTCTTGAGTTAGTAGACTATCCCTCTTTTGAAGCTTTATTGCAACCCACAATCTCCTGTCGTTAGACCTCATGGCTACTAGATCAGGTTGGGGTGCACTTCCCTCCCTAGACGAGGACGAGTGTTTCCACTCGTATGCGTCTCAGACTGGCAAATCCAACCCCCTCACCACTCCAACTGAGTTGAGCCAAGTGAAAGGTGTAAGTGTCCAAGTTAGGTCACGATCGTCAAGAGTCATGCGTGTGTCTCGAAAAGTTCTAGTTAGTCAGTTGAGGTGACTTGAACCCAGCCCTGATTTCTCAAAGAATTGAGTCTACATAGACCTGAAGTACCTTAAACCTAGTTCCCATAAGGTTCTAGTGCAATTAGGTGCGGTAAGGTCCAACCAAGCTCCAATTTTAGACTTTATTGGACTGATTCAATCATCAAACTCACTCAAAAAGAATATGAATGGTATGCTCATGCTATGCACAATGAATGATGCATTTTTTCACAAAGAATTTACAAAAATCAAAGAATCTTTTTACACAAAGAATTTTTTTTTGCAAATAAAAAGCTTGACACATTCAGGAAATACATACAATTATTTACACGGGCATGCCGCTTTATTTTACAAAATGTATGGATTTTTAAAGACTTTACTGGTTTTAATGAAGTGGTTTATTCAGGTTGTACAGAAAGAATTTTATGTATTTTATTTTTGAGTTGCATGTATTTGTAATGATGCTTTTATTTCTCAGATTTATTTTGAAAAGAGTTTTTGCAAACTATAGTACACGATAATTTTTACAAGCATTTACACACATTTGAAAACTATTTTTGCAAAGATTTTTCACACTATATGTATATATATTTTCCACAATAGTTTTGACAAACATTTTTCAAAACATGTGCACATAGGTTTTTCAAATCCTTTATTTCACACAAAGAAAAAGTTTTTCAAACAAAGCAATTTTACACAGGTTGAAAACATTTCACAGCAAATTTTTCCAAACAGTTCACACTATTTTCAAATCATACTGTAAAGGTATTTAACCTGATTTATTAATCAGTATATACAAAGAAAAACTGTATTTTATGTACAACATGGTTTAGGCTCTTATAAGTTTTATTTGGGATTATTGCTTATTTTTGTATGACAGATTTTTGTGCAGATTCCTCAGACTTATTCGAGAATCATTTTCAAAAGATTTTCGAAAACTATAGTCCAAAATAATTTTACAAACATGTACGCGTATTTAGAAATGATTTTTGCAAAGGTTTTTCACACAGAATAGATAGATTTTCCAAATCAATTTGACAACCAAATTTTTACAATCATTTGCACACTAATTTTCACACACATTTTTATTTCACTCAAAGAAAATAAATTTTACCAACGAAACTCAATTTTGCAAAGTTCGAATACTTGTACACACTATTTTTCAAGCAATTTTCGAAAGATTTTTCAAAGAGAATATTTTTCACAAAATGCTTTTCCCGACTTATTAATCAGTACAAGTACAAAAGAGTCAGAGGAGCTCACAATCATCTTTTAAATATAGAACTACTTTTTACATTACTTTTTAGATTGCGGTGATGTTTTATTTTCAGTATGAGTTATGGCTTATAGTATATACGTAGTATATACGACCCCCCTATACTTAGCTTGAGCTATGTCCTCATAGGTCGAAGAGAAAAGAGACGACATAACTCGTACTGAGTATAGACAAGTCTAAAGAATATATAGGAATAAGAAATGAACGAATGAGAAGTTGATCGTCCCCCCTATACTTATGATCAAGTAATCCTAAGTATAGCCGACTGTACAGAAAGCAGGGAGGGTCAAGGGTGGAAATACACAGATCGTACTCAGATTGTCTCCCCCTATACTTAGGGTAAGATACTCCTAAGTATAGACAAGAAGAGGAGACAATGGAGAGGATCAAAGAATAAAAGAACTCTTGGTGCACACCCCCTATACTTAGGACAAAGTACGTCCTAAGTATAGAAGACTGACAAAACGAGCAGCACTTTTTGATATAAAAACGCAGAGAAAGAAGAAAAGAAGAAAAGAAGAAAATCAGATAAACAGTCTTTGGGATGTGTCGTCTGAATCTTCTGATGTTGCCACTGTTGTGGATATGTCATCATGGTGTATGAGCTGAATGGAGTCTACAACGGCCAAGAATGTATCTAGTTCGAGGTAAGGCTTCAGGAGTTGATCGTTGACAACGAATGGTTGTGCGTCAGGAGACAATTCTGATATAGCAATACTTCCATTGTCCCGCACTTCAGAAACTCTAAATGGCCCTGTCCACTTACTCTTTAATTTGCCCGAGAAGATCCGCAACTTTGCATCAAATAACCACACCTTCTGTCCAACATCAAAGGTCTTCGTCTGATGTGCCGGTCATGCCAGCGTTTCACCTTTTCCTTGTACATCAATGTGTTATCGTGTGTATAGTCTCGGAACTCCAAGAGTCTGTTCAGATCATCCTTTCTTTTCTGACCACTTTTTCGTGAGTCTAAATTGCAACTGTTAACTGTCCATAAAGACTTGTGAATTAATTTGACGGGAAAATGGCACGGCTTCCCATATACAAGACGATAGGGCGACATGCCCAAGGGAGACTTGTAGGCGGTTCTGTAAGCCCATAAGACCGAGTCCAAGAGTTGGGACCAGTCTTTTCGGTTCAGCCTGACAAGTTTCTGCCGGATAGTCTTGATTTCTCTGTTTGATAATTCTGGCATGCCAATGGTCTGAGGATGGTAAGGAGATGCGACACGATGATCGATGTCGTACTCCTTCGTCAATTTCTTGACCTCTTTGTTAATAAAATGGCTACCCCCGTCTGATATGAGAATTTTCGGTATCCCGAACCGCGAAATGACGTTCTTCTTCAAGAACTGACACACTGCTCAGTTGTCGGCGGCTCGAGCAGGAATAGCTTCAACCCAACGACTCACATAATCGACGGCAAGAAGGATGTGCTCAAAACCTTGACTTTTAGGGAAAGGTCCCATGAAGTCAATGCCCCATGCATCGCAAACATCTGCTATCTGAATGATTTTCAGGGGCATTGAATCTTTTGCAGTGAGTGTACCTTTCAATCTCTAACAGTCAATACATCGCTTGACAAATTCTGTTGCATCCTTAAATAACGTGGGCCACCAGAAGCCACATGAAGCACTTGGTTGCCGTACGGTCTCCAAAGCGATGTCCACCAGATTCGAGCGAGTGACAATGCTCAAGGACACTAAAATGCTCCTCCTGAGGGACGCACCTGCGCCAAATGCAATCTGCTCCTTCCCTGAATAAAAGAGGATCCTCCCATTGATAGAATCGGATGATCGACATGAATTTGTTCTTCTGATTCTTTGTCCAATCCGATGGTGTAACCCCCGAGGCGAGGTAATTGATTATATCATCATTTCAAGGAAGAGAATCCACTGCTAAGATTGATTCATCAGGAAAGGTTTCTGTAATGGGTGCACTGTTCAGAGGAGGCTCAGGCTGCTCAATTCTGGAGAGATTGTCTGCTACCACATTCTGAACTCCAGGCTTGTCCTTGATTTCCAGATCAAATTCCTGGAGGAGAAGGATCCATCGAATCAGTCTCGGCTTGGCATCCTTCTTTTGCTGGAAGTACCGGATAGCAGAGTGGTCGGTAAAAATGGTGACTTTTGATCCGAGCAAATAGGATCTGAATTTCTCAAGGGTGAAAACCACAGCCAGCAACTCTTTCTCTGTCACTGTATAATTTCTCTGTGCTTCATCTAATGTTCTGCTGGCGTAGTGAATGGCATAGGGCACTTTCTCTTTCCTCTGTCCAAGAACAGCCCCAACTGCAAAGTCTGACGCATCGGTCATGATCTCAAAGGGAAGAGACCAGTCGGGCAGCTGTAGGATTGGAGCCTGAGTAACAAGCTCTTTCAGCTGATTGAAAGCAAGGAGAACATGCTGATCGACATTGAACTCAGTTTCCTTGCACAGAAGTTCTGTCAAAGGTCGGGCAATGCGGCTGAATCCTTGATGAATCGTCTGTAAAATCTCACATGCCCCAGGAATGACCTTACATTTTTCACTGACTGAGGTGGCTCTAGATTGGTAACCTTCGCCGGGTCGACTTCCATACCACGTTTGGAAACGACGTGACCCAGCACAATACCTTCGGTGGCCATGAAGTGGCTTTTTTCCCATGAAAGCACTATATTAACTTCACGACACTTCTGAAGCACTCTGTCTAGGTGCTCAAGACAAGAATCAAAACTATCACCATAGACAGAGAAGTCGTCCATGAACACCTCGAGAAAACTGCCTACCATCTCGGCGAAGACTTCTAGCATGCATCTTTGGAAGGTTGCAGGTGCATTGCATAATCCAAAGGGCATTCTCTTGAAGGTGTAGGTGTCGAACATGCATGTGAAGGTAGTATTCTCTTGATCTTCAGGAGCGATAGCCACTTGGTTGTACCCGGAATACCCATCCAAAAAGCAGAAGAACTCCTTGCCTGCCAGTCTCTCCAAAACTTGATCAATGAATGGCAAGGGAAAGTGGTCCTTCTTAGTTGCTGCATTAAGACGGCGGTAGTTAACACACACCCGCCAGGATGTTGGTACCCGAGTGGATATTTCCTCTCCTTTGTCATTGGTAACCATGGGAAGCCTGGATTTCTTTGGAACTACATGCAGTGGGCTTACCCATTTTGAATCGGAGATGGGATAGATAAAGCCTGCATCACACCATTTGGTTATCTCTTTCATGACGACGTCCCAGAGGTTAGGGTTCAACCTTCTTTGGAATTCGTGGGACGGCTTGGCATCTTCTTTCAGATAGATGTGGTGTGAACATAAAGCTGGATTTATCCCTCGGAGATCTGATACGCACCAACCAAGTGCCTTGCAGTTCTTTTCTAGACCCTCGAGAAGACGAGATTCCTGATCCGGATTTAGCCTGCTGCTGATGATGACCGGATACATTTGTTCTTCACCCGCAAGGAAAGCATACTTCAGGCCTGCGGGAAGTGGCTTGAGTTCTGGTTTTGCCCTGTCCAACTTGTTGGTCACTTCAGACACTATGCTGGTGGTGGGATATACTTCTTTGAGGGGGCTACATCCTCATCATTCTGTTGAGATCCTAGTGAGGTGCCGAACGGTTCTGCGCTAGGCTGATCGTATTCGGTCTGGAGTGAATGATCAAAGAAATGCGCCTGCATCTGAAAATCTGTCTCCCAAGAATCATCGGAGCATAGGGTAATTGTGCTTTCTAAGTCCTCCTCGAGTGTGAGGATTTCTTGGGTCCATGAATCATTCAATGACAAGGATGAATCTCTGATCTCTGCAATAAAGTCACAGTCTGCTTCGGATGCTGCATGCCTCTCATCAATCGTGGCGTTCGGCTCTCTGCTCATGTTTATAGTGATCTGCTTGGTGTTCAAGCTAAAAGTAATCTTGCTAGACCCATAATCAACCACGGCGCCTGAGGTACGTAGGAATGGTCGGCCAAGGATAATAGGGGTCTGAAGCAGAGGTGCTGGTGAGTCCATATCAAGGACTACAAAATCAGCTGGGAATTGCATCTCCTGCACTTTAACTACAACGTCTTCCAAAAGACCCCGGGGCCGCTTGATGGATCGGTCAGCAAACTGAAGGATCATTCGTGTCTGCTTGAGCGGACCCAGCCTAAATTCTTGCATTATTGATGATGACAAAAGGTTGATGGAAGACCCACTGTCGAAAAGAGTGCGCTCGAAGACCTGATCAAAAATCTCACAACTGATAAGAGGTGCTCCTGTGTGATAGCTGCAACAATGGCCATGGAGAGCACGTGCTTTTCTACATCTCTGCATCTGTTCTCTTGTGCTGGGCAACGCTTGTTGGTACATGCCTCATTTAGTCCTTTCTTCACAGCTGGCATGTACTCCACGGCCTTCAATAAGGGAATCTCAACAGTCAACTTGTCTAGTATTTCCATAACTCCCGGATCAGACAATGCCTTTTTTCATTTTGCAATTTTTTTGGATTTTTCTATTGCATGAGGAAAAGGAATATGTACATCTCTAGCATGAAAAATAGAGTTCTTTTTTTACATCAAAATCATCGCCCATAGAATGTTGTACATCCGGACTAGAAAAATGAGTACAAACTGTATCCTGACATGCTAGTGCTGCAGGGCAAGCAAAAAGTATAGCGTCTGCTCCGTCGGCTGGCGAGAGATCGGCTGCTGCTGGCGGCTCCTCCAAGGCTGGCGCGGCTTCGCTTCGGCTACAAACTTCTTTTTGTTGTTTTTTAATTTTGCTGATTTTTTTGTATTTTTAGCTGGGGATGCTGGCACTGCACGACGGCTGGAATGGCTTCTCCTTCTTCTTCCTCCTCACCCGCCCCTGTGGCTGGCACGGCTGATGCGGAAGATGATGATCCACATGTTTCTTTATTCACCACATTCTTGGTAGCAGGCGGAGGCAAGGCCCTACCGCTCCTGAGAATTACAGCATTAGAATAATCAGTAATATCATTTTCAGATACAGACAGGACATCACATTCTACCTGCTCTTTCTTTTTGAAATTATTGGGGTTGGCCTCGACCTGAGCTGGAATGGTGGTTCTAGTGGCGGTCAGGTCGTCAAGCCTCTTGGTCATTTCCGCCAGCCCTTTGACGAGTTGGGTCAGGCACTCCATGGTAGGGTTCACAGGGGGTACCTCGGTGGGTTCAGTGTGCAGACCACACTGTTGTTGCATGGATGGGTGCGGAGGTTGTTGCTGGTGGTGCTGGGGTGGTGCAGGAAGTTGAAGCTGCTGATAAGAGGGAGGAGGATACTGCTGATACTGCTGAGGTGGAGCAGCCGCATACTGATGAAACGGTTGTGGGTGGCGGTATTGCGGCTGCTGGTATGGCTGATTCTGCCTCCATTGATTTGTATATTGGGGAGGCTGATGATACTGCTGCGGTGGTTGAGAGGACTGTCCAAAATGACCACCTTGAGGTTGGTGGTATTGCCGGTTGGCAAGTGGTTGACCCTGAGGTTGTCCCATAGGACGGGTCGGTTGTGCTTCGTTGGTCCATACCCCGTTCACTTCCTGAATCAGGGGTGGTGTGGAAAGACTGGATCAGACCCTGAAAGAAACTCTGGTTGGTACACAACCATCTACTGCTGCGGCTGACCTTGGTCGGGCACCTGCACGTAGTACACGTGCTGGACTGTCGGTGGTTGCTGGCTCGGCTGAGGCTGATGCTGCGGTTGCTGCTCGTCCTTCTTCTCAGCTGGAGCTTCTGATTGTGCTGCCGACTGAACAGAGTTGATGGTGCCCACCAACAGTTCAAGGTGCTTGTTGATCTGATCAAGCTTGTCTAAATTCTGAGTCCTCTTTTCGATCACAGCAAGTTTCTCAAGGTCATGTGATCGCTTCTCAATGATATCAACTTTAGAGAGATGGCCCCCGTTGATACTGAGGTTGGAGCTCCCATCTCTCTCTGCTTCTCTGGACGCTGCTATGTGTACTTGTTTCTGGAGGATCTGGGGTTGTTTCTGATATGCCTTGGATGAAGAGAGGGCGGCCTCTCCTTCGGACATTTCTTCGAATATCTGTCAGACCATGTCTTCATCCTTGTTAAAGTGTAAACCCCCACATGCTGCGTCAACGAGCCTTTGGCTCTCGATGTTCAGTCCCCCAAAGAAGTGCTGGACCAAGCTGGTCCTCGGAATCTCATGATGGGGACATTTATCCTGCAGATCGGTGAATCTCTCCCATGCTTCGTGTACTGACTCATGGGCTCTTTGGGAGAAATTACTGATTCGGGCTCGCATCTGGTTGAGCCGACCGAGAGGGTAAAACTTATGCAGGAAAGCTGACTTCAGCTCCTCACAGGTCGTCACAACCTTTCCCAGATGGTTGACCCAATAGAGGGCCTTGTCTTGTAAGCTGAAGGGGAACGCCATCATCTTGACAATGTCCAAAGGGACATTGGGATAGTGAGTGGTGCGGCAGATGCATGAGAATTGTTGCAGGTGAATGTACGGCTCTTCACTAGTGTTTTCGTGGAATGCTGGAAGAAGAGCAATGAACTGGGGTTTCAGCTCAAAGTGAGCGTGTACCGGTGGAATGAGGATCCACTCGGTCATCTGGCTGTCTCCCGGATTGTACGTCTCTTTTAGTGTAGGCTTGGGTGGCGGTTGTTCTGGTTCGTCATCATCATGTGGACCACCACCCCTCCTCCACCTCCTCTTCCTCTTCCTCCTCCTCCTCCTCCTCCCTCGGCTCGGTTCATCACATCGTTCAACATATCCTGAAATGTTGTCTGTGCAAGGGCCTGCTCGGTCAGTTGATGTTGGATGGCCTGGATAGACGCCAGCAGTTGTGCATTGACTTGATTCTGGTATGGCATCTGTCCTTCTGGTTGGGGTGGCTGTTGACCCTTGCCCTTTCCTTGGGGAGCCATATCGGGGTTTGAGTCTGACGAAATGAACTCCGGAGTAGTTTCCAGGGCTTGATCTGTCTTCTATCTGCAGAATGAGATAGTCTACATCAGACCACTTGCAATAGTGTTCAGATGTCATGATGAAGCTGGAATTCAAGTCAACCCCAGCATGTTGTGAATGGAAAAGATGTGGACTGTAATCGACTTCCATTTACAACGACGAAAGCGGGACAAAAGTGGTCCCAGTTTATTGGGTGGCCAAGAGAAAGGCAGAAAACGAGGAGTCTGGAGATCGACCCGCAAAGTCCGGATCGGGTTCTCGAGAATCGCCTCGAATTTATTGGCGGAGTTGAGTCTATGGAATCGATGTAGGTGTCGGCGAGGTCCCGACGGAAACCATCCATGGATCAACTTCACCAAGCACAATAGAGGATCGGATGTTGGAAGAAGGATACGATGGTAAATGAGGAATAAAAAGGAGTGCAAAATAGTAGAAAGGCTCGGCTGAGCGGGGGTCAGAGGAGAATGACATAACAAAATTTGCGCAAAGGCACGAGACTCGATCTTTGAACCTTAATCTAGATCCATACAAACGCAATACAAAATTGGGTTCACCAACTCACGCCATGTGAAGCCGTAAAGGTTCGGCTATTTATTATCTTGTCAAGTTTGAGAGTTGTTATTTCAGGCATATCTTGTAACAAGTCCTTAGTACGCTACCTTATAGGAGAGAGAGTACTGCCAGAAGAGTATCATGTACTTGTCCTCCTCCTGTGTAACATGTAGTCTATACTTTTTGAGGTCCTTGTAACGCTTCCTAGATCCCTACTCAGCCAAAAAAATACAGAGAGGAAGCCGATAGGAGAAACCACTACTTCGGTTCCTCACCCGTGAGCGTACAAGAACCTACTCGGATGCAGGACGATGAGACAGACACCCCCGTGAAGGCGTGGCCTATGCTCGATACTTCGGACAGGGTCGATG
Organism: Ottelia alismoides; assembly: GCA_037367405.1. Lineage (NCBI taxonomy): Eukaryota > Viridiplantae > Streptophyta > Magnoliopsida > Alismatales > Hydrocharitaceae > Ottelia > Ottelia alismoides. The sequence continues at coordinate 64,754 of JAZKJV010004437.1, read as the reverse complement.
CTCTACACAACAGAGAGTCATCATTGGTGACCAAGTCCTACTCGCCTACGTACGATAGAAGCGCCATTACTTCGGAAATCCAGGCGATACACAAGGCAATTGCAGACTGGGTTTTTGGCTCTAATCCTTATGGGGTCGCACTTGCTCAAGGGAGTAGGGTTTTTCCCCCCTCCAAGGTACCTGAAAACAATGAAGGCTTTATGAACCCGGTACAATGATAGTCCATTACATATTTTATTAAGGTCAAAGTTTATTTAGCAGTCCCCTTGTTTTAGCTTTTTGGATTTTCACTTTTTTTGAGTCTGTTTTCATACCAGCGCCTAACGTTTTGTAGATTTTCATTTAAGTTCTAGGTGCTTAAAATCAGAGGGAGATAGCGGAAAAGCCGTGCAAGTGGTTCCATGATGGAAATATCACCATTGAACCGAATGATGCATGCTGAGTTAGAAAACTTACAGTGCATCCCAGCTCTCTCCATGTGGTATGCAAAACAGAACTTTTAAACCTATCTACATGTCGGTATGCAAGGCACAAAATCGTCCTAAACATTAGCTGCTATTAGCGTGAAGAAACATAAGTTGCTCATTCATCTTTAGCCTAAAAAGTCCGATCTTGGCTCACCCCTCCTCTACTCAACACACTTGAGTTAGGAGATAGCGCTTTATGGGGCTTGCTATGGCACAAGGGCTAAGAGACAAATGAACGGCTTGTTTAAGTTTGACTAGATCCATACGAAGTATACTATAGGAACATGCATTCTTATTAATGTTTGGACCTAGCTACCGAGTCAAGCAACCTATATCTAGGGGCTCCAAGCTCACAAAACAAAGTAAAATAAAGGCAGAAAGCTCAAAACTTCGGGAAACAAAGAAAAGAAAGCGATGGAAAACTCGAAAAACCGCGATGATGCCCCCAGGTGAACAATCACCCGGGCACTGGACCTCATTGTGAAGAGTAGAGTCCTGTTAATTATTACATGCCAAAATTGTCTCTCTCTCACAATAAATTACAAAAATAATCCTAATTGCTCTAGACCTATCTAACTCCCATCCCCTTGTATCCTTAGTGCTCTCTCCAGCTGGTCGTGAAGTGAAGACCAACCTCCTCCAAGCTCGGCTGCCTTGGCTCCCTAAGAAACCATCCTCGCGTGGCGGACCCTCGCAACACGGTCACAAAGAGATTGAATTAGTATAGCTTAATCAATTAAATAAAGCAGGAAAAAAATTGATCACAACAAATAAATAAATCAAGTCTGGTGATCAATTGCAGAAGAAACAACTGCTCACAAAATCAATGATAAATACATTTCAAAACAAGAGTGACAAAATATGATAGGCTACGCTCATTGCTCCCCGGCAACGGCGCCATCTGATAACGTGGTATCCTGCGAGGGTCAAAATGTAGTGTCGCTGAGGCGACCGCTCACAGAACACCGGTTGATCAGCAATTAACCCACATTAAAGCATAAGTCAATTAAGTCCCAAAATTTGTGAATTAACATTTAACTCTACCACAAAATGTATAGTGAAGAAGCATGTAGAGGTCGAACCACATAGAGCAATATAAAAATTGAGTAGCCTACGGTGTTCATGTACAACAGAGTCTTCCTTGCATGAATCCTACTTTTGGTGGGTTTTTTTTTAATTTTGAATTTTCATTTTCTGATTTTATATTTTTTTTCTTTTTATATTATATATATATTTTTTATTTTCTTTTTCAATATTGGAATATGTAAACTCCATAATAAAAGAGGTGCTAAAATATTTATAAAAATATGCAAAAATAGTTAAAAATTCAAAAATAAAATATTTTTGTTCTTTTTATAAATTTTTACTGTTTTTGTGATTTTTGGGTATTTTTCCAAATATTGACATTTTTTAAGTGGCAAAATAAAGGAAAACAGTGAATTAATTACTGGCCGAAATTAAAATGGGAATGAAAAATACCAAACAGTATCAAAATTTTCCCAAATTAATTTTAAAATAAAGATAATAAAATAGAAACCTACCGAACTTGAGTTTTAATTTTTATATTTTTATACTATTTTATAGTTTTTTTTAAGATTTTAGGTGTTTTCTAATTTTTTAGGTTTTGATTTTGAATTTTTTAGTGATTTTTGGATTGACACTAAAAGAGGATAAAATACACAGTAGGTATTTTTTTTGGGGATTTTTCTAGGGGTTTTAATATTTTTTTGGTATTTTCTAAGCTAAACAGTAGATACAATGCATGTTTTTTATTTTTAAAAAATATAAAAATACAATAAAATACAAATGCAAAAATAGAGCGTGAAAGTGCAACTAAACAGGAGCTTACATTGATTTTTGAGGAATTTTTGGGGTTTCATAAATGCATGGAATAAATGGAGCAAGCAAGCAAAAATATAAACAGCCTGGCAGGGGCATTTTGCAAATAAACATAAAGGCACGGGTTACAGTGCAAAAACACCAAAATATATGAACGTGTTCTGCAATTATAAGGACTAAAACCAAATAAGCAAATCCGCCAGGGCCCCCTTGCAATTTGACCATCACGTGGGACTACACGTGATCCGCACCCACAGGGACCAAAATGTAAAATCAACAAAGTTCGGGGTCCTGGTTGCAATTTTCACAAAAATAATACACTTATAAATTTTTTATGGACTAAAGGTAAATATACAAACATACATGGGGTCTTATGCAATTTAACCACCCCACGTGGGACTGCACGTGAGGTGACGTGGACTGGACCTAAAGTAATATCACAAACGTACAGGGGGGTCGGTGCAAAATGTCCACAATAAAACGAACTTCGACTTTTATTTACACGACTAAACAATAAATACAAAAACACTAGGGTGGAGATCTGCAATTTACCCATAGTTGCGTTGCGCGCTGGTGGACGGCGATGATGATCTCACTTGGATACGCGTCGTGCATCCAACGGCATGTACCGCTTCGCCGATGAAGGACTGAGGTTAGATCCTCCTCGCTGATCGGACAGTGATGGCAACGCTTCATCTGACGACTCTGATGGAATCTGAGGCGTCCCTCCTGATCGGACGACGAGGAAGAGGTCTGGAAGAACAGGGGAAGAACTCGCGCCAGGAGAGCTTCGATCTTGGAGCGTGGGCTCCTCCGGGCTCCTCCCTCGCGTCTTAGGTGTTCTGGTCGTAGCTGGAGGTGTCCCGCATCTGCCGGTGGTCTTGGCATGGCTCCTGGAGGTCCAAGGAGCCCAGGCGAGGTCGATGAAGGTCGGGACCTCCAGGAGCCTCTTCCTGGATCGAGTCGAGTCCAAAGGGGCTCGTTGCTTCGTGTGACCTGCATAGGAAGAACCAGGGGAACGAGGGCTATCTCCTCGACCCTGGGTTTTTGAAGCTTTGGTGCAAGATGAGGTGAGGCAGAGGAGCTCCGGCGATAGGCGGAGGTGGAGCTCCGAGTCGCAGGACTGAGGGGTCCTTGGTTGAACAAAAATGATCGGGAGATGGATCATGCGATGGGGAACGAAGTGAGATGAAGATGGTTGTCGGAAACAATGGGTATCACGGTGAAGAAGGTCGCCGGAGCGGAGCTCCGGCGAACTTCGATTTTGCTATTTTACGATACTCTACTGATCAAGAAGCTAAACAAAGCACGGGAAGGAAAAGCTGGAATTAAAATCTACCTAAAAAGCAAGAAAGATCAGCTCTTATACCTGGGGGCCGTCAGGGAGCAGGACGGACGCCGGAGCTCCGCCGCGATAAATTTATCCCTCCTCCGGCTGATTCACGTCGCTGAAATGCTCCCCCTGTCACGAGGAACCTCCTAGGAACAGATTCGAGGCTTTTGGGTGGATGTAAATTGGCCAAATTTGTGGAGGAGGTCGAGGGCTCTTATTTATACACATTTTGGGCGCCCTACTTGGCCCGCTTATTCCGGAGTGCAATGATCATTTTTCTCGATCCAACAAGCATGCGTGATAGATGGATGATCCCTCTACAGATCTCGTGAAGGCGGCGAGCGAGAATAAGGGACGAGACGCCCGGGAAAAATGGCGCAAGTCATGGAAACAACAAGGTTCAGAGGCGCCAGGTCCCGATGGGACAGTTTACCAGAGGTCAACGAGGGCTGGCTCCTCATTGGTCCACCTCGGACGCTAGAGGACAAAATAGGGGACCTTATTCTAAAATGAATATTTGACATAATAAATGATTTTATTAGAATTGCTTATAAAATAAAAATGTGTATTAAGTCATTTACTATTTATTTATGATTTTTATTTAATTTTTTGATGTATTTTATTATGGGTTTATTTTAATAATGTGTTTATAAGTGTATTTACATGTATTTTTGTATATTTTATTTTTATTTTGTTTATTTTAGTTTATTATTTTCTTTTCTTATTTTATGAGTTAATAATTTATTTTATGAGTGTAAATATATTTTTGTTTAATTTTTATGAGTCTATTTACATATTTAAGTAAATAGGTGTATGTTGTATGTAGGTATACTTATAGGTATTTTACCTGTATTTTATATACTTTATTTATTTAATGTATTTTATTTGTTTTTATTTTGAATTTGTATTTTAATAAATTATATGTAGTATTATAAAAATATGAAAGAATAAAATAATTAAAGAATGTTTTCCCTTTTTATTTATGTACATACTTAACACATGTATTTTGTCTATATCTTGCATAGACTTATTTCATTTTACAACTTCTTTTTGGTTTTATTCTAATTTCAATATGTACATGTATTATATACATTATTTATAAAATTCTAAAAATATAATTTTGTTAAAAAATAATGAACAATGAATAAATTGAATATTTTAATCAGGCAAGATTGCACAATGAAGGCCAAAAAACCTAACTTTCACACATGAACTCCAAAATTATGAAACCAATTTTATTAAATACTTCTTGAAGAGCCTATATACAATTAAAGGTGATTTTGGGTGATTTGAGTTTTTATTTGCAAGATATGGGTCTGTGAAGTTGAGATTTTGGCTTTTTATTCTGAGTGTAAAATGTACACTGTGTATCATTTTTGTACAAACTTAATTTTGTATTTTTATATTTACATTATTATCTACAACTTTCATGTACAAACTTTCTCTATCTGATGAATGAATAATTATATACAAAATAGGTGTCAAAAATGCATAAATAAATGAATAAATAAATGAGGTATTTATTGTACTATTGGCCCTTATCTCCCCCTACTTTATTCCTTGTCGACCAATTCCCGGTTGGCCTTGGTCTCGGGGTTCGGGTTATAAAATATTTGTAATATTTTATTCCTTTTTCTTTTCTTCTCTTTATTCTATATTTTTGGCATTAAAAACCTTGTTCTATGTATAATTAATACAACAAATAATGAATGCTATTATGAGTAAATTGGTATCATTTACATGCATTTGCTGAGGTTTTTAAGGCCAAAATGATAGAATAAAGGCGATGAAATGGAGATTCATCAGTCACCTCCGTAGACGAAGCCCGAGATTGAGAGAGGAGAGGGCGTCCTCGAGGGAGAGAAGAGGCGCCGGGTATGAAGAGATGGAATGTTCGTAACCTACGCCCATGTCTTTAAGAGATACTTAAAGACATCCGGGCGGTTACGTTTCGTGAGAGGATAATGGGGCGTAACCCTGGAATTCAAACACACGGTTACAAAACTGACCCGGTCTTTGCCACGCCTCAGCCGCAACCATAGTCGCACCATGCCCAAGCCCGAGCCTGACCCGGCCTGACGCGGCGCGCGCGCGCGTACGTGCGCGTGTTGTGGCCTAAAGTCCTCTCTAGTTTGTTTCCAGACTAGTCTCAGGATTTCCCACATAAAAACCAAGTGCTAGTTTTATCTCTCCACGATGTGGGACTAAACAGTACCCCACAGGGTTGAAACATTGAATTTCAGGAATTGAGATACATTAATACAACTTTATATTGACCATCAAATTGCATAAAACTATCCCAAATACATTTAATTCCAACAATCCCCCACGAATTCAATGTTGAAACACAAAGAGCCAAGGATCTCGGGTTTCCACACTCTGCTTTCAGTAAAGGTACCTTCCGGTTTGAACCTTTACCTAAGTTATCCCCTTTCACCATCACAGGAATAAAGTGAACTAAGTCTTGAACTTTAATCCTTTGATGTAATGGTATCGAGTGGTAACAACAGAGTGAAGTCTATGGTGACAATCTTCTGGTTTTGATGCTATTAATGGCCATGCATCCTACCCTGTTTCATGAGTATATAAAGGATAAACCCTCATACTTTATCTGCCGGCCCACAGAAATACTCATATAAGTGGCATTCTCCAAGGATGCACTGCTCACATCCTGCTTATAAAAGCTTGAATCCATTAAGAGCATAATGCTCAACCTTTTCCTGCAGTTTTCAGGCACCCGACTTTTCAGGAATAGGACTCACATGCAAAGTATTGCATATTGAGTGTCAACCGTTCCCCTTACAGCTTGTTTTCCCATTGAACCTATTTTGTGGTATCTCCACTCATTTAGGTTTGGTTGCTACTGCGGGTAAACTCTCAGTGGGTTTCAACCACATCCTAAGTCTAGATTTTTGGACTAAAGATCTATCAAGTCCCTTTGTAAGTGGATCTGCCGTGTTATCTTTGGTACCAACAAATTCCACATCAATCACTCCAGAAGACACCAAATCCCTAATAGACTTAAGTCTAACTTGGATATGTCTTCTTATTTTCTGATTGTACTTTGAACTCTTTACCTTTGCAATAGTAGTCTTGCTATCACAATGTAAAGAAATTGCCGGTATCGGCTTCTCCACCATGGGCATCTCAAAGAGAAGCTCCCTAAGCCATTCAACCTCTATACCTGTTGTGTCCAAAGCACACAGCTCTGCCTCAAAAGTAGACCGAGCCAAGGTGGTCTGTTTCACAGACCTCCAGGAGACTGCACCGCCTCCAAGGGTAAATACATACCCAGTCACAACCGTTACTCCCCGGAGTCCTCCATTTGACCTATCCAACTTGCATCACTATATCCTTCTAAGACAGGAGGATATTTACCATAATGCAGTCCAAGAAGTGCAGTACCCTTAAGGTACTTCAACACTCGATCCAAGGCCTCCCAATGAGTACGGTCAGGACAGCTCGTATATCTACTTAACTTTGCGACGTGAATGAAATATCAGGTCGAGTACAGTTCACAAGATACATCAAGCTTCCTATAATATGGGAATATCATAGTTGTGCTACAGGTACTCCACTCTTGTTCTTGCAGAGGGGTTTAGATGAATCATAAGGAGTGTATACAGATTTACAGCTCTGATAGCCAAATTTTTCAAGAACCTTCTCAGTATAATGTGATTGAGACACAACTATCTCATTAGTAGATCTAATCAGTTTGAGCCCCCAAAATCACATTTGCAACTCTTAAGTCCTTCATCTCAAACTTACTGCTCAAGAACCTCTTTGTTTTCTTCTACTATCCTTATGTTTTGATCCAAAAATCAAAAATCATCTACATATAGGCATAAGACAACAAACATATCACCTTTAATCATAGAGTACACACATTTATCGGATTCATGAACAATAAAGCCATAAGACTGGATAGTCTTATCAAACTTGTCATGCCACTGTTTCGAAGATTGTTTTCGTCCATAAAGAGATTTTACAAGCTTACAGACCTTTCTTTCATTACCAGATGCTACGAATCCTTCAGGTTGGTCCATATAGATATCATCCTCAAGATCATCATATAAAAAAGGCAGTCTTCACATCCTTTTGATGAATTGTGAGATCATGTATGGAGGCCAATGCAATGAGCATCCGAATCGTAGTCATTCTAGTTACAGGAGAATAGGTATCAAAATAATCAATACCCTCTTTCTGTTTTAAAACCTTTGGCTACAAGTCTTGCTTTATATTTTTTATGGATTCGTCCGATCTAAGTTTTCTTCTGAATACCCATTTGCTTCCTATGGTGGAACACCCAGGAGGTAGATTGACCTATTCCCACGTGCCATTTGAAATGATCGAATCCATTTCAGATTTAATGGCGTCCTTCCAACGCCTTGCTTCAGTAGAAGCCATGGCATCCTTGTATGTGGGAGGATCACCCTCGATTTGGTAGGAGACAAAGTCGCCACCTAAATCCTTGGCAATCCTAGGTCTCTTACTTCGTCTAGGTTCAACATCCTCCAAAAATTCATTGGGTTCAGAAGAGGTAGCCCCCACATTTGACATCTTTTCTATTTGTTGTAGAATAGAATCAGATGTTGAGGCTACATCACTAGTCAGATTTTCAGGAATCCCTTTTTTTATTGAAAATATATCCTCGAAAAATGTAGCGTCACGAAGTTCAATAATAGTATTAGTATCTATGCATGTGATCTCAGACCGAATTATTAAGAATCGATAGGCATAACTATTTTCCAGATACCCCAAGAAGACCGCGTCAACTGTTTTAGTCCAAGCTTCTTTCTCTTGTGTTCTGGGACTAAGACCTTAGCTAAGCATCCCCACACTTTGAGATTTTTTAGGCTTGGCTTCCTATTTCTCCAAAGTTCAAATGGACTCTTATCTTTATGCCTTAGGGGAACTCTATTCAGAATATGGCATGCCGTATTCAAAGCTTCTCCCCACATGTAAGATGGTAGCCCAGAACTTTGTAAAAATATATTAACCATATCAGTTAGGGTCCTATTCTTTCGTTCTGCTATTCCATTGGACTGTGGTGAATATGGTGCAGTGACCTCATGAACTATGCCACATAATTTGCATTGTTCATCAAATATCTTAGATGTGTATTTACCGCCCTTATCTGACCTTAGACGTTTAATTACTTTTTCCGACTTGTGTTTCTGCTTCATTCTTAAAAATAAGAAATTTTCTAAGGCTTCATCCTTAGTTTTAAGCAGATAAACATAACAGTATCTACTGATATCATCTATGAAGATGATAAAATATCTTTTGTTATCTCTAGTCATCACGCCACCAAACTCACAAATATCAGAATGCACTAAATCTAGGATTTTAGTTTCCCTATTCACAGAATGAAAAGGCTTTCTAGGAACTTAGCTTGAGCACACATTTCACATTTGGTGAGTTTTTCTGTAGTATGATTAGGAATCATATCAATTTTCATCATTCTTTTCATAAAATTGAAATTTACATATCCTAGCCTAGTATACCATAAATCAGTAGATTCAATATTTGAAACAACAAAAGTAGAAGAATCAAAACCAGAAATATTATTAACTGAACTATCAATGTCATATCTTATTCTAAATAAAAGATCATGATCAACCTAATATCCTTTGCCAAAGAAAACACCATTTCTCAGAAAAAACTACTTTATTACATTTAAAGTCTAGTTGAAAACTCTCTCTAACTAATAAAGAACCAAACAAGACATTCATCTTAATATCAGGAACGTGCAGCACCCTGCGCAAATTCCAAACTCGTCCAGTTGAGAATCTCAGCTCGACTCGTCTAGACCCAAGCACCTTGGCTGCAGATCTGTTCCCCATCATTACTGTTCCACCGGCTGAAGCCTGATAAGACACAAAGAAGGTCCTGTTAGTACAAATGTGTACATTTACATCTGTATCAACAAGCCACTCATTAGGCTCGTTTACAAAATAGAGTTCAGGGTTCACTGAGACATACCCTTTATCGGGCCCGCCTCCCTCAGTCAGCACAAGAGCCCGAGGAACGACATCCGTAGACTTCTGTTGGGTCTTTAGAGAAGGGCAATCCTCTTCTTCCAGTGTCCAACCTGTCCACACTGCCAGCAAGGTTTGTTCTTTGGTTTATTCTGGATTTTCCCTTTGCTTTCAGTTTCTTATTTTTCCCTTTAGCAATGTTTGCCTTTGAGGTTATCACATTAACCTTAGGGTTCACGTCTACAGACATCACATGTTTTTGTTTCCTATGCTCTTCTTCAATAGCTATCGAGATCATCAAATCATCCAGAGAGATTTTCCCCTTCCTGTGCTTTAGGGACATCCCAAAATCCTCCCAGGACTTGGGAAATTTCTCAATGATCGACATTACTTGAAACTTTTCAGGAAGTTTCATTTCTGCCTCAGCTAACCCATGGAGCAATAACAAAAACTCATGAGCCTGTTCCGAAATCGATTTGCCCTCAATCATCTGAAATTTCAGGAACTTGGATACTGAGTATTTTTCAATACCCAGAGCCTCCGTGTTGTATTTCTTATCCAGTTCCTCCCACAGATCTTTAGCAGTCTTGGTGGATGTGCCATAGACATCGAACGGAACGTTCGATAGTGCAGTAAGAATGCACCCATGACAGAGACGGTCATGTTCTTTCCAGACATCCGCCATCTTAACCGCCTCAGGATCCGGATTTTGTTCAGATAACTTAGAGCACTCGGTTTCCAGAACCGAAATCAGGCCAATCGTGGTCAGCCAGATTTTCATGCATTGTCGCCAACGCTTGAAATTCTGACCCCCGAATTTCTCTGGCATACCAGTGAAATCCACACGAGACCAAAACTTCAAATCCGACATTTTTCTTATCACGTTATAACGATGTCTCTCTAAGATTGTTGATAAAATCATCATGAACATACATATATAAATCCAAATATCAACAGATTTCCATAATAGATTTACGTATGTATGCATCCATATTAACAATGATAAGAGAAATATCTATATTAAGAACATATGCATATTAATGCAAGGGAAAAATCCGGAAACAAACATCACGACAAACAATGCGACAAAGAAAGAGTAGAGTTAGAAATCACAACCAAAGCGTCTTGTAGTAGGCTCCCCTTAGAGAGACATCGCCCCCACTTTACCGACGCACAGGGCCTTGACGTGCCGCTCCCAGGGTCCAACGGTCCACACTCGTCGACGGTGTGCACCGTGCTTGAGCGTCCTCGAAAGTCACCTCCGTAGACGAAGCCCGAGATCGAGAGAGGAGAGGGCGTCCTCGAGGGAGAGAAGAGGCGCCGGGTATGAAGAGATGGAATGTTTGTAACCTACGCCCACGTCTTTAAGAGATACTTAAAGATGCCCAGGCGGTTACGTTTCGTGAGAGGATAATGGGGCGTAACCCATGGAATTCAAACACACGGTTACAAAACTGACCCGGTCTTTGCCCACGCCCGAGCCCGAGCCCGAGCCCGGCCCGGCCCGACGCAGTGCGCGCACGCGTTTGTGCGTGTGTTGTGGTCTAAAGTCCTCTCTAGTCTGTTTCCAGACTAATCTCAGGACTTCCCACATAAAAACCAAGTGCCGGTTTTATCTCTCCACGGTGTGGGACTAAACAGCACCCCACAGGGTTGAAACATTGAATTCTAGGAATTGAGATACATTAATACAACTTAATATTGACCATCAAATTGCATCAAACTATCCCAATATATTTAATTCCAACATGTTGTACTTTTACTGTGCATATAATATACATGCTTATGAAAATCAACTTAAACTATTTCGGTAATGATTTAAACTTAGAAGATTTGATCTTGACAACCAAAAATTAAAGTAAATGGATAAACACACATTATTATATTTTGGAGTGAATGTTTATGTTTTTGTTTCAAATGCACTGTGAAATAAAATAATGATTACATATTAAAACTAAAAGTATTGTTGTATCAAATATTCTCCTTTCTTTCTATCTACTAACTAACAATAATTTATATATTTTTTATATAGCATGCAACTTAAAGAGTTTTCAATAGGACGAACACTGCTATTTTTTATTGCATTATATCTATTCTCATCTTTAGCATCTCTCAATTTATTTCTTTTCTATTCCAATTTCTCTATCATATATTTATAATCTATTTTATACAATGCATAATCGAAATAATGTTGAAAACTTGCTGATTTTACTGTTTGATAGAAATGATGGGATAAATAGATAATAAAACATGTCTACTTTGATTTACAATAGAATTTAAGTCAAAATGGAAGAATATACTTTTCAATCAAGTACGATGTAACTTGTTATACATATAAATGCATATATTTAATTTTCACATTGGATTCTTATCATAAGCACATTTAATTCTTTATGTTGACAAAGATGTATGGATATTAAAGATGTCAAAGGAGGAATGAAATAAGAAAGAGTCATGCACGCATACGATATTATCATTGCCCACATTTTCTTCTAACAAACGATGCACGAAACTGTAAATTTTACTAAATTTTCCTAACTAGGTATAATAGTAGGGGGAAATGGGTACAATCATTTTTTAACGATCGTAGAATTGATGAAATTGATCTCGTCTGGATGGAGGTTTTAGGAGTTTCTATTTCAGATGAAATTTGAATGACATAACAAAAGATATAATTATAAAAATTCATGAAAATTTTATTGTAAAAAAAATAAAAATAAGAAAAATATAACGAAGGGAACTAAATTAGCTCATTCGAGGGGATTAAGCCCATTACACCCGAGACAAAATTTTAATGTATGATTTTTAAAACAAAACCATGCTACTAGACCTTCACATCAAAGAGCATCCATTACAACTAGTATTTTAAAATAAAACAGGTCCAGCGCGCGCGCGAGCGCGAGCAGAATGCGACGCTGAGCGAGAGGCGCCGCCCAATGAGCCGCAGATATCTCGCCGCCTCCGTCCCCGCAACCACCGAGCTGCCGCGTCTCACCGCGTTCCTATGCCAGCGCCTTGTCGCCACCTCCGGCTCGGCCGACGCGGCCCCACCCACCCATGGCGCCGTCCTCAAGCTCGGACTCCACGACCACGCCTTCCTCAACAACACCCTCCTCGCTCGCTACGCCAAGTCCCGCGGCGCCCGCGAAGCACGCTACCTGTTCGACGAAATGCCGCAGAGAGACGTCGTCACCTGGACCTCCATTATATCCGCCCACGCCAAAGCGGGTGACCGCGCGGAAGCCCTCCTGCTGCTCCGCGACATGCTCGCCTCCGGCTGCCGCCCCAACGAGTTCACCTTCTCCACAGTGCTGCGCTGCCGTCCGGAGTTCGCTACTGGGACCTCGGCTCATGCCCATGTGATAAAACTTGGCCTGGACTCCGGTCTGCTCTTGGGTTCGGTGTTGATGAATTACTACTCCCAATTGGGTATGATTGAAGAGGTCTCAAAAGTTTTTGAAACGATCTCCGATCACGGCGGTGATACTGTCTCGTGGACCACGTTGATCTCTGCGTTCGTGCAGGCAGGGGACTTCCACAATGCTGTCAAGCTGTATTTTCAGATGGTCGCGAAGGGAATTGAACCGAACGAGTATACATTTGTGAATCTTTCGATGGCTTGCGGTTGTCTGGCCAATCCACACTGTGTGAGGTTGGTGCATGCCCATTCTATTTTGTGGGGTGCTGAACTCAATCTGGTTCTCAAGACGGCGATTGTTGATATGTATTCGAAATGCGGTGGGATGGAAGATGCATTGAAGGTCTTGAGATGGACGTCTGAATCCGATGTCACGGTATGGACTAGCATGATCACTGGATATAACCAGATTTTTTCTGCTGAGGAGGCGATGTGGGCTTTCCGTGAGATGCTGGCGGATGGAATAAGTCCGAACGCATTCGCATACGCGGGCATTCTCAGCACGTGCTCCTCTGTGCAAGCAGGGGATTTGGGGAGACAAATACACACGCAAGTCGTCAAAATTGCATTGGATCATGATTCGTCGGTAGGGAATTCCCTCATGGATATGTACTCCAAAAGCTTCTCCAATTCAGACAAGCAAACAAGTCTTGTGTTTGAGGGGATAAAATGTCCTAATTTGGTGTCTTGGACAATCCTTGTCTCCTCGCTTGCCGCTAACCGGCAGTACAAGAAGGCAGCCTCTGCGTTTGCAGAGATGAGAATGCTTGGTTTTGAACCAAGCTCCGGCACCATTTGCAGCATTCTAAAAAATTGTGGGCTTGTAGATGCTTTCGAACTTGTTACGAATCTCCACACTTGTGCACTGAAAATGGATTTTCTTTTACATGACGCAGCGGTCAGAAACTCACTCATCGATGCTTATGTTAGGTTGGGTAATGCAGACAAAGCATTGAAGATCTTTGATAGCATGCACTATAGAGATGTCATCGCATTCACAAGTTTAGCTAAAGCGGCAAACGAGATGGGTCTGCACAGTGGAGCATTAGGATTGATCAATCGCATGCACCGTGAAGATGTGAAGATGGACAGTTTCAGCTTGTCCTGTTTCTTATCTGCATCTGCGGGGTTAGCCGCGATGGAACCCGGGAAGCAACTTCACTGCCACTCCGTAAAATCTGGTCTGGCACATTCTCTATCAGTTTCAAATGGCCTCATTGACATGTATAGCAAATGCGGGAGTGTAAAAGAAGCATGTTCAGTCTTCACGACGATTCAGGAGCCTAATGTTGTGTCCTGGAATGGTTTGATATCAGGACTCGCATCAAATGGCCGCTTTGCTGATGCACTCTCATCTTTTGAGGATATGAGGATCGCAGGTACTCAACCAGATGATATCACCATATTGATTGTGCTCTATGCTTGCAGTCATGCTGGGCTTGCTGATCTCGGTCTTGATCATTTCAACTCTATGAGTGACCTCTATGGCATAGCTCCGAAAATGGATCATTACATCTGTTTAGTAGACCTCTTTGGTAGAGCTGGCAGGCTAGATGAAGCACTAAACGTCATAAATACCGCACCTTTCCAACCGGACGCTTTGATGTACAAAACATTACTTGGATCGTGCAGACACCATCAAAACTTGTCCTTGGGTGAATACACCGCAAGGCGTGCTCTTGAGCTTGACCCATCGGATCCTGCAATTTATGTGTTGCTCTCTAACATTTACGAGGATGCGGGACAATCAGATCAAGCCAAACAAATCCTTACAAGGATGAAGGATCAAGGAATGGTTAAGTGCCCTGGAGAGAGTTGGTTAGAGCTGAGAAGCAAGCTTTATCTTTTCAGAGCAACGGATATGTCAAATCCCAATTTGAGGGACATTCATGAGAAATTGGAGTCTCTTGAGAGGGCAATGGGATCGAAAATTGTACAGTATTCACATGCAGGAAGAGGAAATTTTCTGCATCACAGCGAGAAGCTGGCACTCGCCTTTGGACTGCTACATGCTCCTTCGAGAGCTCCAATACGCATAATTAAGAACTTGCGCACGTGTGAGGATTGCCATACTTTTATGGAGATCGCCAGCCAGATTGTTGACAGAGAAATAATTATGAGGGATGGAAATAGGTTCCATTTCTTTACAAATGGAGCATGTTCTTGTGGTGGATACTGGTGACAGAATATGGTTTGATGAAGGATGCACAACGGGCTCCAGGTTATGTCCAGAAAACTTCCTGGAACTGTGTTCTTCTGCTTCGCATTTATGCATGAAGTAAATGAACTTAGCATTGAGTTGGACAAATGGATCAAGCGATTGGACATTGCTCACCCAGCTCTCCTTGAATAAATGCATGTGATGAATATGGATTGGGGTATACCCTTGAAATACGTCTGCCAAATGTGGAACGTATCAAAACCAATATGGAACAACTGATTATTGCCAAGAGTTCAGAGAAGATCAACCTTCAATCTTCTTTTCATGGCGAGAGTTTCATTATCGACCATTATAGAACCATTTTCCCCCCTATGCTAAGTGGGGTTTCTACATGGAATCTTTGCAAGAATTTTGGTTTATTTTTGGCCACACCAAGGCATAGCTCCAAAGAGTTGCATCAAATACTTAATTGCTTATGCCAGAGAAAATCAAGAAAATACATAAATGACAGCATAGTGAATAAGCTCCTGCCATGTGGGGTCCGTGTAAGGTTCATACTTTTTTGGGTCTATTTATCACTGAAAATCTACTGAAAATTTAATGCAGAAGCTTGGAAATGATGGTTAAAGTGCAGGATTAATAGAAGGGCTTCTATGATCTAGTTCTTGACTGGTAATTATTGGCAAGTGCAACGGTTTACAGCAGGAAATCACAGTCACACAACATATATAATTTCTTGGAAAGGGACAAACTAAGGTGATCTCTCAAATGAATCGACAGGATTCCAGCTTCAGAAAGTTATATGGTTAGATGATCAACACTGGCGAGCTTACAAACCTACAGGTGTCAAGTTGATCACTAGCTTTCCAAAATTGTAAATGTTAATATAGATCTTAAGTTTATGCTTTTTTAATTAATATTTGTAACTATTTTCAGTAGATCTTTGAATGGTACTTCCCATAAATTAAAAATTCTATAAAAATGAATGAGTTCATATTAATTTGAAAAGGACGAAGAAGTTTCAAGAATGAGCTGCTATTTTTCCAATCATATATATAGAAAAAGCTGTCTGAGTAATGGAGACATGGTTAATTGGTTGGATTTTGGTAACAAAGCTTTCAACACTCAAAAGGTCAATATATACCATCAGTCATCTAGAACAAGTCAAAACGATTGAAAGAAATGAAAGGTTGAGATGAGTAAGGTTGTCTAGAAATGCTAGGAGAATTTAGCAGTAGTACTATCACTTTTTAGAAAATGAATTCTTCATTCATCATCAAAAG
Organism: Ottelia alismoides; assembly: GCA_037367405.1. Taxonomy (NCBI): domain Eukaryota; kingdom Viridiplantae; phylum Streptophyta; class Magnoliopsida; order Alismatales; family Hydrocharitaceae; genus Ottelia; species Ottelia alismoides. The sequence continues at coordinate 48,272 of JAZKJV010004437.1, read as the reverse complement.
GAAAATAAATCAACCACATCAGGGGCAGCACCCAAGTTCAGAGTTACAAGCAAGAAAGAACAGGGAGACCAGGGACATCTTTCCCCCGCAAAATGTCTCATTATTCGGACATACAAAAGGATGTTTCTCCAAAAAAACCAAAAAAAGGGGACTCCGACCACTGGAATTTCCAAGCCATCATTTTTCTTTTAAGCTAGGGCTCCCAAACCATCATGAGATGTGGGATTCACATTTCAAACTTCGCAACCAGTAGTGGGGAGGGGGGCGTCTTGAGGATCGGAGAACCTGTGAAGTAGAAAATAAGGGATTCCTAGTTAGACACAATGGAACCATAAGAAATTTGTGAGTTCCTTAAGAATCTCAGGAAAGGTTTTTCAGAGTTTTCATAGAATCGAGCACACCATTCTTTCCCAAATATACCACCATACAACAGCGATTTTTGCCTTGGTTTCCCACACAATTTTGTTGTGAGCGGAAGGTTCTGTTATTTGGAAGAGGGATTTATATCTAGGGATATTTACACACATAACCTTGAGTAATTTCATAATTACCCCAGAAACCCTTTATAATCACGAATTACACTCAACCCCCTGAATAAATACTCCGTTTTACACTCGTAACCTTCCGTTAGTTTAGTTAATTGACTCAACCATATGAATGAGTTAATCTAACCAGTGCACAATCTAACGGCTACAATTAATCGGAAGCAACAAGAAGCAAGAAAAAAGAAAACTGAGTCATGGTCTGAGGTTCCAGGCGAAGGGGGCCTTGCAAGCAACCGTGCCGGGGTGGGGGAGGTTTCCATATAGGGATTTGCAGGCGAGGCACGGGCAAGAACATTGCAGTCGGGGGCGACGCCGGGGGTTGGGCTTCGAGAGGGATGGGGTGGGCTTCGAGAGGCGGGGGCTCTTGCAGGGCAGGGGAGGGCTTCGATTGCTGTCAGAGGTAGGGGCCTCTCGACCCTCTGTTCTGAGAGACGGCGGTTGGCGGATACATGGAGTGGTGAGGAACTGAGTCATGGTCTGAGGGAGTGGCTGGTTGTGAAGGTCAACTTCCTTCCCCCTATGTCGAAGTCGCCGTCTCTTAAAGCCAAACCAACGCTGAAGACCTGCAAGTAGAAGCTTGGACTCGAGGGTTTGAAGCTCGACCCTAGAGGGTGATTAGGAAAGAAAAGGGGGCTAACTGCTTCCAGTAATGGCGGGGACCTTGGAGCCTCAAAGCTTCAGGCCTTGATCCTGAGCAAAGGTGAGGGGATGATGCTGGGGCTTTGTTGCCGGATGATGGAGTCAGAGCTAAATTGATGGCAGATTGTGGAGAGAGCATAGAAGCGTAGGAGATTCAAGGTGACGTGAAGATGATCGCTTGGTGGATACTGGTGTACGAATGAGATTTTGGTTTTTTTATTCGATTTGAGAGACTCACAGAGGAGAGGTAGCAGAAATCGAAAGAAGAAATTGACGAAATTGGAAGGGGGTGTGGATTGTTGTCGTTGGCAGGGGGCTCGGCGCCGGGGGGGACTTAGAGAGGGACTTGCAGGCCGGGGGGTGGGGCATCGACTCCCGTCGGAGGAGGCAGGGAGCGCACTTCGAGAGGGATTTGCAGTCGAGGCGCGAGCAGGTTCACCTTGGGATGGGTGGGTGGGGGTGCTGGGCTTCAAGAGGGACGAGGTGGCCTTCGAGAGGCGGGTGCTCTTGCGGGATGGGGGAGGGGATTCGATTGTTGTGGGGAAGTCCGCCTATAAAGGGACTTGCAACTCGAAGTAGCAGTAGGATGAGAAGTGTGGAAGAAGCGGCGGAAGAGCTTGACGACGGCTAAGCGGAGAGGGGGGGGGGGCGGAGGCGCAGCGAGGGGGGAGGGCTGGAGCTCGCATACGAGGTGGCGGAGGTGCGGGAGGGCTGGAGCTCGCATGCGGGGGAGCGGGGAGGAGGGGGCAGCTGGGGCGAGCGGGCTGCAGGAGTTCCTGGGGCTTGCCGAGCAGGAGGGGGTAAATTTTGTTTGACCTACAAAATGGCATCAATTTTATAAATATGATGTGTTTTGAAGGGTAAAAAGTCAATATATAAATTTTTCCGTCACAGTTAACGGAGAATTAAGACGGAACTTAACCCAGGGTTATGCCATGTAAAGGTTAAGCATTATTCGGGGTTCTCAATGTAATTCATGATTATAGAGGGTTTTCGGGGTAATTACAAAATTACTCAGGGTTATGGGTGTAAATATCCCTTATATCTATTATATTGCATTGGTAGAACAAGATCTCGAAAATTCCTTTTTGTAAAAACACATTTTTCAAGCATATAGACCCATGATTCTGACCCTTTAATCCTCATGTCATTTGTAGATGCTTGTTGTGGAAGAGCATCCAAAGGAAATATGAGACTTTTGGATGACAAGGTTTTTCCATAAGTTTTCTGGAAGGTCGAGATAACTTCTCCATGTTGTAGGAGTCTATAAAATTTACCATTTGTCCCCTTCTTATTTTAAACAGGATTTAAAGTTGGGATGTGAATACCATCCCCCTCATTTAATAGGAGAGTTCCCTGAATCTTGTTTTTTAATTGTGATAGACTTACCCAAAGGTTTAGAGGTATACGTGCTTATAGGATATATACTAGTTATTTTGAGCTCTGAGTTTGTTTAGGGTGACATCCCATGTATCGTCTTTATTTCTAACATAAGGCCATATATCATGAAAGGCAGTTGCTAGAGGTTGATCACCATCTATAGGGTCCAACCAAAAGAGAGACATTTGTCCTGAATCTAAGTGTTTACAATTACAAGCATGTCTCGAATGGCCTAGGATACTGAGCACATAGATTTCCAAACAGTTGAAAAGTGAGGTTTGCTACTTGTGCTAAGTGGGACATGATGACCCCTATAAGCATTTTTGCCAATAAGATTGTATTGTAGGTTTTTATGTTTCTAAGATATCAGTTGTTCTTTTCGAAAACATAGTATGATTAAAGTTTTCTAGGTCTAGTATATCCCACCCATCATTTTCTTTTGATCCAAGCTACCTTAGCTTGATTTGAGACAATATTGCCTGCATTTTTATTGCCATTCCATAGAAAATTTCTTCTAACCTTGTCAATTTTTTGAATCAAGTATTTCGGTAGTTTGAATACCGAAAGAAGATGATTTGCTAGAGGAGTTACGCTAGTATTTAGCAATATCACTCGGGCATGAAGGGTAAGCATTCTAGCTTTCCAACCTTGAGTTTAGCCAAGAATTTATCAAGAAGTGGCTGTCAGTCAGCTGGTTTAAGTGTATATGGGGATAAAGGAAATCCCACATAGGAAAGAGGAAAGTTTCCAAGGGAACATCCCATAATTTGAGAGGCCATATCTTCTTCCTTGGGTGACGTATACAAGTAGTAGACGGTCGATTTGTCCTTGTTTATTTTAAGACCAGATATAAATGAAAATGATTTGAGAATTTGGTCAAGGCCCTTTATACTATCCTCGCTGAACTCTATGAATACGAGAAGGTCATCTGCAAATTATTTATTTGTAATGTGGAAGTCATCACCATTTCTAGAAAAGCCTCTAAATAGCCATGTGCTACCGCTCGAGAGCATGCTATCAAGAAAATTTATTGCATATGAAGATTAATGGTGACAAAGGATCACCTTGCCGTGCAGCTCGTCGAGGTTTAAAAAAATTCCTTGTAAGTTCCATTTAGATTTACTGAAATAGCAGTCGTGGATAGGCACGCCATGATCCATAAGGTGAATCTAGGAGAACATCCGACCGCCATCAGACTATGTATGATAAAGTCCCATTTTATTGTGTCAAATGCTTTTCTAAAGTCTATTTTAAGTAGGATATCTTTTGTTTTGTGTTTGGTCCAACGGCTCAGATTTCTGAGGCAATCACGAGACAATCATGTGCCAGCACGCTTCTTAAGAAAAGTATTTTGAGTAGGGGGATTAATAGGTCGATAATTTTCCAACTGTTCCCTGTCCCTTAATTTATAAATCAGGGAGATAGTGGTGTGGTTAATGAATCGGAGATTTTCCAGATCGAAATCCTCTCTGGATTCATGGTGGAGAAGATTCATGCAGTCACCTTTTATAATAGGCCACAAGTGCAGGAAGAATTCGATAATGGTTTCATTAGGCCCCGGGGCCTTTCTTCTTTGAATTTTCTAATTACATCCTCAACCTCATTTAGGCCCTGTTTGGTTGGAGAATAGGCCCTGGAATAAGGGGCCAATTCTCCTCCCGACATGGTTCCCAGTGGTACGACTATTCCCCATTATTCCATCTTATTTCTCTCTTATTCCTATCTTTATCCCACCTTCCTACCGTTATTTCACCTTATTCTCCTTATTCCTATCCTCCAGCCAAACAAAGAATAGACCCTTATTCTCTTTATTCCTCATCCTTATTCCTGCTTATTCCCGAACCGAACGCACCCTTAGTGTGAAAGGCTTATGAGATCATCCGGATCAGCCAAAGTGTCAACCATGCTTTGATCAGGATGATAGATGAGTGGGTCCAATCTCGGTGAGTCCTCGTATAATCTGTAGAAATAAGTAGTTGCAATATGAGAAACCAATATTGGATCAGACTGTGAAATGTTGCTCTCATATTTAAGCGCCAAGATTTGTTTTTTTGCCTTTCTAGTTGAAGGTGAAGCGGAAGTCATGAGAATTTTGGTGTTTTTGTCGCCTTCTCTAAGCCATGTGACTAGCTTTCTGGTTCCAATAATCAAATATCCTTGAGCAGATTTTCTAGGGAGCAATACAACTCTGACAATTTAGTATTTGCTGTAGCTGAGGAATGTGGAATTTAGATTAGGCGGCTTGTGGACTTATGTCTGACTCAAGATTTATTATATCTTAAAGTAAATTCCTTTTCTCAACCTCTAGATGTGTGATCTCATTTCTTTTCCACACCTTGGTTTCTTGTTTCAGTAATTTCATCTTTGGATTTTTATCAGTTGTGCCCCTCTGAGATGTTGCAATTTCAATTATGCCCCTCCTTTTTTGGAATATCAGTTATGCCCCTACCTTCTTGCAAAATTCACAGTTCTGCCCTTTTGTAATATCAGTTATGCCCCTACTTTACCTTAACAGAAGGGCATGACTGCGAATTTTGCAAGAAGGTAGGGGTATAACTGATATTTCAAAAAAGGGAGGGGCATAACTGAAATTACAACATCTCAGAGGGGCACAACTGATAAAAACCCTTTCATCTTCTGGACCCAGATGTAGAAAGGGTTGTTCGAGTGTATATTATACCATTCCAAATCCTCTCCACAATGGCCGCAAAAGATAGTATTTGGAGCCAAAAATATTCAAATTTGAGCGTTTTTTGTTTGGGCCAATAATTTTTAACCTGCAGGAGCAGGAGGTGTTGATCTGAGAAGGTTACAGGACGACATGATAGTTCCATAGTTGGGGCTGATCCCAAAAAGCTAATGGTGCATAGCGCTCGATCCAAAATTTCCCAGCTTGCTGGAGAGCTACCCCCTGCTTATGTGTATGTGGTGTTCGAGTTTGGTATTTTATAGTCCGTGGAATCTATCAAATTGTTAAAAAGAGAAGCATATCCATCGATCCCAGCACCTGAGAGTCGATCAGATTGTTTACGAATTAGATTAAAATCTCCTATCAGAATAGTTGGTATACTATGGTCAGATCGCTCATTTAGATCTTTTAAAAAAATCCATTTTCGGATTTCAAAAGGAGGACCATATATGTTTTAGATTTAAAACAAAAGGCCATTTGTAATCCACCTTATGATCAGGGTGGTGGCATGATCACGATCCTGAATACTGATGCATTCAAGGACCAAAGAGTTCCAACATGAGAGTATTCCCCAGGATTTAGCCGAGCAGTTTGTATGCCGTCGTGTGTAATGTGATCCCAACAAAACCTTTGGTGGTCTCTCTCATGGGTTTGGGTCTCTTGCAAGGCAAAATCATTTATTTTGTGTCTAGACTCGAGGTTTCGAAGATGATCTTTTTTCCAAGAACCATCCAAGCCTCGCATATTCCAGGAAATGATCAAATCCATGGCAGGAAATAGTCAAAGATAATCCCTAGCCAATAAAATAGGAAGTTTACTCTCTTTATCCTCTCTAGGAAGGCCATTCTGGCACGTTCATTTGTTAATTCTAAATCAATAATATCACATATTTTTGAAGAGAATGCTAAAGAATTTGGGGTAATAGGTTGACTCAAAGAACATGATTCAAGGATCTGGATGAAAGAAGTAATCTTTGCCTCAAGAAATTTTTCAGGAGTACACGGTGCCACAAAGTTCTAAACCTTCTCCCACTATGAGTAGGGTCGGCTACATGAATTCTTGCTCAAATCCATGTTGAGAGATTCGACTATTTTTTACGCTGGTTGTCGACTACCTAATGTAACCCTGCAAGAGGGGGATTTGAACCCCGGTCTTTTGGGTAGTAGACACATTGTACTACCACCATACCATTTAAGTGAACCCTGGTCTTTTGGGTAGTATCCACTTAATGGTCTAGTGGTAGTACAGTGCGTCTACCACACAAAAGACCGGGATTCAAATCCCACTCTTGCAGGGGTTGCGTTGCGTAGTCGACGGCCAGCGTAAAAATAGTCGAATCTTTCAACATGAATTTGAGCAAGAATCCATGTAGCCGACCCTACTTATAGTGGAAGAAGGCTTAGTACATTTACACGGTGCCACAAACTATGAAGAGTGTTCCTCCATAATTTCCTTCATCTCTTTTGCATACTTCGGTGGAGATCCAGCAGGTAGCTCAGCCTCCGGTGGTAGGGAGTTTAGTGTCCTGAGCATATCTTCAACCTTCTTGTGATCCGTGCGCCCCATCCAGTTCAAGATATTTAAGGCTTGCTCACAGATCGGCAGCCTCAGGTGGCAGGGAGTTTAGTGTCCTGAGCATATCCTCAACCTTGTTGTGACCCGTGCGCCTCATCCAGTTCAAGACAGGGCTTGCTCGCAGCTGGACTCCGGGGCCAACTGCTTGAGGGGAGTTGGGAGTACTCTCATCTGACGGTCTCATCTCTCATCCGACGGATCCCTTACGTTACAACAGGGGATTTCACAGCCGACAGTCCTCCTTGGGACCTAGAGAGCATGGTGGTTGGGGAAAGGGTCAAAGTTGAGGTATACCCTTTCCCAAGCTGCCCTGGGGCAAAGGTCTAACTTTTCTGGTGCCAATTCCAGTTATGCTAGATGGTGGTCTTTCATTACAGCGTCACATGAAGATACATTAAACATGTGCCAAGCTGCAGGAACATACATTAAACATGTTGGTTTAATGAGACTCAGGAATGCATGAGTCAGGGAAGAGGCATTTCATGAACAATGAGCCTCACTAAAGACATCTCCATGTGTACACTACATGAACAGTGGGAGTGTAGAATATTTGATCGTTTCGGTCAAGTGGAATATGTTTGAATATATCAAAGGTGACCTAACGCTCAAAACCACCGCCGAAAGTTGCGTGCGCCGGCGGTTGCGCGGACTGGGTCTTGCGGGCGTGGAGGGATGAGGGCGGACTGTGCGAGGGGCTTACATGCCCTATATATATCGTCCTCCTCCAGGAGGGAAAGCACAACAACACAATCTCTTGCATTAGGGAGCCCTCTCCCAACATATCCATCTCTCGTTCTCTCCAAGAAATAAGGGTTTGTGACGACGTACCTCGACGTTCTCTAACAAAGGCTAACTTTCAATTGGGATCCTCCATTTGGAAAGAGTTGCTAAGGTGAAGATGGATATTGTTTCAGACCAGCAGGGAATCGTAATGAACGAAAGCCACCTCCGGTTAATATTTTATTGGGTGCAATGCGGTCTCAAAGAAACCATATGGGGTGTTACCGCCCATTGCCTTTAGTATGGCATTTACATCTGAGATGTCCACCAGAAGTTTAACAAGATATGCTTCTTCGTGGTTTGCTCCCAGCGAAGGGACCTCATAAGCCAGTAACTTCCCGAAGGCTTCGACTAAGTTGTTCAATATGTATGGATACCTGTGGTGGAAGGGGAGACCAGTAGCCGTCATCGAATAAGCTTTTACTTCTTCCACATGCTTAATCCGCTCCCCATCAATGGATTTGATTTCCGTATGGGCAAAGATCAGTGCATCTCTTCCCCGAGACAACATGTGCTATCACTTGCTTTATGAGAGGTGCCAAATTATGGGTAAGGTCTCCGGTGAGGTTTCTACCGCCAGATGCTCCCTTGCTCATTTTATCGAGGGAATATCACACGAAAATTCAACGATTAAGCAACAGTTTAGGTGGTCCTTAGCTGCCATGGCTTCCAGACAGATGCCCACCCTCCAGGAAGGCTAATCTTCAGCGCTTAGGCCCGGTTCGTTTTGAGGGGTGAGTTTAACACACCCCCCCCCCCCCCCCCTCACACACACACACACACCTTCTTCCTCCCATGTGGGCCCTATTTTTACTCTTTTTTAAAAAATAAATAAATAAATCAATTCTCCATCTCAAAAAATAATATATTATACCATCATATTATATAAAAATTATAAAGTACTCCACTTCTACTCATTTTTCCAAACTTCAATACAATCACATCACAATAACTGTTCAATTTTTCAAACTTCAATACAATCATATCGCAACAAACCCACTTCAAACACACCCCCAGTTTAACCCTCTATCCAAACACCTAAACACAAAAACGGACTACCCTCTGCCATTTTAACCCGCGTACCAAACGCACCCTTAGAGGTTGTCTTCTTCACCGATGCCATCATCATAGAGTGGATGCCAGATAAATAGACATTCAAGGCAATTAACGGCACTTAAAGCAATGAGGAGGCACGAGGGTCATGTTTCTGAGGGCATGTTTGGTTGTCAGGTTACTCGAGAGATAATCTGGCATACCTCATGCTCTATCATTGTATTCTTGGATTGGAATTAGTTAAATGGATCGTATTATTTCTTTGTTGTAAATTTTTAACCATATCCAAGTAAAAAATAATATAAAAAATATTATAATAATTTTAAAAATTCATATAATAATAATCAATGTCACATCACATCACATTTGTCATTTCAAACCTCCCAACTATCTATACAATTACTATTCACATGGGAATACACAACTCAACCCAACTCAATTTACATATCAAGGATCTTATGAGTTTCCCGTAAAGCCGATACAAATTCTAAGATGGATTCGTGCATATCCTTCGTGGAGACCAAGGTGTATTTTTTAGGTCTAGCATTTGGGGATGTAAACGGTTACGGCTATATCCGCATTCGATTTGCCACCGTATCCGTTTTATACAGATTTTGACATCTGTATGTGTTTAAAAATGGATACAGATATGTATATCATTTTGATATCTTCATACATCTATATTCGTATCCGTATATCTGTTTTCCAATATAAATATATCCATAAATATATTTTTAACCATATATAACATAATGTTATACATTCTTTTACCGTATTTATATAATTTTATGATACATATACATCTAGTAAATTTATATCATGTGTTTTCCATTAATCGATTCTATAGAGTATTTCTAACATTAGTTATATGCATCCATATTTTAAAGATATGATAAGATAATTTTAATATCCACCCATATCCATATTCACATATATATTCATACTCAAAATAAATAAGGATATGGTAATATCTATATCCGTATCCATACGTTTACGTCCCTACAAGCATTAATGCTATGAGTAACAATAACCATTATTAGGGTCCAAGTCTTGCCAGATGTAAGATTTGAGAGTTTTTTCCCTGACAGTGCATTCCCATCATCGAAATGCCTCGTCAGGACATCTAACTTTAGTAATTCCTTGTCAGGGTATCGATCGACGAACCGTTTGCCGATCAATATATACAAATAATATATAATTTCATTCCGATAAACTTTTTGACTTTTATATTATTAAAAATGATATATAGAAAATATTTGGAATTGAGAATTAGCAAATGATTTGTCCATTCTCATTTCCAAATATTTTTATATATTATTTTTAATAATATAAAATTTAAAAGATTTTCAAAATAACTTTGATCGACGAACGATTTGCTGAACAACGAATCGTTCACGAAACCTTAACAGAAAAATCCTGAAGTCAGATGCCCTGACAAGGTATTTGGATGACGACAATGTCCAGGTCAGGGGAAAAAACTCAAAATTTGAAGGGAAAAGAATTCTTGTCTTCCCGAGATCCAAGTACCGACGTCTTTTCATCAAACCACGTGGATCGCCTCCCCGATTTATGATGGCGGGTCGAGCTCGGCGTACGGGGCTGGGAATATATTTAGTGAGATGTTTTATGTTTATAAACATGTCTTTTCGGTAGTTTCTAAGGTAAAGATTCGATTTCTTGAATTTAAAAAGATAGACTTGAAGGATTTTTTTAAAACCTCACTAAGCATTTGTTTTTTTTGACAAGCCAACCTTGACATGCGACAAAAAATAGGACTTACTTTTTGGAAGCGACAATTCAGATGATACTTCATTTGCAATGTTTTCAGACGACTGAATAATGGATTTGTAAAAGCTATTTTAGCCGAGCAGGGCTTCTCTTCACAAGGATGGATAGTGATAGTCTTAGATGCGAGAGGATCGTCTGTTGTATTACAGTGGACCGTTCGATCGCGATCGGACGACCCTCGTAAGAGGCCCACTATCCTCGTCCCCCTAGAAGGGTCGTCCGATCCCGATCGGACGGTCCACTGTAATACAACACGTGTTGTATTACAACAGACAATCCGTGTCCATCTTGGATTGCTTCTTAATTAAACCCGAAGTCTAATTTAGGAAAATGTATCTCCAGTGATGAGTCAAGCACCCTCTCACGGATATGTAACTAGGGTACCGTCTCCTATCGGGGATATTTGCCCTTTTTTCCTAGGAGAGGTGCTTGAAGTTGGATTCAAAAGGTCGAGGTTTGGATTTTGGAATCCAATACCTAATGTAATTTTTGGATTTTAAACTTTTTGATGTGGATTTAGGGGGCATCGGGAGAGGATTTATGGTTGATGTAGTACTCCCAGGATTTTATCAAAATATATTCCGTCCTCTTACGAAATCCCCCTGAATCAAGAATTCTTTTTTTTAATCCTCGGCAACCCATGGCAAGCCAAAAACCACAGCATAATGACAATCACAGAAGGAAGATGAAAGAGCTAGAGAGGGAGGTCAGGAGAAGGAAGGGAGGGAGAAATACGAAGCCATATGAGAAGGGAGAGCGTATCTGTCGGTCATCAAAAGGGGCAAGAAAGGAGAAGATCAAACCTTAAGTCCATATCCTTCCCTGATTGGTTGTGCTCCTCACTCTTCCTTTCCACCCTATGGAAGTAAAATTTTGATGATAGTTACTAAGATAAGACTCTAATAGCACTATCACTATTCCCAAATACATCCCTTTTCTATGAGATCAGGATTTTGAGTTCATTTTGTGAACATGCTAAATTGATCAAACGAATTGGGTTAGTTTGTTAGAAGCATATATAACAATAAAAATATTCTGAAATAAATATCAACATTAATGTAACGGTCATTCTGACCTTTTCATATTTACGTCATTATTGTTGCCTTTTGAATTACATAGGTGTCAAACTAATGAACCATACTATGAAAATTTGGGTGTGTGTGATAAAAAAAAGGCAGAAGCAAAGTTCCTAAAGTAACAGAAAAATGATTCGGACCTATTCATGTCAGCTCGTTCAACTATTGAAGCTATTCACATGGTGATGAGAAAATAGAGATTTATAGAGCTAAAAGGAAGAACCGTCATATGCTTTTTATTGATTTGGAGAAGGTTTATTCTTCAGTTCCACGGGTGATCTTGTAGAGAATTTTGGAGAAGAGACAAGTGCATGTTCTGTACGTTAACCTTATAAAAGAAAATATATGATGGGGCCTCATCTTTTGTAAGGATTCAATATGGGAAGCCTGACTTTTTTGACATCAGCATAGGTATATATCAAGGTTCAACTTTGAGTCTGTGGAAAAAGATGATGAAACACAGTGAATTATTTTATTCATGAGGTCTAGGAGTCCTTATATATGACTAGAGTGTTGTAATCGGGAAAATACATAAGTACCCCCAGAGTGGTTACCATGAAATAAGATAGATGGACATACATCACTAACACTCCTCCTCATGTTGGAGCATATCTATCGATCATGTCCAACTTGGAAGTTATCTACGAGAAGAGCTTCTTTGGTAAGGCCTTCGTGAACGCATCAACAAGTTGAAGAGATGTGTGAGTAGTAATGTCCCACCTCATACGTCATCATGAACAAAATGACAGTCAATTTCTATATGCTTGGTCCACTCATGAAATACAAGATTCATAGCAATGCATATAACGGATTTGTTGTTACGGTACAATGGAATAGAAGCAGTGACACCAATACCAAGTTCATGTAGAAAGGTCAGTAGGAAAGTAATCTCACATGTAGCCTAAGCCATCGCCATGTATTCTGCCTCTGCATCGGATCTGGAGACTACAATCTGCTTCTCGCTCCTTCGAGCAACAAGATTTCCTCCATCCATCATAGCATATCAGTGGAGCAACGATCTGCGGGTGAACTCGCATAATTTGCACAAGCATGTGTAGTAACATCAGTGTAGCCATTCACCTCATAGAAGAGGCCATGTTATGGTGATTCCTTCACGTATCGTAGGATCTGAAGAGCATCATGCCAGTGATTGTAACATGGTTGCTCTATGTGCTGGTTGTCCATACCCATAGCATAGGATATATCCAGCCCAACGATAGTAAGGTAAAGGAGATTGCCCACCGGGCTTCTGTATCTTGTAGTATCCCCGAAGACATGTGTGAACCCCCGTATATATTTTTTCTTTTCCAAAAATCTGGAGCATTGTTGACATTCAAAAAATTCAAATAGTCAATCCATTTCGTAGATCCCATCGAGATCTTTCCAACGAACCCAAGAACGTCCAATTCCGACATTCCTAGTTCAAGTTATCGTTATTTTAAGTATTATCGTCGGGACCCATATATGGATCGAACCGGATCTGAATTGGGATCCAATTTCACCTCTCCTTCTATAAACAAGAGATGGTGGGCTACTCTCTCAAAATCCTAGCCACCACTATCCTTCCCTCTCATTGGAGCACCACAACCTTGGCTAGTTTAGTCGTCGGAGGGCCGTCGTCGACGCCGGATAAGGTGCTCCGATCAAAGATCCACGACCACCATCGTGTAGGGGAGCTCGAGGTCACCATAGTGTACGTATTCGCGCTGTGATCAAGTGACGGAAATCTTATTTCCGTACGAGAGGAGATCCCGAGGGAACATCCTCGGAGGTAATGATTTTATACCTTCCTCTTGTTGATTTCATACGACTTTTGTTCCGATGTGCTTGAAAATGTCTAGAGCCTTGGTTATCCTTATTATTTGTCCATATACAAGTAAGGATATCCCTCTCAATCCTTATGTTGATTCTATATGATTATCGACCCTATATATTGAACATCACTAAAGCCTTCAAGATATTGGTAGTAAAATTTGTGGATAACTACCTATGATTTATCCAGTGATGCATGTCCCATTAGCTGTATTCTCGATCATAAACATTATTTAAAATGTCATTCCTGCTATGGCATCTTAGTTTTGATTACCCATGGGTGACGCAATACTAGTTGGTGTTATACCTATTTCTTCTCATGTTATTTGAAATCTGTGTATACGTCAAACTTGAGGTAGATTGGAAGGTATTCATTAGGAATAAAATATAAGATTTTTTTAATCAACGAGAGATAGAAATTTATAATATTATTATATAAGAAATCTAAGTTTTGTTTTTTTGGCTGGCAATAACAAATATGTATATGATGAAGATAAATGTAATTTCCATATTAGACTCCACTTGCAATTCATGGTGTAACGTAATGGTGATGATTAATATGAATTCACGTGACGTTGATAGAATCTGAAGCGACGCTTTTACTTGTAAGTTTATTATTGATATCCAGCCATCCAATCATGTAAAGTATACATAGAAATCGTAACGGTGCGATAATAACCCTCTCCTTATAATTGACAGTGATTATTAAAGGGTGTGGATGTTAATTAAAAATTTAGATTGGATGAGTTGTTATTTAAATAATAAAATTTTAGCACGTGTTCCTTTATCTGAATATTGGTTCATGTTTTATGTAGTTTCCCCTGTGGCTTTCTTTGATATTGTCTATGGCGGGTCAATTTTACACGGAAGTCAGTCACTAATATAGTTACATGCAATATCCAGCCAGTTATTTTTACTAGAATCCTAGCATGCCTAATAAGACGATGGTTAAAGTTAAATCAAAATATTAACTTTTGGAAATTTACAGCAAATTATATTTGTTATACATTGTAAGGTTTATGTTACAAACATTCGTTGTGAATCCAAAATATTTCATTAATGTTCTTTCAATGGATTCTCGGCTATTTATATGCATAGTGAACCGATTAACCAAGAAACCTTTTGTATATATGATGGAGGAAACTTTGTAAGGATATGATTTGCGTTTCGATTCACAGTTTTCATACTAAAAATCTCCTGACAAGTTTTTTCCCAATAGATCGTAAACATAGTTGATACATGTGGAAATTACAATCCCGTGAATAAGATTTGATGATGATCAGGTAGATGGAGTTAGGCGCCTAAAGGGACTGGGCATGCACCATTGGACCCCGGGTAAATGCCATGAAGGCCGCGACCCCAACGGACGAGTTGGGTGACGCTGCACCTAGCAGTCCGGTTGTATCCGGAGTCGCTCGACGGAGTAGGCGGGTGGCAACGGTTGGCGCTCTTGGTTTCACACTTATACCCAATATTAAGACTCGGAATAGAATCAGGTGTGGCCGCATCAAATTCTATTTCAAGTAACAATATTGTGAGAGGTGTTCAGGGATGTGGTTTGAAGTTGGAGATTTGGGTTTTCGAACTTTTCCTGTTCAGATCGAAGAGTGGTTCTTGAGAGTTACTCAGGATTAATATAAAGTTCCCGCGAAACGGAGGCCTGCGAGTCGCGTACATACGTGTGCTAAAATAAATGGGAGAAATGTTTCATGATCGAATATCAAAATTTTGTATTTGTATACCGTTGTGAGCTCTAATTAACGGATAGAAATATCAAGACCAACATGGTAGTCCTCAAACAATGATTATATTGATAAATGAAATTTGTAACCATGTAATTCCTTGTAAGTTAAAATAATATGGTAAATTCTATTTCTACAATATATGCAAAAGTCACTAGATAGAATCAACGTGCCTTATTACCTCTGCATTAATTATTACAGTGTTTGTCTCGTTACTGGGCAATTGCTCATAATGTTACCCTCGTGTGAACCCAACAGGTGTACCCGAGTAGTCGCAACAGTAGCGGCCTTTTGAGGAGATCAGACTTTCTACTTCTTACTTGCACCACACAGAGTGCGTTCTATTTAGAGTAATTTCTTTATTTCTGCATTATTTTATGTTCTTTTTGAGAGACATTGTAGTGACATATTTGGAGAGCTTCTTTTGCAAAATTTACAATTATATGATGTATCTCATTTCATAGACATAGATTTGATGAGTATTAATGAGAATGGATGTTGCATTTTACTTTCCATTTCATATTATTCTCCTATTGTTATTTATATTTCAAATGCTAGACTAATGTGCATAAGATGGTTTGCTGAGTATCATAGATCATGGGTGTAATTGGACCATAGGTCCGACGCTCCCATCTCATCGGTTTTGGTAGCCAGAGGGGTGGGGCATCACATATGGTATCAAAGCCTGATACTTCGTTCTCTCTTTTACATATTAGATTATCAAAGGGATTTAAATTATAAATACAGTGATAAGTCATTTTACTTTGGCATTAGTTAAAGGAGAATAATTCAAGTCATACTTAACGCGTACATTGTCTCTCTAATCATGAAAATAATTTCTAATATAATGATTCTGCAAGGGAATCATGCTATCTCGTGTTGACCTTGACGTTGCACAACAGTTGGCCTTACTAGTTCAGGTCATACAAGGTATACAACAACGTCAGGAGGTATTGGAGCAAAGGCTCCTTCAGCAGGATGACTCCTCGTACCAGCCCTCTCGTGAGGAGGAGGACATTGTTCACCCTTCGGTGTCTCTAGACCTAGAAGGATCAGATGACCCATAGGCGCTGCAAAAACATAAGACAACCTACGCAGCATATCAGAGATCTAAGGTGCCACAATTCCTTGGCACCGTCACACCAGATGAGGCTGAACTGTGGATGGATCACATATCCAAGGTTTTACGGATGATCCATGCTCCTGAAGAGTCTTGGCTTACATTCGTAGAATTTTCACTAGCAGGCTATGTTGAACGTTGGTGGTACGCCACCAAGGAACATCTAGAGGACCCCATAACATGGAAATATTTCTTGATGAGTTCTGTAGCCAGTTCTATCCTGACCACCGGGTTGAGGATCAGAGGAGGTTTTTTGCTGAGCTGAAGTAGGGGTCAATGACGACCCAAGAATACCTCATTCGCTACACTGAACTCTCACGTCACTCACAAGCGACTACTGCTTTTCCTGAGGAGAATTTACAAAAGTTTATCTGGGGATTACATGACGATGTGCAACACCGACTGTCTATATTGGATTTCACTTCCATAAAGGAGGTATCTGCTAAGGCCACCAAGATGGAGGTAACTCAGAGTCGGCTTCAGGGGGTCCATCACATTTCTAGCCACATCAGTCGGCGAGATCTACTTGCTGAGATTTCTACAAAGCTCGTAGAGAGCGTCGTTTCTACCCAGTGGCGTTCACTCCAATCGTTAGCATGTTTGCCCCTACACCTACTTTGGGGCAGGGCTTGACGAGTCACGGTACTACTTCCTTCCGCCCTTCGACATACTGATAACCAGGGAAATCCGAGGGTCGTACGGTTTCACAAGGCGAAACCGCAGTCGGTGTATTGACCGCTCAAAAATCCCTAATTAGTCAACAATGAACCCACAATATATAAATCAAGCAATGAGAAATAAATGTGGAGTCAAATTTATTTTAACTCTACAAGAAATGTGTATAGTGTAAGTATGTAGAGTGTCGAACTCAGGGAGCACACATGATAGATCAAGCAAGTGCAAAGAGTGAATGTGATTAAGTGCCTACAAGTATGCAATTTTTTTGTGGGTTTTTAATTTTTAATTTTTTATTTTGATTTTATAAATTTGTATTTTGATTTTTAATTTTCTGATTTTATATTTTCTTTTCATATTTTATATTTTTTTATATTTTCTTTTTCAATAATTAAGTATATATACAATATACGAAAAGAGAGGACAAGGTATTTATAAAAATAGGTAAAAATAGTCAAAAATTAGGAAATAAAATGTTTTGGGATTTTTATGATTTTATGATGTTTTTGTGATTTTTGGAGATTTTTCTGAATATTTTTATATTTTTAAAAGCCAAAATACAAGAAAATAGTACACTAAGCTGCTGGCCGAAATTAAAATGAGGATTAAAAAAAGAAATCAGAGTCTAAAAATCCTCAAATTAATTTTAAATAAAAGATAATAAATCAGAGAAAATAAACTGAAATTGGATTTTTAGGATTTTTCTTGAATTTTTTAGATTTTTATGAAGATTTTTAGATTTTTCTAATTTTTAAGGTTTTTGTTTTGAAATTTTTAATGATTTTTGGTCTGAAATTAAAACACACTGAAAAACACAACATAGAATTTTTTTGGAATTTTTCAAAAACTTTTACTAATTTTTATGGATTTTCTAATGCAAATAGTGCTGAAAATGCATGTTTTTTATTTTTAATAAATATGAAAATGCAATAAAAATGCAATACAAAAATATGGCGTGAATGAACAATGCAACAGGAGCTTACGCTAATTTTTTGGTGATTTTTAGCAATTTATAGATGCATGAAATAAATACTATAAGCAAAGAGAAACTACACTACTAGCAAGGGCATAAGTGCAAATAAGTAAACATCCAGGGGCCAAAGTGCAATTTTTACGTAAAATATATAACTTATAAATGAAGTTCCTGGATTGATTACAAATACCCAAACCCGGAGGGGGTTTGCTGCAAAATCACCAAGCCCACGTGTATAAACACGTGACCTAGCAAGGGTATACGTGCAATATTACAAAACTCCAGGGGTACACATGCAAATAGTCCATAAATAATTACACATTACATCAAAGTTCTGGACTGAAAAAAAATAGCAAAACCCGCGAGGGGTCCTCTGCAAAATACCCCGCACCTCACGTGTACTGGTCACGTGAGGTGACGTAGCTTGGACTTGAATGCAATATCCCTAAAGATCCGGGAGCAACATACAAATGTTACAAAAGTTTTAACACTGCATACGAAAGTTTATGGTCTAAATAGATATTACAAAAATGGCGTGGGATGTTATGCAAAATACCCACGCTAGCGCGGAAGCGGACGACCAGGATGCTTTCACTTAAACACGTGTCGACGCCCCTGCTCGCGATGACGCTTTGGTCGCCGACGGCTGCGATTAGATCTTCACGGGTAGATCGGACAGTGGTGGACGCGAATGATCCAACGACTGTTGTTCAATCTGGAGGCGCGGCCCGATTCGACGGTGGGGAGGCACGGAGGAAGAACGGGGAAGAACGCCGGCGAGGCAAACTTCCCCGAGCTCGATCTCCGTGCTCCGGCGATCTGGAAGGCTCAAAATGGGCCGGGCGACTTCTGCGGTCTTCCTCTATCTCCTGAGGGGTCCGAAACACCTCGACGACGGGCGAGGCTCGCTGGAGATGACGGCGGAGCTGGGAGGCTTCGTGTGTCTCCGACGAGGGTCAAAATGACCCCCAGGCGCTCGTTACGACCCGTTGACCTGCAAGAAAGGGTGAGAGGGTCCAGGGCAAATTGCCCGGACCCCGCGGAGGTGGAGATGGTGCGTGAACGACGGTGTACGGTGGTCGGCCGGAGGTGCACTCCGGCGAGGTATATGTGGAGCGTGATTCGACGGATGAAAATGGAAGATTCGTGGGGGGATTTGATCCTAAGACTAAGGGGAAGAAAATGCAAAAGAAATAAAGGGATAAAGAAGACTGCCTCGATGGCCGGAGCCAGAGGGATGTACCTCAACGCCGGCGGTGTTGGTGGATGTGATTGGAGCCTCCTCGGGCTTCGCTCGACCCGCCTGAGACACGCCGAATGGAGCTGTCACCTCCCTTGGTCGTCTAGGCACCGAAAGGGGAGCTTAGCTTGGGATTGAGGGGTTCAAATTTTGAATGGAAGAGGAGGGTGCACTACAAAGGGTTTGACCATGTGGTTCTGGTGCTCCAAAGACTAAGAGAGATCGATGCAATCGCCGACTCTCGACCCTAGGAGAGCTAAGGGCGTGCATGATGGATAATCGAGGAACAAAAATCCTTTTGGGCTTGGCACGACTTGATGCATGTGTTGATATCGAAAAAAATGAGAAATAGGGGGTGCAACGAGGTCTGACAAGGCGTACAGAGGGGAGGATGACCAGTTGACCGGGTCAACTGGGGCCGCCTGGAAAATATTTTGTAAAATCGATTAAAAATAGAAAATGAATTAACTGATTTTTAATTATTAAATAAAAAAATATTTATTATTTTATAAGGTATTTTATTATGATTTTTAATTATTTTTATGAGGTATAATTGTATAAGTTACCTTTTATAGCCTTTATAGGTATATTATCTATATATTTTATTCTTTTATTTTTATTTTGTGTTTTAATTTATTTATTTTTGTTTATGATTTTATAAATTTATAAAATACTTTTATATACTTAAATATATTTTTATTTTATTTTTCTGATGTTTTTATACACTTAATAAAATATAAGTATGAATTATATAGGTATGTGTATAGGTCCTATACCTGTGTATTATATACAAAATTTTATTTCGAGTTTTCTTTGAGTTTTTATTCTAATTTTAATAAACATATTTATTATAAATAATATTTATAAAATTATAAAAATATAAAATTACAAAAATAATGAATGAATAATAAAGCAAATATTTTAATCTGTACAAGTATACAATAGGGGTCCAAAACTCAACTTTCAAACCGTAGCTCCGCTAAATGCGAAACCACCGCCATTAAATAGCTTATTTTAAATTATATACAATTAAAGTGAGTTTGATGCATTTGGAGTTTTATTAGGGAGATACAGGTCTGGGAAGTTGGGATTTTGGATTCTTATTCAGATTATAACTTTTTTTCTGTACATTATTTTTAGGTGAAATCAATTTTGTATTTTTTTATATTTAATTATCTACAACTTTCATGTTTTAAGTTTCTTTATTTGAAGCATAAAAAGTGGAACTAAAAATAGGTCCCAAAATGAATAAAGAATGAATTAAAATAAATGGAATTTTTATTGTATTTTTGGCCCCTATCTCCCCCTACTTTATCCCTTGTCGACCTAGTCATCGAGATGCCTAGGTCTCAGGGTTTCGGGTCATAAAATATTTGCAATATTTTATTCTTTTTCTTTTCTTTTATTTATTCTATAATTTTGGCTTTAATTACAATATTTTATACATTATTTACATGCACATGCATGAATGCTAAGATGCTCTAATTAAGGGTATTTACACGCATTTGCTAGGGGTTTTGAGGCCAAAATGTTATAATAAAGATGATGAAATGTGGATTCATCATCCCCCTATACTTTACCTTTGCTAGTCCCTAGCAAACACTTATGAAATAAGTGCAGAAAAGAAAACTAAAGAAAAGAAAAAGAAGAAAGATGGACTAAATTTAATTGTCAAACTTGTCTTCACAAAATCAAAGTTTGGAGCTTAAGTTGGACCTTTGGAATTTTAGTGCGGGCGGAACCTTAATGAGAACCGGATCTGAAATCCAACAGTCCTTGAGAATCCCAATACTCTGTTCAAGTCTCCTCAATAGCCAGGTCAGAAATATATCAATTCATACGCAAACCCTTACGATTATGAATCTGACTCGTACAGTGTAAGTGATGGTGGCTCTCCCCAACTAGAATGACAAAGAGACTGACTTCTCCAGCATGACAACCCAATGATTCCCCAATCCAATAACTCCTTCCTCGAGGAGCGGGGTATTCCCTTTTAAGTTCAAGTGGCAACCAACTCAAGAGGAGGGGTGAAGAGAAGAATGGGCGGTAGCCAGTGTACCTACCTATCCTAGGATGCAAGACCAGTGTAGTCAAGTCATCCAGCTGCAGGCTCACATGATTTGACTTTGGAACTCAAGCTTGCTTATTGACTTTACAATATATGTACATACTTTGCATGCATTTTATTTTTGTACAGGCTTGACCCCCTTTTTTGATACTATTCACAGCAGCATTTACATAAGGAGTTTTTCCTCTTAAGCCAGTAGACTATCCCTCTTTTGAAGCTTTATTGCAACCCACACTCTCCTGTCTTTAGAATTCCTCATCACTGGACGGGTTGGGGTGCACTTCCCTCCCTAGAGGAGGACAAGTGTTTCCACTTGTGTGCGTCTCATACCGACAAATCCAATCCCCTCACCACCCCAATTGAGTTGAGCCATGTGAAAGGTGCAGGTGTCCAAGTTAGGTCATTATCAACAAGAGTCGTGTGTGTGCTCCGAAATACTCTACTTAGGCAGCCAAGAATCCATTGAACCAAGTCTCGTGATCCTCAAAGAATTAAGTCAACTAGCCCTGAAGTACCTCAAACCCAGTTCCTATAAGGTTCTTGTTATTAGGTAGATTTTAAGGTCCAATCAAGCTCCAATCTCTGGATTTTACTTAGACTCGTTCAACTATCAAACTCAATCCGAAAAATGCTCATGCTATGCAATGCGATGCAGAAAATATTTTTATGATGCAATTTTCAAAGATTTTAAACTTTTTATGGGTTTTTGAAAAGTTGATGATGCACATGCATTTTTTGTATTTTTCAAAATATTTTTCAAATGTTTTTGGATTTTAGTTTTGCAAATGTTTTTGGGATTTTTGAAAACAAAGAGATTTTGGCTAAAATCTAGGTACAAATATTTACACAGGGATGCATCTTATATATACAAGAAGTGGATTTTAAGAATTTACAAGGGTAAGTGATCAATTTTATAAGTATATAGTAAAGAATTTTTGGTGTGATGTATATATTCCTCAAATTTTTAGAAAATCATCTTGCAAACAATTTTGAAAGACTCTAGTCCAAACTAATTTTTACAAACAATTTTACAAACACGTACACACATTTAAAAATAGTTTTGCAAAGGTTTTTCAAACAGTATAGATAGATTTTTCACAATATTTTTGCAACCATTTTTCAAACCATTTGCAAATCATTTTTCAAACATTTTATTTCACACAAAGAAAATAAATTTTCAAAACAAAATAATTTTTACAAAGGTTGAAAACATGTAACAAAACGTTTTCCAAATAGTTTTCAAAAGATTTTCACAAAGATTTTCAAACTATTTTTCAAACATTTTGCAAAAAACATTTTGACCTGCAAAAAGAATTTGAGGAATGATAACATCTTTTTATTAAGGTTTTTAATGAATTTTAAAGAATTATTAGCCATATTTATTAAGAAAATACAAAAGTACGAGTTATGGCTAAAGTATATACGCAGTATATATGACCCCCCTATACTTAGCTTGAGCTATGCCCTCATAGATCGAAGAGAAAAGAGAATACATAACTCGTACTAAAGTATAGGCAAATCTAAAGAATAAATGAATAAGATATGAATGAACGAATGAGAAGTCGACAGTCCCCCCTATACTTAGGGTAAGATATCCCTAAGTATAGACAAGAAGAGGAGACAATGGAGAGGATCGAAAAGAATGAAAACTCGGGGTGCACATCCCCCTATACTTAGGACAAAGTGCGTCCTAAGTATAGAAAACTGTCTACAAGGGACGACACCTTTTTTATACAAAAAGAAGATAGAAAAGAAAAAGAAGAAAAGAAGAAAATATATCAACAGATGAAAGAATGATATGGACAGATGGATTTATACAGCAGAAGATGGAATGGATCACCATGTATGAGATGCAAATGATATGAGTCAAAGAACGCATCTCATACCAGAAGAATGGGGGCAACGTCAATGGTCGGCGGATCACGGTCTAGATATAGCTTCAAGCGCTGACCGTTAACACGGAAGGTGGATGAAGATGACGGCTCGGCTATATCAATGCTACCATTGTCATGAACTTTCCTGACCACATACGGCCCTTTCCACTTACTCTGTTATTTCCCTGGAAATAACTTCAGCCTGGAATCAAACAACCATACTCGCTGATCGGGCTCAAACTGTTTATGGCTGATATGAGAATCGTGTCATGACTTCACTTTTTCCTTAGACTGTAGGCTGCTAGAAAAGGTTGTATCTCAAAACTCCTCTAGGGCTGCCAACTCTGCTTTCTCTGTTCTCCTATACTCTCGGGATCCAATAATAATTCAGTAACTGCCCAAAGTGACTTGTGCTTGATTTTCATAGGTAGATGGCACGACTTGCCATAGACGAGACGAAAGGGAGATGCCCCTAATGGATTCTTGAAGGAAGTCCGATAGGCCCACAAGACCGAGTCCAAAAGCTGTGACCAATCCTTTCGGTCTGGGCGGACAACCTTATGTAGGATAGTTTTAATTTCCCTATTCGATACTTCGGCAAGACCATTAGTCTGAGGGTGATACGGCGTGGCAACACGGTGGTCAATGCCGAACTCGTCTGCAAGGGCCCTAACCTTGTCAGTGATAAAGTGAGACCCTCCGTCTGAAATCAAGACTCTAGGTACCCCGAACCGTGAAATGATATTTTTCCTCAAAAATCGACACACAGTCTTAGCATCTGCGGCTCGGGCGGGGATGGCCTCAACCCATCGGCTGACATATTCTACAGCGAGCAAAATGTGCTCAAACCCCTGACTCTTAGGAAATGGGCCCATGAAATCAATACCCCATGCATCAAAAACCTCACAAAAGTGAATGGGTTGCATGGGCATCATGTCTCTCTGTCCGCAAGTACCCATCTTCTGACAGTTAGTACATCTCTTCACGAACTCATCTGAATCCTTGAAGAGAGTAGGCCATCAAAGGCCGGATTGAAGTACCTTTTGTGCTGTCCGTCTCCCAGAATGATGTCCTCCTGCCTCAAGCTTGTGGCAGTATATGAGGACGCTATGCTGCTCATCTTGAGGAACGCACCTTCTCCAGATGCTATCCCCTCCTTCATGATAAAGGACGGGATCTTCCCAATGGTAAAACTTGGCCTTCGCCAGGAAGGTCTCGAGTTTCTGCCTGGGCCAACCTTGTGGAACCGTCTTGGCAACAAGATAGTTCACAATGTCGGCATACCATGGGAGCGAGGTGATAACCAAGATCGCCTCATCTGAAAACGTCTCTGTAATAGGTATGCTGGGCTCAGATTCCTCAAGGTTCTCTAATCGGGAGAGATGATCCGCCACCACATTCTTAACTCCAGGCTTATCTTTAATCTCAATATCAAACTCCTGGAGCAGAAGGATCCATCTGGTAAGGCGTGCTTTAGCATCCTTCTTGGCCATTAAGTATCGGATGGTGGTGTGATCGGTAAAGATAGTCACTCTAGATCCGAGAATATACAATCGATACTTATCCAAAGCAAAGACTACGGCCAGCATCTCTTTCTCTGTCATAGTATAATTCCGCTGGGCGGCATCTAAAGTCCGGCTGGCGTAGTGAATGGCATACGGTAATCCATCCCTCCTCTGTCCAAGCACAACCCCTATGGAAAAATCAGAAGCGTCCGTCATGATCTCGAATGGGAGACACCAATCGTGTGGCTGAAGGATAGGAGCCGTGACGACCATACTCTTGAGAGTCTCAAAAGACGCAAGACACTTATCATCGACAACGAACTTGGTGTCTTTTGTCAGCAAATCCGTAAGCGGTCGGGCAATACGACTGAAGTCCTGAATGAACCGTCGGTAGAAACCGACATGCCCCAGAAAAGACCGTAATTGACGTAGATTGGACGGTGGATTGAGTTTTCTAATGATATCTACCTTGACCGGATCGACCTACATGCCCCTGTTGGAGATGATATGACCAAAGATCGTCCCTTGAGTCACCATGAAGTGACTCTTCTCCCAAGACAAGACAAGATTAACCTCAATGCAGCGCTGAAGCACACGGTCTAGGCAGTCAAGACAAGCATCAAACCCATCGTCATAGACCGAGAAGTCATCCATGAAGACCTCTAAACAGTCACCCACCATGTCCAAGAAAATAGACAACATGCACCTTTGGAATGTCGCCGGGGCGTTACATAGACCAAAGGGCATCCGTCTGAAAGCGTAAGTCCCAAACGGACAGGTGAATGTCGTTTTCTCCTGGTCTTCGGGTGCAATGGCCACTTGATTGTAACCGGAGTACCCGTCAAGAAAACAGTAATGACTCTTCCCAACTAGCCTCTCGATAATCTGATCAATGAATGGTAGTGGGAAATGATCCTTCTTGGTGGCCTGATTCAATCGTCTGTAGTCCACACAGACCCTCCTAGAAGTGGGTACTCGGGTAGCTATCTCCTCTCCAGACTCACTCACAACTGTAGTGATAACCGTCTTCTTGGGTACCACATGTAATGGACTAACCCACTTGGAGTCGGAGATGGGGTAGATAAAATCGACGCTCCACCACTTTGATATTTCTTTCATGACCACATCTCGAAGATTTGGGTTCAGCCATCGCTAGAACTCACGCGAAGGTCTAGCGTCCTCCTTAAGATAGATGTGGTGGGAGCACAGAGCCGGACTAATCCCCTGGAGATCAGCTATACTTCATCCTATTGCCTTGCGGTTTCATTCAAGAACCTCCATCAAACGAGATTCTTGCTCTCCAGTCAAACCTGCTGAGATAATGACTGGGTGCATATCTGGCTCACCCTTAAGGAATCTATACTTTAGCGACTGCGGCAAAGGTTTCAGTTCTGGACAGCTGGGTGATGAATCCACGTTTCATCATCTTTATTCTATCATTTTGGCCTCAAAAACCCTAGTAAAGGCGTGTAAATAGGCGTAATTCATGCATTTTAGCATTCATGCATATGTGTGTAAATATTTTATAAAATGCGGTTTTTAAAGCCAAAATTATAGAATAAAGAAAAGAAAAGAAAAAGAATAAAATATTGTAAATATTTTATGACCCAAAACCCCGAGACCTAGGCATCTTGATGAATAGGTCGACAAGGAATAAAGTAGGGGGAGATAAGGTCAGAAATACACATAATGACCATGAAATCAATGATGAGTTTTCAGTGGAACCCGAATATGAAGCAGCAGAAGAAGATCCACCGCAGCCCAAGCCCACACTCAAGCAGACATACAACCCAGGAGCAGGGCGCATCACTGAGTGGATCCAAATTCCGCGTATGCACGCCCACTTCGAGCTGAAGCCGCAGTTTCTGTCATTGCTTCCCACCTTTCATGGGAACACCACTGAAGAGCCATATATTTTTCTCAAGAAGTTTAACCGTATCTGCTCCACTGCTCACTACCCCGGAGTCCCCCTGGATGTGATCAAGATGACCACGTTCTCTTTCAGCCTTCAAGACAAGGCCCTTTACTGGGTCGACCATCTCGGGAAGGTCGTCACCACCTGGGAGGAGTTGAAATCCGCCTTCTCCATAAATTTTATCCCCTGGGGAGATTAAATCAGATGCGTGCCCGGATCTCCAGTTTCTGCCAGCAGCCCCACGAGACTATCCATGAAGCGTGGGAACGATTCAAAGACCTCCAAGAAAAATGCCCCCACCATGAAATACCAAAAACCAGTCTCGTACAGCATTTCTTCGGGGGGCTATCATTTGAGAGCCAAAAGCTCGTGGATGCAGCTTGCGGCGGTTCCCATTTTAACAAGGACGAGGATGTAGTATGGAACGTCTTCGAAGAAATGGCTGAGGGAGAAGCAGCCCAATCCTCGTCTCGAGTTTACATGAAGACACCAACCGCCATCAGCAAGCCAGTTAACATGGCTTCTCACACTGAGGACAAAGATGAGAGCTCCAACTTGAGCATCATTGGGAGCCACTTGTCCAAAGTGGATATCATCGAGAAGAGGTCACAGGACCTCGAAAAGCTGACAGTCATAGAGAAGAGGACCCAAGGTCTGGAGAAGCTCGACCAGATCTCCCAGCAGCTGGAGCAGCTCGTCCGAGCATTGAATGCAAACATGTGCAACGCTGTGTCTACCTCTGCCGAGCCGAACGCTGAGAAGAAGGAGCCTTCAATGCAGCAAAATCCTCAGCCGACTCCACCACAGCCCCAGCCAGTCCAGCACGTGTACTACGTGCAGGTCCTGGAGCAGCAACCGCAGCCTCAGACACAGATGGTTGTATATCAACCAGAGCACCAGCCCGCTTACTCCGAGCAGTTCTCTCCACCCCCGCCGCTGATCTAGGAGATCAATGGTGTCTGGAACAACGAAGCGCAGCTGACCCGTCCTCAGGGACACTCTCAGGGTCAGAACATGGGCAACAGGCCCTTCCAGCAGCAACACAAGGGTGGGAGACCCTTCCAGCAGCCATACCAGTACCCGCCTCCCTCACATGGAAACACGTGGAGGCAGAATTACCAACATGGGCCTCAGCAGTCCGGATATCGCGGACAAGGTTATCATCAGCAACCGGCTGCACAATACAATCAACACCATTCGCAGTACTCCTCCAATCCCCCTCCTCAACAATTTGCACAAGGATACCAGTCACAATCTCAACCGCCATATCAACAGTCTAGACCCCAGCAGGGGGAATCTTCTGAGATTGTGCCGGTCAATCCGGCCCTGGCCTGTTTGGAACAGTTGATGAAGAATATGGCTGAGATGAACCAGAAGATCGATGACCTGACGGCAGCCAAAACCGTCATACCAGCCCAGGTCGAAGCTAATCCTAACAATTTCCGATGCAAGGAGCAGGTAGCCGGCAGTGTCCAACCCGAATCATGTGAATTTAATTGTTTTTTATCTAACGCTGTTACTCTCAGGAGCGGTAGGACACTCCAGCCATCGGCGACGGCGAAAGGAAAGCATATTGCATCTGACGGGGAATCGTCAGTCCAGCCAACACCAGGGCCAGTCAGCATTTTGGGGACAGCACCAGGATCCAGAAAATCACAAAAAAATGAAGAAAACAGAAAAACACAAAAAGATAGCAGCAACCTCGGTGGAGACCGGCCAGCATTGGAGACGCCTGCACCCGCATCACGGTCAGCTCCTGACAGGGGGAGCACCGCACCTGCAGCGAGTCCAACGCCAACACCTGAAGCCGAGCCTGTCATTTTTGGTCCACAAATTGTAGATGAATCCATTCCTTTTTGTCATCTACCTGTAAACAACAACACGGACATTATTTTGAATGAAATTGGAGAAGAGTTTGTAAATATTCCTTTTCCTGAAGCAATGAAAAAACACAAAAAAAATGAAAAATTTGAAAAGTGCTTTGTCTGATCCTGCTATCATATAAATCATTCAGAATTTGGTGTTAAATATGCCATTAATGAAAGCTCTTGAGTACATGCCAGCCGTGAAGAAAGGACTTAAAGAGGCATGTACAACCAAGCGCAGGCCAACCCCCCATAACTCCAGAAGCAAAGGTGGTAAATCTGAAAAGCACATCCTCACTATGGCCACCGTCAATGCCATCAGCAACCTCCCGGACAAAAAGCCAGATATGGGAGCACCTCTTGTACGTTGTCAGATGTTCGATCAAGAGTTCGAACGAACACTCCTCGACAGCGGGTCTTCTGTCAATTTGATGCCAGCGTCACTACTCACAGAGTTCAGGATAGGACCGCTCAAGCCCACGAAGATGATTCTGCAGTTCGCAGACAAGTCAGTAAAGCGGCCTAGGGGCCTGTTGGAGGACGTAATCGTCACGGTTCAGGGAAAGTCATTCCCGGCCGATTTTGTGGTGTTAGACATGGACGTCTCTTCTCCATTACTCCTTACCCCGATCATACTGGGAAGACCATTTCTGCGGACATCAAACGCAGTAGTAAATTATGGGACAGGAGAAATCACTTTTGACGCTGGGAATGAAACTATCAGAGTAGAGACCCTGTCTGAGGGAATGCCAGTGGAACCGACATCTGCGTCGTGTGCAAGGGTGATCGAGAATGATGAAGATTGCGATTTTCTAGCAGAGATTCAAGATACCAACCTATTCCTGGATGATAATAAGATCCACGGACTCCTCCGATCCGAGGACCGCAGTCGAATTCCCTTGTATCCATCAAGATGAGGAACTTGCTGATGCACTACAAGACACTGCTGTGGGGTTGATATGCCTTCAGAACCAGGAGCCGAGTTTGGAAGCATCTTCGGACGAAGATGAAATCATTGAAGAATTCTGTCAGGATCTGAGAGAGGAGACAGAGCAGATTATGGTGGACATTGCACAGTTGAAAGAATCACCACCTGTATTAATAGATGAGGTCACCACTGAAGCAGCTCAGACACCGCCAGAGCTGAAACCCTTGCCCTCCAATATGAAGTATGCCTTCCTTGCAGGAGAACAGAACATGTACCCGGTCATCATCAATGCACATCTGACCGAAGATCAAGAATCTCGTCTGATGGAGGTTCTTGAACGTAACCGCAAGGCGATAGGCTGGCGAACCTCTGATCTCCACGGGATCAATCCGTTACTCTGTTCGCATCGCATCTTTTTGGAAGAAGACTGCAGACCCTCTCGTGAACTGCAAAGAAGATTAAACCCGAACCTGCGAGAGGTGGTTATGAAAGAAATCCAGAAATGGTGTGATGCGGGATTCATTTATCCCATCTCCGACAGCAAATGGGTGAGCCCTCTGCATGTTGTGCCCAAGAAATCAGGGATCACCATTGTGAAAAATGACAAAGGAGAGGAGATCGCCACCAGAGTACCGACTTCTTGGCGAGTGTGCGTAGACTACAGAAGACTTAACCTTGCCACCAAGAAGGATCATTTTCCGCTACCCTTCATCGACCAGATCTTGGAGAGATTGGCCGCGAAGGAATATTTCTGTTTCTTGGACGGTTACTCTGGGTATAATCAAGTTGCTATTGCTCCTGAAGACCAAGAGAAGACCACGTTCACCTGCCCTTTTGGCACATATGCCTTCAGACGGATGTCGTTCGGGCTTTGCAACGCCCCAGCTACATTTCAGAGGTGTATGCTTGCAGTTTTTGCCGATATGGTGGGTAGTTTTCTAGAGGTCTTTATGGACGATTTTTCGGTCTATGGGGATTCATTTGATCAATGTCTGGATTATCTAGACCGAGTCTTACGGAGGTGCTGCGAAGTGAATCTTGTGCTCTCCTGGGAGAAGAGCAATTTCATGGTGACCGAAGGAATCGTGCTGGGTCACGTTGTTTCTAAACGTGTCATGGAGGTTGACCCAGCCAAGGTGGATGTAATTTCTAAGCTGGAGCCACCTACAAATATCAAGCAAGTCCGGTCATTCTTGGGCCATGTCGGTTTTTACCGACGATTTATCAAAGATTTCAGCAAATTGGCCAGACCGCTGACTGAGTTGCTCGGCAAGGACAGTGAGTTCATTGTAGACGACCGTGTGCTCCTTGCCTTTAATCAGTTGAAAGAGCTCATCACACAGGCCCCTGTCCTACAATCGCCGATTTGGACTCAGCCCTTCGAGATCATGACCGACGCGTCAGATTATGCCATCGGAGCTGTACTGGGGCAGAGAAAAGACAATGTACCATTTGCGATTCACTACGCTAGCCGAACGCTTGACGAAGCCCAGAGAAATTACACTGTCACTGAAAAGGAGCTGTTGGCGGTAGTCTTTGCTTTGGAAAAGTTCAGATCTTACCTTCTTGGGTCCAAAGTTATCATCTACACTGATCATTCGGCCATTAGGTATTTACAGCAGAAGAAGGATGCCAAACCACGTCTCATCCGGTGGATCCTTCTCCTCTAGGAGTTTGACATGGAGATCAGAGATAAACCTGGGGTAAAGAATGTAGTGGCCGATCATCTGTCAAGACTTCCTGAACCGGAGTCTCCTGGGTTGAACTTGCAGCCTATCACAGAGACCTTTCCAGATGAATCGATTCTGTCTGTCGCCTCACTTCCTTGGTATGCGGACATTGTGAATTATCTAGTTGCCAAGAAAATCCCACAGGACCGGCCTAAGTTGAAAATAGACAAATCTTTGTCTAAAATCCATTTCTACCAGTGGGAAGACCCGTATCTGTTTCGTGAGGGAGCAGATTGCATCTGGAGAAGGTGTATTCCTCAGGAGGAAGTTCCAAGTGTCCTCGCTTTATGTCATGATCAAGATTCTGGAGGACATCATTCAGGAAAACGGACGGCAGCAAAAGTTCTTCAAAGTGGCCTCTGGTGGCCTTCATTGTTCAAAGATGCAGATGAATACGTCAAAGGTTGCACTGTCTGTCAGAAGATGGGTGGAACCATAGGAATGAGAGATACGATGCCTCTGAAGTACATTCAGATCTCAGATGTCTTTGACGCATGGGGCATCGACTTTATGGGCCCGTTTCCTAACAATCAGGGTTATGAGTATATTCTGCTTGTTGTCGATTATGTCAGTCGATGGGTGGAGGCTATCCCCGCCCAAGCCGCCGACAGTCGGACTGTCTGTCGATTCTTACGAGATCACATCATAGCACGGTTCGGGATTCCCAAGATCCTCATATCTGACGGGGGCAGTCATTTCATAAACAGAGAGGTGAAGAAGCTGACCCAAGAATTCTGCATCGAGCATCGTGTTGCTTCATCCTATCACCCGCAATCCAATGGCTTAGCTGAATGTTCAAACATGGAGATCAAGACAATTCTACAGAAACTTGTGCGTCCGGATCGCAAGAACTGGTCTCAGCTGCTTGATTCCGTTCTTTGGGCTTACAGAACAACGTACAAGTCACCCTTGGAAATGTCTCCCTACCGCCTGGTGTATGGCAAGCCATGCCACTTGCCCGTGGAACTTATTCACAAATATTTATGGGCTATTAATATCTGTAATTTGGACTCCAAGCAAGCAGGACAGAACAGGAAACTGGATCTGAACAGATTACTGGAATTCAGAGATTATGCATATGACAACAGCCCGATGTACAAGGAAAAGGTCAAAACATGGCATGACAAGCACATCCGCCACAAGTCCTTTGATCCAGGTCAGAAGGTATGGTTGTTCGATGCGAAATTAAAGATCTTTCCAGGCAAATTGAAGAGCAAATGGATTGGGCCGTTTTTGGTTAGGCAGGTGCGTGACAACGGAAGCGTCTTGATATCTAATCTGTCATCTGACGCACAACCTTTTGTAGTCAATGGACAGCTTCTGAAGCCATACCTTGAACCTGACACATTCATGGCTGTTGTTGACTCCATTCAAGTAATATATGAGAATGAGCTGAACAGCCAGGGACAGGCAGAGGAAGGCGAAGCACATAAAAATATTTTTGAATGATTTTCCTTTTCGTCTTTTCTTCTTTTCTTCTTTTCAAGTTCTTCCATCTTGTTCTACCGAATTGATGCCATCCCTTTCATCACTGCTACACTTTGGATGTACCTTATCCTAAGTATAGGGGGGATGTGCATCCCGAGTTGTTCATATCCAATCTCATCTCTTTCTTCTTTTCTTCTTTTCTTCTTTTCCTTTTCTATCTTCTGTTTCTATCAAAAAGGTGCCACCCCTTGTAGACAGTTCTCTATACTTAGGACGCACTTTGTCCTAAGTATAGGGGGGTGTGCACCCCGAGTTTCTTCTATTCTTGTCGATCCTCTCCATTGTCTCCTCTTCTTGTCTATACTTAGGGATATTTTACCCTAAGTATAGGGGGAGACAATCTGAGTACGATCTGTTCATTCCCACCCTTGACCCTCCCTGCGTTGTGAACAGTCTGCTATACTTAGGATTATTTGATCCTAAGTATAGGGGGGACGGTCAACTTCTTATTCATTGACTCATCGATTCATTCCTTTATTCTTTAGACTTGTCTATACTTAGTACGAGTTATGTCTTCTCTTTTCTCTCCGATCTATGAGGACATAGCTCCAGCTAAGTATAGGGGGGTCGTATATACTGCATATATACTTTAGCCATAACTCGTACTTTCGTATTTTCTTAATAATATGGCTAATAATTCTTTAAAATTCATTAAAAATCTTAATAAAAAGATGTGATTATTCCTCAAATTCTTTTTGTTTTTACTGATTAATAAATCAGGTGAAAATGTTTTTTGCAAAATGTTTGAAAAATAGTTTGAAAACTTTGTGAACATCTATTGAAAACTATTTTGAAAATATTTTGTTACATGTTTTCAACCTTTGTAAAAATGTGTGTTTTGTAAAACTTCTTTTCTTTGTGTGAAATAAAATGTTTGAAAAATGATTTGCAAATGGTTTGAAAAATGGTGGCAAAAATGTTTTGAAAAACCTATATATACTGTTTGAAAAGCCTTTGCAAAATGATTTTCAAATGTGTGTAAAATGTTTGTAAAAACTATTTTGGCCTATAGTTTTCAAAAATTATGTGCAAATTGTTTTCAAATAAGTTTGAGGAAAATACACATCACACCAAAATCCACTATATATATATGTATAAAATTGACCACTTACCCTGTAAATTCTTAAAATCCATTTCTTGTTTATATGAAGAAGCACTCCCGTGTACATAGTTTTCACCTTGTTTTCAGCCAAAATCTTTTTGTTTTCAAAATTCCCAAAAACATTTGCAAAACTAAAATCCAAAAACATTTGAAAAAAAATCTTTTTGAAAAATACAAAAAAATGCATCTGCATATGCATCATGATCATATTTTCAAAAATCCATAAAAAGTTCAAAATTCTTGAAAATTGCATCACAAAAATATTTTCTGCATCACATTGCATAGCATTAGCATTTTTCGGATTGAGTTTGATAGTTGAACGAGTCTAAGTAAAATCCGGAGATTGGAGCTTGATTGGACCGTAAAATCTACCTAATAACAGGAACCTTATAGGAACTGGGTTTGAGGTATTCAGGTCTAGTTGACTTAATTCTTTGAGGATCACGAGACTTGGTTCAACGGATTCTTGACTGCCTAAGTAGAGTATTTCGGAGCACACGCACGACTCTTGTTGATAATGACCTAACTTGGACACTTGCACCTTTTACATGGCTCAACTCAGTTGGAGTGGTGAGGGGATTGGATTTGCCGGTATGAGACGCACACAAGTGGAAACACTTGTCCTCCTCTAGGGAGGGAAGTGCACCCCAACCCGTCCAGTGATTAGGAAGTCTAAAGACAGGAGGCTGTGGGTTGCGATAAAGCTTCAAAAGAGGGATAGTCTACTGGCTCAAGAGGAAAAAATCCTTATGTAAATGCTGCTGTGAATAGTATTTCAAAAAAAAAGAAAAAAAAAAGAAAAAAAAGTTCAGGCATGTAAAAAAATAAAAAGCCTGCATGTATGTACAAAGTTAATAAGCAAGTTTGAGTTCCAAAGTCATATCATGTGAGCCTGCAGCAGGATGACTTGACTACACTGGTCTTGCATCCCGGGATAGGTAGCTACACTGGCTACCGTCCATTCTTCTCTTCACCCCCTCCTCTTGAGCTGGTTGCCACTTGAACTTAGAAGGGAATACCCCGCTCCTCGAGGATGGAGTTATTGGATTGGGGAATCATTGGGTTGTCGTACTGGAGAAGTCAGTTTCTTTGCCATTCTAGTTGGGGAGAGCCACCATCACTTACATTGTACAAGTCAGATTCATAGTCGTAAGAGTTTGCGTATGAGTTGAAGTATTTCTGAACTGGCTATTGAGGAGACTTGGATAGAGTTTTGGGATTCTCAAGGGCTGTTGGATTTCAAACACGGTTCTCACTAAGGTTCCGCCCGCACTAAATTCCAAAGGTCCGATTTAAGCTCCAAACTTTGATTTTGTGAAGACAAGTTTGATAATTAAATTTAGTCCATCTTTCTTCTTTTTCTTTTCTTTATTTTTCTTTTTCTGCACTTATTGCATAAGTGTTTGCTAGGGACTAGCAAAGGCAAGTATAGGGGGATGATGAATCCACGTTTCATCATCTTTATTCTATCATTTTGGCCTCAAAAACCCTAGTAAAGGCGTGTAAATAGGCGTAATTCATGCATTTTAGCATTCATGCATATGTGTGTAAATATTGTATAAAATGCGGTTTTTAAAGCCAAAATTATAGAATAAAGAAAAGAAAAGAAAAAGAATAAAATACTGTAAATATTTTATGACCCGAAACCCCGAGACCTAGGCATCTTGATGAATAGGTCGACAAGGAATAAAGTAGGGGGAGATAAGGTCAGAAATACAGATAAAATGCCTATACATTTTATTCATTCTTTATTCATTTTGGGACCTATTTTTGGTTCCACTTTTTATACATCAAATAAAGAAACTTTGTACATGAAAGTTGTAGATAATTTTATAAAGAAAAATACAAAATTGATTTCACTGAAAAATAATACACAGATAAAAAGTTATGATCTGAATAAAAATCCAGAATCCCAACTTCCCAGACCCGTATCTCACAAACGACAACTCCAAATGCATCAAACTCACCTTTAATTGTATATAGAAGAAAATAAGCTATTTAATGGCGGTGGTTTCGCATTTGGCGGAGCTACGGTTTGAAAGTTGAGTTTTGGACCCCTATTGTACCTTGTACATATTAAAATATTCAATTTATTATTTATTTATTATTTTTACAATTTTATATTTTTATAATGTTGTAAATAATACTTATAATAATAATGTACATTAAAATAAGAATAAAAACCCAAATTAAAACAAAAATAAAATACTTAAAAAGAAAATACATAGATACATTACCTGTACATATACCTATACAAAACATACTTGTATTCTATTAAATATACAAAACATATCAGAAAAATGAAATAAAAATATATGTATGTAGGTAAAAGTATTTTATAATTTTATAAAATATGAAATAAAAATAATAAAATTTAAATCACAAAATAAAAGTAATAAAGTATATAGATAATATACCTATATAGGGGTATAAAGGTAATTTGTAAAAATATAGCTCATAAAAATAAAAAAAAAATCACCATAAAATACTTCATAAAATTACAAATATTATTCATTTTATAATCAAAATTTAATTAATTCATCTGCTATTTTTAATTCATTTTATAAGGGTTTTTCGCCAAGGAATTTTCTGGTTGGTCCACGTGGACCAACCAGAGCACTCCATTGGTTGACCTCGGTCAACTCCCTGACCGAGGTCTGTCCCTTGTCAGAAGCGGGTTTGACCCTGCTTTCATCCTTTTTTCGAGGAGGCCTCGATCACCATTTGGTGATGGCCTCTTCATGGAATCTCTTCCTCGGTCAATGGTGATTCACGCCCAAGTGATTCCTTGGGCTGTGGATCACTGACCGAGGCGGTTGGACCTCGTTCTCCACGCCGCCCGTCAACCCCTCAAAAGAGTGCCCCCATCTTCGATTCAAGGTCAATCCTTCTTCCGCCACTTTCACTCGCAAATCCCTCCTCCTTCGTGCTCCTCGTGACAGGGGAGTTGAATCGACCCGGGGTTCGCAAGATTTGGTGTAGAATCGAAGTGATTCAGCCCCTCGCCGGAGCGCCGCCGCGCTTCTTCGCCCGCTGCCTATGGTGAGTCTCCCTCTCCCTTCTCTTCGTCTTTTTGTAGCCTTAGTGTAGATTAAGTTAGCCCATCAACAGTTTATCCTGTTGTTTATCCAATCACCGAGAATCTTCGATCGAACCTACGGCGGAGCTGAGCTCCGCCCGTCGTTCCCGACCATTCCAGTGATCCCCCGCTATCCTAAACACCTCCATCCTGTCTCCCTCCGCTCCGTCACCACGTCGCACCCTTCCAGGTCCCTCGATCTCGCTCAGATCGAGCCATCGAGCTCCTCTCTCCGCCGCTCGCCGGAGCTCTTCATCCCAGGCACCTCTCGCCTCCATCCGACCATCGGAGAGCCCTCCGAGCACCCCCTTTTTGCCGTGCTTCTAACCCTGCAGGAAAGAAGTCCAACGAAGGCGCTATCGAGCCTCGAAGTTCCAGGGAAGCACCTCCAGGCGACCTTCCTCGTCCGAGCACCTCGCGCCGCCTCCGCCTCGTCGGAGACCACCAATCGACGCGGAAGGATCCCAGGATCCTTTTGCCCTTGATCCTGGGGTCGGAGCGGCCGTGTGTCGGCCGCCATCGCCACCCGAAGTTCGCCGGGGAGGAGTTCTTCGTGAACCTCTTCCCGCCGTAGGATCGGTCCTCTGCTCCAGACGCAACGCCAACCGTCCGATCCCCTCAGTCGCGCCGCCGTCCGATCTGCGCCACGTATCCAAAAGCCTCGCCATCGATCGCTGGATCGCGCCCCGTGGGTATTTTGCATTTTTAACCCACGAATTTTTGTATTTACTTTTTAGTCCAGTAACTTTCAGTTGTAGTTTAAAAAGTTTTGTAATATTTGCATGCAGACCCTCACGTTCTCACTATTTGCACTTCAGTCCACACCACGTCACCTCACGTGACGGTGGCGTGTGACTTTTGGGTATTTTGCAAGTTATGCCCAGAACTTTTGTGTATTTGCAATTTCGTCCCTGTGCGTAGGATATATAATATGTTTTTGGAAATTTTGCATGTATGCCCAGCCAGTTTTCTTTAATTACAATTATGCCCCTGTGAATGGTGTTTCACGTGAGCTGTGCGTGCCTTTTTGGTGGAAATTGCATCTGAGCCCCTGGATATTTTTATAATTGCATGCATACCCCTGCCAGGCCTGTGTATTGATTGGATGCTTGTTGTGTTTATTTAACCTATCATTTTAAGTCCAAAATTCCACAAAATAGGGTTAAGCTTCTGGACATGAGTACTTTAACGCTATCATTTTAGTTTTTGATTTTATTTTATTTTTATATTTATTAAAAATCAAAAACATCTATTTTCAACACTGTTTGCGTTATAAAATCCCTAAAAATTATAAAAACACACCAGAAAAATTCCAAAAAAATATATTTCGTGTCTTTTTTGTTTTAACTCCCAGCCAAAAATCATTAAAAAATACAAAACCAAACTCCTAAAAATTGCAAAACTCTAAAAACCTTCATAAAAATTTATAAAATTCATAGAAAATCCAAAAATAGTGTTTTCTTTTCCTGAATTTTCCTTGTTTCATTATCTTTCATTAAAAATTAAAGTGGGGAATTTTTGTTACTGATTGCTATTTTATTTCTCCATTTTAGTTCCAGCCTTGCATTTTTGCCACTGTTTTCTTTATTTTGCTAATTAAAAATACCAAAAACATTCTAAAAATCACCCAAAAATCACAAAAACAGTAAAAAGCATAAAAAGACTAAAAAGACTTTATTTGCTAATTTTTGGATATTTTTATCTATTTTTATAAATCTCTCTTTCTTTCTTTTATCACATTGCTTTTATATTCCAATCTTGAAAAAGAAAATATAAAAAAATATAAAATATAAAAAGAAAATAAAAATCAGTCAATTGAAAATCAAAATACAAAAATATATAATTAAAAAAATTAAATAAAAAAATAAAAAATTTTAAAAACCCACAAAACTCTAGATTGGCTAAGCAGCTTGTTAGACCTAGGTTTGGATTTTTCATCTATGCTCTACACCTTTGCTTCTTGAGTTCGACCCCTACTTGCTTACCATTGTACATCTTTAGTAGGGTATAATAAATTTTAATCCTTGCTGTTCATTCTCTGATTGATTGTGTGGGTTAATTGTTGAAGACCGAGGAAGTTTGAGCAGTCGCATCAGCGACAGTGAGTCTGACTTGTCAGACCGCTATTTAGCGGCTCTTGTTTTCTCGCTTTTCACTGGGAGGTGGCAGATCTGGCTTCTGATATGTCTGTGTAAAGACTACCAGGTCTGCATGTGAGAACTCTCATTGTGCATGAGAATCTAACGAAGGGAACCCTGTTGAATCATCTATGAACTGTACTGGCTCGCACTCCATCCTAGCTGTCAGCTCAGAAGGAATCAGACACGACAAATAGTCATCAAAATGGCTGGGTGTTCTCCTCTGTCTGCCATCTTTGGATTCTCTAAAAAGGCAAAAGAACCCATCTCAGGTGCCGTCAAATGATCTGAGCTCTGTGTTGCACTAAACTCTAACACTCTTGGACTGATGGAAGAAGAAGGGTGGTCGAGGAGGAACATGGTGGAAGTGAACTCAGGCTTGGAGAGTGGGTCTGGACTCCCCGAGGTTGTCCTAGATGAATAGGGAGGAGTGCTGGATAGCGGAGCCACCAAAGTCGGCCTAAGAGACCTCCTTCCCATCATCGTGATTACTGAGAAGAGCAAGGTTTTGAAATGAAGAAGAAAGGGAGGGAAGCAAAATTGCGCATATTGTGCAATGTTTTTGATATTGACCTTAATGCAACTAGACAATCAAACATAAAACAAGGGGTTCACCAACTCAATGCGTGAAGCCATGAATGTTCGGCTATTATCTTTGTAGTTTTTAGATTGAATTCAGGTACTTATCTTTCAACGAGTCCTTAGAGCGCTACGCCTATAGGAGGGAGAGTACTGCCGGAAAAGAATCCCGTACTTGTCCTCCTCCTGTGTAACCTGTAGTTTGCACTTTTTAAGGTCCTTGTAACCCTTCATGGATCCCTACTCAGCCAAATAAAAGAGGGAGGAAGCCGATAGGCGAAACCGATACTTCGGATCTCGCTTGCAACGGAATCACTCGTGAGCGTGCAAGACCCTACTCGGACGCAAGACGATGAGACAAACACCCCAGTGAAGGCGTAGCCTATGCTCGATACTTCGGACAAGGTCGATGCTCTACACAATAGAGAGTCATCAATGGTGACCAAGCCCTACTCGTCTGCGTACGATAGTAGCGCCAATACTTCGGAAATCCAGGCGATACACAAGGTAGCCACAGACTGGGTTTTGGGCTCTAATCCTTACGTAGCCGCTCTACTCACTTGGAAGGAGACCTTCCCATGCAACCTGAATACAAGTGAGGGTATTACTCACCCCAAGCAATGAGTCCAATTAGCCAATTTTATTTAGATCAAGTTTTCTTTAGCAGTCCTTTTTTTAATTTTTTTGGTGTTATCACTTGCTTTGAGTCAATTCAATACAAGCACCTAACATTTTTGTATTTTTCTTTGATTCCTATTTGATCCAAAAACAGAGGGAGAGAGTCGGAAAAGCTATGCAAATTGGCACCAAGATGGAAATCTCACCTTTGTGCCTAAATGATGAATGCTCAAGTAGAAAGACTTACATCACCTCCAGTTCTCTTCAAGCAGGATGCAACGCGGGAATTTTTAAACCTATGCTATATGCCGATATGCACATGGAAATCGTCCTAAGCAGGAAATTGCTAGCGTGAAGAACCACAAGTCGGTCACCAATCCTCAATCCAAGAGTCTGGTCCCTCCTCCTCTCGACACATCGAGTTCAGGAGCAGCGCCTGGCAGGGTGGGCTCGCAGCACGAAGGCTTGAAGATGATGAGGCGACTGTTTAAAGTTTTAAACTAAGTCCAAAACGCACTACAGGTACATGCAATGGTTATTAGGGTGTTTGGACCTAATTTACTCGATTAAGCAAGACTAAAAGCTAAGGGCTCATTCCACAAAAGAAAAGAAAAATAAAACAAAATCGGAAAATGACAAGCGGAAAAACACGATGAAAACCACGATGAGCCCCCAAGTGTACAAGCACTTGAAAATTAGGCCTGAGTGTCCAAGGTACCTGTATTATTACAAATTAATAATGAATGTCTCTCTCTCACTAAAAATAGAAAACTACTAACTATCCTCTCTCTCAAATCCTCCTGCTCTCTCCTGTCGGCTAGGCTAGCATAGCCAACTCCGCCTCCCAAGGATGCACCGGATCCCCTAGGCGATCCTCCTCGATCTACGGTCCCTCGCAAGAAGATAAGAAAGAAAAAATGGTCAGATAGCTCAATAAGATATATCAAAAGTAGAGAGATCAAACAAAGCAATAATGTAGACAATCACAATCAGACAAAAATATGACCTATACGTTGTTGCTCCCCGGCAACAGTGCCATTTGATAACCAGGGAAATCCGAGGGTCGTACGGTTTCACAAGGCGAAACCGCAGTCGGTATATTGACCGCTCAAAAATCCCTAATTAGTCAACAATGAACCCACAATATATAAATCAAGCAATGAGAAACAAATGTGGAGTCAAATTTATTTTAACTCTATAAGAAATGTGTATAGTGTAAGTATGTAGAGTGTCGAACTCAAGGAGCACACAGGATAGATCAAGCAAGTGCAAAGAGTGAATGTGATTAAGTACCTACAAGTATGCAATTTTTTTTGTGGGTTTTTAATTTTTAATTTTTTATTTTGACTTTATAATTTTGTATTTTGATTTTTAATTTTCTGATTTTTTATTTTCTTTTTATATTTTATATTTTTTATATTTTCTTTTTTAATAATTAAGTATATATACAATATAAGAAAAGAGATGATAAGGTATTTATAAAAATATGTAAAATAGTCAAAAAATAGGAAATAAAATGTTTTTGGGCTTTTTATGATTTTATGATGTTTTTGTGATTTTTTGGGATTTTTCTGAATATTTTTGGTATTTTTAAAAGTTAAAATACAAGAAAACAATACACTAAGCTGCTGGCCGAAATTAAAATGAGGATTAAATATAGAAATCAGAGTCTAAAAATCCTCAAATTAATTTTAGATAAAAGAGAATAAATCGGAGAAAATTCAGAACTAAAATTGGATTTTTAGGATTTTTCTTGAATTTTTTAGATTTTTATGAAGATTTTTAGAGTTTTCTAATTTTTAAGGTTTTTGTTTTGAAATTTTTAATGATTTTTGGTCTGAATATAAAACACACAAAATAGATTTTTTTTGGAATTTTTCAAAAACTTTTATTAATTTTTATGGATTTTCTAATGCAAACAGTGCTGAAAATGCATGTTTTTTATTTTTAATAAATATGAAAATGCAATAAAAATGCAAGACACAAATATGGCGTGAATGATCAATACAACATGAGCTTAAGCTAATTTTTTGGTGATTTTTAGCAATTTATAGATGCATGAAATAAATACTATAAGCAAAGAGAAACTACACTACTTGCAAGGGCATAAGTGCAAATAAGTAAACATCCAGGGGCCAAAGTGCAATTTTTACGTAAAATATATAACTTATAAATGAAGTTCCTAGATTGATTACAAATACCCAAACCCGGAGGGGGTTCGCTGCAAAATTACCAAGCCCACGTGTATAAACACGTGACCTGGCAAGGGTATACGTGCAATATTACAAAACTCCAGGGGTATACATGCAAATAGTCCATAAATAATTACATATTATATCAAAGTTCTGGACTGTAACGAAATAGCAAAACTCGCAAGGGGTCCTCTGCAAAATACCCCGCACCTCACGTGTACTGGTCACGTGAGGTGACGTGGCTTGGACTTGAATGCAATATCCCTAAAGGTCCGGGAGCAACATGCAAATGTTACAAAAGTTTTAACACTGCATACGAAAGTTTATGGTCTAAATATATATTACAAAAATGGCGGGGGATGTTATGCAAAATACCCACGCTAGCGCGGAAGCAGACGGCCATGATGCTTACACTTAAACACGTGTCGACGCCCCCGCTCGCGATGACGCTTCGACCGCCGACGGTGCGATTAGATCTTCATGGGTAGATCGGACGGTGGTGGACGCGAATGATCCAACGACTGTTGTTCAATCTAGAGGCGCGACCCGATCTGACGGTGGGGAGGGACGGAGGAAGAACGCCTGCGAGGCGAACTTCCCCGAGCTCGATCTCCGTGCTTTGGCGATCTGGAAGGCTCAAAATGGGTCGGGCGACTCATGCGGTCTTCCTCTATCTCCCGAGGGGTCCGAAACACCTCGACGACGGCCGAGGCTCGCTGGAGACGACAGCGGAGCTGGGAGGCTTCGTGTGTCTCCGGCGAGGGTCAAAATGACCCCCAGGCGCTCGTTACGGCCTGCTGACCTGCAAGAAAGGGTGAGAGGGTCCAGAGCAAATTGCCTAGACCTCGCAGAGGTGGAGATGGTGCGTGAACGGCGGTGTACGGTGGTCGGCCGCAGGTGCACTCCAGCGAGGTATACGTGGAGTGTGATTCGACGGATGAACATGGAAGATTCGTGAGGGGATTTGATCCTAAGACTAAGGGGAAGAAAATGCAAAAGAAATAAAGGGATAAAGAAGACTGCCTCGATGGCCGGAGCTAGAGGGATGTACCTCAACACCGACGGTGTTGGCGGAGGTGATTGGAGCCTCCTCGGGCTTCGCTCGACCCGCCTGAGACACGCCGAAGGGAGCTGTCACCTCCCTTGGTCGTTTAGGCACAGAAAGGGGAGCTTAGCTTGGGATTGA
This sequence comes from Ottelia alismoides, assembly GCA_037367405.1. NCBI lineage: Eukaryota > Viridiplantae > Streptophyta > Magnoliopsida > Alismatales > Hydrocharitaceae > Ottelia > Ottelia alismoides. The sequence goes on along the minus strand of JAZKJV010004437.1, from coordinate 4,918 downwards.
GGGGTTCAAATTTTGAATGGAAGAGGAGGGTGCACTATAAAGGGTTTGACCATGTGGTTCTAGTGCTCCAAACACCAAGAGAGATCGATGCAATCGTCGGCTCTCGACCCTAGGAGAGCTAAGGGCGTGCATGATGGATAATCGAGGAACAAAAGTCCTTTAGGGCTTGGCACGAATAGATGCGTGTGTTGACCTCGAAAAAAACGAGAAATAGGGTGCGCAAAGAGGTCTGACAAGGCGCACATAGGGGAGGACGACCAGTTGACCGGGGTCAACTGGGGCCGGCACCTGGTTGGTCCACGTGGACCAACCAGGAAAAATCCCTGGAAAATATTTTGTAAAATCGATTAAAAATAGAAAATGAATTAATTGATTTTCAATTATTAAATAAAAAATATTTTATTTTATAAGGTATTTATTATGATTTTAAATTATTTTTACGAGGTATAATTTTTATAAGTTACCTTTTATAGCCTTTATAGGTATATTATCTATATATTTTATTCTTTTATTTTTATTTTGTGTTTTTAATTTATTTATTTTTGTTTATGATTTTATAAATTTATAAAATACTTTTATACACTTAAATATATTTTTATTTTATTTTTCTGATGTATTTTATACACTTAATAAAATATAAGTATGAATTATATAGGTATGTGTATAGGTCCTATACCTATGTATTATATACAAACATTTTATCTCGAGTTTTCTTTGAGTTTTTATTCTGATTTTAATATACACATTTATTATAAATATTATTTATAAAATTATAAAATTATAAAATTATAAAATTATAAAAATAATGAATGAATAATAAAATGAATATTTTAATATGTACAGGTATACAATAGGGGTCCAAAACTCAACTTTCAAACCGTAGCTCTGCCAAATACGAAACTACCGTCATTAAATAGCTTATTTTAAATTATATACAATTAAAGGTGAGTTTGATGCATTTGGAGTTTTTATTAGGGAGATACAGGTCTGGGAAGTTGGGATTTTGGATTCTTATTCAGATTATAACTTTTTATCTGTACATTATTTTTAGGTGAAACCAATTTTGTATTTTTCTATATTTAATTATCTACAACTTTCATGTTTTAAGTTTCTTTATTTGAAGTATAAAAAGTGGAATTAAAATTTGGTCCTAAAATGATTAAAGAATGAATTAAAATAAAAGGAATTTTTATTGTATTTTTGTCCCTTATATCCCCCTACTTTATCCCTTGTCGACCTAGTCATCGAGATGCCTAGGTCTCGGGGTTTCGGGTCATAAAATATTTGCAATATTTTATTCTTTTATTTTTCTTTTATTTATTCTATAATTTTGACTTTAATTACAGTATTTTATACATTATTTACATGCACATGCATGAATGCTAAGATGCTCTAATTAAGGGTATTTACACGCATTTGCGAGGGTTTTTTAGGCCAAAATGATAGAATAAAGATGATGAAATGTGGATTCATCACACACTCCCAGAGTCGCAAGATAGGAGGTGCTAGTCTTGTCTCAGGAGGGTCCTTTTCTCACCCAGGAGATCGTATGTGCTTTCACTGCCAACAACCGAGCCATTTCAAGGTCAAGTATCCCTTACTTGCTAACAACTCAGGTGGCCATTAACCAAGTGTACGACCGACTTTTTCATCTGCACAGTCACATGGATCAGCTTCTCGTCATCGAGGTCGAGGCTTTCAATGTCCTCCACCACGACCAACCTTCAGTGCTGCAGCTTCTAGCGCCCCACCACAACCTCAAGGACAATTGAATGCAATCATGCAGAAGCAAGCCCACGCCTCAAAAGCTGTAGTGCAAGGTATGATTTTAGTGCATGGTACATCCTTACACGCCTTATTTGATTCTGGAGACACACACTCCTTTCTTGCAAATCGATTAGTATCTAAATTAGATAAAGAACCAGTTTGTGTTTCATCTCCTTACTACATTAAGGGCGCAGGGGGGAAATTATTTATACTGCGACAAGCAGTGGAGATTGTCGCAGTGCAGATTTGCGGGCACCTGATGCCTGCATATCTTTTACTTATTCAATTGGAAGATTTTGATGTTATCTTGGGGATGGATTAGCTCGAGCAGCAACACACGTGCCTTGATTGTTTTGAGAAGACGGTAGTTTTCCGCCTCCCATGCATACATGTCTTTCAGTTAGCTGGACGTACCAAAGATGGTGAAGTCATGTATGTGTCCGCATTGAAGGCCCAACAGTTACTCAATCAGGGTTGCATCGATTTTCTTGTCTATGTTGTGGAGTTAACTGCCAAAGATCGTATGATTGAAGATGTCAGAATTGTATGAGACTTTCCTGACGTATTTACAGAGGAATTACCTGGACTACTACCAGAGAGGGAGATCGAGTTCGAGATTACTTTGATACCCGACACACAACCGATCTCCATACCTCCATATCGAACGACACCAGTCGAACTCATGGGGTTCAAGGTACAACTGCAGGAGTTGTTAGAAAAGGGATTTATCCATCCCAGTACATCACCTTGCAGAGCATCGGTCCTCTTCGTAAAGAAGAAGGACGGGTATATGAGATTGTGCATCGATTACAAACAACTGAATAAGAGGAGGTAAAGAACCGTTATCCACTCCCACGAATAGATGATATTTTCGATCAATTGCAAAGTGCAGCGGTATTCACTCCCACGAATCTCTATTTCATCACCTTTATTCTATCATTTTGACCTTAAAAACCCTAGCTACTGCATGTAAATAGCATTAATTTGCACATAATAGCATCCATTATTTATTGTATTTATTGCACACAAAATAAGGTTATTTATGCGAAAATTATAGAATAAAGAGAAAAAAAGGAAAAGGAATAAAATATTGAAAACATTTTATGACCCTAACCTCGAGACCAAGTCTAGAATGGAGTTGGTCGACAAGGAATAGAGTAGGGGGAGATAAGGGCCAAAAATACAATAAAATCCTCATTTATTTATTCATTAATTAAGCAGTTTTGACACTTATTTTATTCTTCAAGACTTAGTCATCAAATAAAGAAACTTTCTACATGAAAGTTGTAAATAATAATGTAAATAAAAATACAAAATTAAGTTTGTACAAAAATAATGCACAGTGTTCATTCTATACCCAAAATAAAAAGCCAGAAACCAAACTTCACAGACCCATATCTTTCAAATAAAAACTCAAAACATAGCACAATCACTTTAATTGTATATAACTTTTCACGAGCTAATTAATGGTGGTGGTTTTATATTTTTTGGAGTTACTGTATAGAAGTTAGGTTTTGGGCCCCTATTGTACATAATACCGATTAAAATATTCAATTTATTCATTATTTATTATTTTCGCAAACTCATATTTTTATATTTCTGTACAAATTATTTATAACACATATGCATATTAAATTTAGAATAAAACCAAAAATAAAAGGGAAAATAAAATAAAACTATGTGAAAACATAGATAAAATACATATGTTTCAATATGTATATAAATAAAAGGGAAATACATTCTTTAATTCTTTATTCTTTCATATTTATAATATTGTAAATATTATAAACATCCTATTAAAAAAATATAAAACTAAAATAAAACTCATTAAAATACATTAAAATAAAATAGTATACATAAAACATAGGTAAAACACCTATAAATATACCTACATAATATACATATCTATTTATTATATCTATACTCACAAAAATAAGTTATAAATATATAAAATAATAGAATAAAATGATAAAATAAAATATAAAATAAAAATAAAAATGCCCCAAATACATGTAATTATACCTATATATAAGCCATCAAAAATAAACTTGTAATAAAATACATCAAAAAAATAAATAAAAATCATAAAAAAATACTACATAAAATAATAAATATTTTTTTATTTATACATAAAAAGATATTAAAATCATTTCCTATTTGTAAACTAATTATTTTTTAATAACCAGCCTATTTTGTCTTGTAGCAGGCAGAGGTGGACCAATCTGGTCCCTCCGTTGGTTGACCTTGGTCAACTTGACCTCCAGCCGTATGATAAGACGCGGCATGTCTACTCCCCGCTTTTCCGCCATTTTTCGCAGTCGATCCATCCATCAATTAGCGTTAAGTTCTTCAGACGAAACGCTTCTCCATCATTGTACATCCACACCAGGCCCTTGGATCCCTTGTATATATGACCGATTATTTGCTACCGTCCGGATAATAAGGGTGCATATACATGTGCATGAAAAACGCCCCTCCCTCTCTTTTAAAATTTGGTCAATTTTCCTTTGTTTTCTGCTCCCGCCTTCGGCCTAGAGAGCTCCTTCGTGACAGGGAGGAGCCCCTGGAGGGTCCGAGCGGGCTCAAAGGGGAGGAGGTTGCACCCACGGCCACCATCACCGGCAGTCCTGCTCCTTGGCTAACACCCATATTCGAGCTACGCTTTTCATTTCTTTAGGTAGATTTTAATCCTAGCTTTTTATTTATGCATTTAGTTTAGCCCTTAGTGTAGTTAGTTAGGTTAATTAGGTCGATTCGAAGTTCGTCGGAGCTCCACTCCGGTGAACCATTTCACCATACCTCGCTTGTTCCCCGACTGCCATTTCACCTCCATTTGGTTTCTTATCGTCTTCCCCACATCCCAGACACCTCCATACACTCAGATCCCCCTCGGATCTGAAGATCAGGTCTTCAACTCAACCACCCTCGCTGGAGACCTCCGTTGCGCTCATCTTCCACCCATTCCGACCAATAAAAGCCCCCAGCCCCCTCGTTTAGCTTGTCCTGCTATCTTGCAGGCTCTAGGAGCCCAAGGACCCGCGTAGGGTCGATTTTGAAGTATTAAAAATCACTTGGAGCTCGCCATCTTCCGCAACCTCGCGTGAGCACGACGGAGCTCCAGGTGCTCGATTGAAGCCATTAGCAGATGCAA